>JARHVA010001797.1:2750000-3088457 GCA_037957365.1 Torreya grandis | reverse complement strand
GAGAGATATAGAGTGAGAGAGAGAGAGAAGGAAAGAAAGTAAAATAAAAACATAGAAAGAAAAATCAAGAGATAAAGAGAAACAAAAACAAAAACTGAAAGAGAGGACTTATAAATATAAAGAGAGAGAGAGAGAGAGAGAGAGAGAGAGAGAGAGAGAGAGAGAGAGAGAGAGAGAGAGAGAGAGAGAGAGGAGAGAGAGAGATGAGAGAGAGAGAGAGAGAGAGAGAGAGAGAGAGAGAGAGAGAGAGAGAGAGAGAGAGAGAAACAAATAAACAAAGAGAGAAATAGAGACAATAGAAAGAGAAAAATAGAGAATGAAAGAGAGAGAGAGAGAGAGAAACAAAAGAGAAAGAAAGAGATAAAAAGAAAGAAAAAGAAAAAGAAAGAGAGATGAACAGAAAGAGAGCACGTGAGAGAGGGGAGGAGAGAGAAAACAAAGAGAAACAAAAATAGAGACATAAAGAAAGAGGGGCAATGAAAGAAAGAGGGACAGAGATAAAAAAAAGAGAAAAGGGGGATAGAGAAATAGAGAGAAGGAAATAGAAAAGATAAATAAAGAAATAAATAAATTGAGAGAGAGAGGGAGAGAGAGATTTAGAAAGAGAGAGAAAGAGATAAATAAATAGAGAGATAAGAGAAAGAATGAGACTCCACTTTTTAGCTAAGGTGTTAAACATGGCAAAAGCAAGAGGCTAGAAGGCCATATATCAATATAGGAGTTAATTACTGCATACAAAGCCTAGCACCCCAATAAACCACGTATCTTACATATTTTAAGGAAGGATTTCAAATCTTGCAAAAACTTGTGATTAATATTTACATGTCTATGTGTTTTTCTCAAGATGTCACTTATGTTTTAATGGAAAAAAAATCCTCACATGAATACTTTGACTACAAAGCTAAACTTCTAGAAAAATATGCTCCTAAGAAAATTACTCCAATGGTGACACATACTGTTAAACACAAGCTAATGTAGGACAAGATCCCTAGTCAATCTTTAGCTTGTATGTATCTTGGAGGTTGGCAATGTTTATTTCACTACGAATGTTGACAATTTTTGGCACTAAGTTCTTAAGTAATGCAAATTTCTATTTGTTTCTATCTAGTAGAAGGAAGCCTCTCTATTTATTAAGAAAGAACATTTTTTCCCTTCTGTAATCACCTTTATCAAGTTGTATCTAAATCATTTTCTTCCTTATTTTCCCTAGAGCTCATGTTTCTTCTATTTTACACCATTTTTTTCTTCGTGGAATTTAAAATGTATGAACAAAGAAATATAATAATTTTAATTGGAAAAAAAAGGGTGAGGGGGCCCAATAGAAAACCTTAATTAAACTATAAAAAAAAAACTACTAATAGTTGATATTATGTTGTTGTTTATGTGTTCTAACGACCATAAACAACTCCTTTGGCCTCGAGTCTACCTCTTATTAATCCATTTAAGAGATCCATTTGGCCTCCCCTTGATCTTATTTTTTGTCATTTCTACCTCTGTCAGTGTGTTGTAATAATTGTCATTTGATGTCAAATGGAGTTGTAATTGATGTCAACATGAATTGCCAACGAAAATGTCAACAAAATTATTAATGGAATTGCCAACAGAATTATCAATGGAAACTGTCGAAGGAAATGTCGACAAAAATGTTGAGGGTCACATTTTTTGGTGAAGAGGTGCCTCTTGGATGGGATGACTTCTTTGTGAAGAACCTTTAAAGGATATTATAAGGCAAATAAAAGGTTGAGAAAGATATAGAAGTTGAAGTGTGAGATATGTGAATATAAATAAAGAAGATAAGGAAGCAAGTGTGTGGAGAATAAAAAGATATATCATACAAACACATGCAGATTTGAATAATGGAATTAATTCCTTTTATCATTCAAGAATAAACATATTTTTGTGGAGAAGAATAAATTGAAATTGCCATCATTCATTGATGAAACAAAAAATAGTAAGGTGGAAGATTGTTTCAGTAGAAGTCGGTGCCTCAAAAAGAAGAGATTGGTGTCTCTTGTTAGGTCAGTGATTATCAGTGGGGATTGGGTGTTTCCAGTGGGTTGGTGCCTACAAATTGTTTTAACAGTGGGGATTGGTGTCTCTTGTGGGTTAGTGCCTACAAATTATTTAGCAATGGGAATTAGTGTCTATAGTTGGTTGGTGCCTACAAATTCTATGAGAAGAATTTTATTTGTGGTTGGATTTGGACAGTAGATCCAAGTTGTCCTTTTCTTTGTGGTTTTCTCCCCAAAAGGGTTTCCACCGCAAATCTTATGTTCTTAATTTTTTGTTGTTGTGTGATTGATATTTATTGTGATTATCAATTTGAAAAAGTAAAATATTATCTTATACTAATTCACCCCCCCTCTTAGTATAAGCATGTGCTCAACATAGTGGGTTTCCTTTTGATCTTCTAAATTGTCATGATTTCACACACTTTCCTAGGACTTGAATGTCTCGCTTACTTCCTCTAGGATGTAACTCTCATCAACTCCAGGGGCAAGTCGCTCGAGTTGAATAGACACGAGATGTTCATTACCATGGAACACCTTAGAAAACCTACTATTGTGGGGTTGAGATTGTCCTCTAAGTGACTCGAATCCTAAAAGCACATCGACCACTATATCCCTTTTTTGATAGGTGAGATTGGGATTTTGTTTGACCAATAGAGACCATCATTCTACCTTTTTAGACTTCCAACGTTATTCCTCCCAAGCAAGGAGGTCGCCCCACTTTGAAGGGAATAATGTATAAGAACTACAAACTCATGGAGTGATTGTGGTAGGCTTATGTAATTTTGAGTGATGGGTCTACTCATATGATCTATTAGCATTTTGTGTCATACAACGAAGCCAACACCTTTCACATTCTAGTGTGCCTACATTGCATGAATCTAGAGTGTTATCCCATAGAAGTCATGCCTCTCCATTATGTAGAGATCTGCCTACAAAATCCTAGAGAGATTCACGGACCATGAGTCCCTTTTGAAAGATCCATAAGTGTAGGGATCTATGGGATGCCTACTATGTTTATCAACATATTTATGCATAGACTCTCCCTCCCTTGCTAGAGTCCTTTTCTATGAGGCCTCCCTAGTGCCTTCTTGTGAGAACATCTTCACCTAGAGATATGTCTTCTAGCCATGATGAATGGGATGCCATTATTGGATGGCCTTCCCTCGAGATACACTTGCTGAGTTCCCTCCTTTTGCCAATGAGAATGCAAATCCCTATCATCTTAGGCATTATGATAACTTTTCTTGTGAGAGCAGAGGCTATGGTACTCCCAAGAGTGACCATCACCTCACTTCTATTAATCACATCTACGAGGACTTATATAGGAATCCTTTGTCTCTGCATGTCTAAGTTATTCCCCATCCTAGTATATTTATTTGAACTCCCAAAGTTCATTGGCACTCAAGATGATATTCATTCAGAGCATCGTGATGCTTTTATGATGACATGTATGGATTGGGAACATGACAATGAGATGATGTTCAAGCTCTTCATTCACACTTTGCAAACCATAGATGTTGCTTGGTTCAATAATCTTCCTCTAGATTCATTTTCTAGCTTTTAACTCCTTTTGGATGATTTTGTTTGCTTTTTCACTAAAGGTAAATCTAACTTTTACTTTATTTTTTTATGGCATTCAACTATCCATTCTTGTAGGATAAGGTTCAATAATGATCAACTTTTTGGCATGTTCCCCTGAACATTGAGGATCAAGATTCACCTTGAGGTCCTCAAGCATGAACCCACCTCTTGATGGTTGTTAGTGATCATCTAAGGATCAAAGTATTTTAGGTTTTGGGTGGCCTTTGGTTTCCATTTGGCCAAGGTGCATCCTCATATTGATATTACAATTGTAGTGCAACATGTGAATGTGTCACAAATTCTCCTATTGAGAAGTAGGGAGGAATTTTGAATAGGGCCAAAGAGAGAAGAAGTGATGCAAAAGCATCAGGGTTTACATGCAATCTTGCATCAACAAAAAATATGCTAGATTAGGAATTTTTTCTAAGTGTCCTATTGTGCATATGTATTTGCTTTTAAGTTTGCACAAGTCCTTGTGCACAAGACATGTTGTGTAGTTTTGTGAAGCTTGAAAACACATGTATGTTTTTTACTATTCTGCATGTTTGTTATGGCACGTAGCTATATTTTTGTTTGCCTAAACAAGATTGTGAAGCTTTGCGCAAGCAGTGATGTTAGTCATTTCTACAAGTGCAGTCTAGTGGTGACTTGTGAATAAATTGTAGAAGTCTGTGATATCTTATTGAATAGCAAAGCACTCATTCAAGTCTGTGCATCTTCCTTTCTTCCCTTCAACAAAATAGGTTGATATAGATAGCTTAGAAAGCATACAACTCACTCTCTTTGTTGTCTCCTATCTTCCTCTTATTGTGATGGAAGAATAACAAGAGCAAAGAATAATTAAAACCATGTATACTTGTTGTTACTCTCTCACCAATTCACTCCCACAATTCTATAGATCATTGATCCATAATCACTGGTGTCCATTCCCTCTCTCATGACCATTCTTATGCACTTTTAGAGATGCCTCTTTAAAGAACCAAGCCTTAGAAACCCTAGAATGAGAAGACCAATCCATTCATGTCTTTGCTTGAATATTTAGTTGATACAAGCAGAAACACAACTTAATGTAGAATAGAGGGTTACAAAACTGTGCTGACAGTTTTGAAATCACCATTTAAGGGGGGTGAAATTGTCCCTTATTAAAAACTAGAGATTTTGTCATTGCAAAATATCCTTAAACTTCTAATTCCATATCTTTTGCATACGAACTCGAAATCACATGCCCTTTTTAATTGAAAGTGTATAAATTATTGAGAAGAATCCAAAAATGTAATCACATTTGAGTTCTGATGAAGAATACTATATGTTTTACCTTCATGAAGTAGATAATGTCTTGTCAGTAGTAGCAATGCACAACATTGTGACACATGAACTTTTCCTTGTTTTATTGATCCTGACATGTCTTTGGATTCTAATGAAGCTCTTGATTAATTTCATGGATCCTTATGGATCATACCATCACTTCTTCAGTGGCTTTTGGTTCACAAAAGGTTGTTTACTTATAAGGTATAGAAATATCTCTCCCTCTATTTCTTTGGAGCTTCTATGTAGTTGTTAGTGTTTCGCCTTCACCACAATTATCCAATTTTATTGGGCCTTAGCTCTAGTTTCTTTGCACTTCCCTTGCCACACATCTTTCCTCACCTCTCCCTTAGTTGATCTCAAGGAGAGGTTGTGCATACCCACAAGAGAACATAATTGAACTTGTAACTTTTAACCTCTTTCTCCTCCTATGAAAGAGATGGTGTGCAATTCTCCTCTCTCAATGCAAGAGATGAATTGATTTCCAACTTGATTTTATAATCTGAATGGTTTTGTGTAAATTTTCCATGTTTTCTATGCCATTTCCATTCATGTTCTTTTCTTGGTGGAATTCATAGATTATGCTTTTTAATTGACTTTGGAGCTGATCTTGCTCTCTTCCTAACATTGGAGCTGATCTTGCACTTTTGGTTGATCATGCATGTTATGGATAGATGATGCTTTTATTGGTGGAATATCCCAATTCATCCTACATGATGTTGCATCTCCTTCTTCCAATGAAATAATGATGCTCAATTCCTTTCCTCTCATGTGAAACTAAATTGATTTACCTCTAATAGAGTTGGTTGTTCCAACCTTCTATTTCTAGCTATAAATTTGGTTGTTCTTGTGGTTCCATTATAATTCTTCCTCAAATGTGTTTACTCATGGTTGTCCCATAATGATCTTCTACTGGTGGATTTGGTTATCCAATTCTATCTCCATTATGTTTGAGTTGATCATGCATCCTCCTCCTCAATGAAAGAGTGATGTTCTTCATTTTGTGCCTTTCATCTTACCCATGAAGAGTATGCCAAGTGGGATGTTGTTACAAATGATTTAAGCTGAACACATGGTTACAACCTCTTTGTGATGACAAAACAAGTTATAATGGCTGCCATGTTCAATTCAAATCTATTCTTCCTATTACAACACATTGCTATAGAGGAAACATACATTGTATAATGCCTATCAATGTTAATGTTATCAATGTGTGCATGAGTGTTTCCATATCAAAACTAGATATAGACCCTATTACAACCATGTCCAATGTGCATACAATAACTGAAATATGCATGCTCCATCTAGCCATATCTACTACAGTTCCTTGTGTACATACCATACATACTCAATACATGTTGAAACTAGCCTTCTACAGTTGCTTTGATTCCCATATACATATTACAACAATGGTATGATGTTAAAATGAGACCTATACATCAATATTGCAATTATTGAAGTGCCACATGCAGGTTACAACAAATTAATGATGTTGAAATGACTCTTTCTCATGCTACGATCATTTGCCTATGTAATATCCCTAATCAGAATATTATACAAGAATTTGGATTCCTTGGAATTCTATTTAAGATAAACATAGATTTTCTACTTGAAATAATAATTTAGATAATAAAATGAAATCACATTCAGAGTTTTTAGATCTCAAATAATATAATGTAAATCCTTAAGGGGTTTCATCCTTAAGTTATCGTGATAAGGGTTTTCTTCCTTGAAATTGGGTTATACAATTAAGGGGTTTCATCCTTAAAATTAATGCAAAGTTGTTGCTTGTACATGGTTATATATTTGAATACATGATTCAATGATTCCTTCCCTACCAATGGCTGATTATTTATAGCTTCAAAGCCTTCCATCAAACTATGTAACTCCTCCAAGGGTGGCGACGTTCCTTTTAATTAATGTTGTCTATTAACTAATGAATGTTGTTAATAATTAATTAATGTTGATTTCCTTATGGCACTCCCCCTTGCTAGTTATTGGTGATTTGTTGGTGTTTGGTTGTTGGTTATTGGTGATTTAATTCAAGGAAATTGCAGACCTCCTTTGGCAATCCTCCCTTGGTGATTTCCTTTGGCGAGTACCTGAGTTGTGTTTGAGCATATTATAGCCTATTTTTATTTACATCTACTGTGAGGAGAGATTATACAAGTACAAGAATGGAGAAACATAAATAAGCTTATTAATCATTATTTTGATACTTTTATTGCTATAAATTATTGCCCATCCTCATGCTTTGAATGTCTCCTCTCTTAGAGTGCCTCTTTTCTTTCTTTCCTTTCTTTTATATTCAACACAAGAAGTGGTGAGTGATAGAAACTGAAAACATGCTATTGGCTGCCCTACTTGTTATTCCCAAGTGGATTTGCATTACCATTCTCACCTATGATAAGTACATAGCTTTCCATGCATGCCCATACAAGTGGAAGTAGTTTCCTAATTGCTTTACCAACAAATGGAAACATACAGTGCTTTGAAGATAGATCTAAAGTGTTATTTAATGCCCATACATTTGAAATCAACTAAACATCTTCCTCTTTGCAAATCATGTAAATGCTTAATCCAAGAATCAAATGTAATCCCCTACCACTATTTGCTTGCAATGGTGATGAAGAAACATGTGAGAGTTGTTTTCTTCTTGACTCTTGTGCTTTGGTAGGCTCTTCTTCCCCTCTTTTTTGCGGCTACCCATTCTTGGATTTGCCATTCTTTGGATGGAGTTTTCAACACTTCCCATTCTAATGCCCTCTAACCTTGCAATGAGTACATAAATTGGTTGATTTGGACATGTTCATATCAAGTGGTTTTTACCTTCTTGAAGTGTGTTTTTACATTCCTCTTCTTGTTTGTTTGAAGGGTGGATTCTCTCTACCATCTCTCCTAAAGAGCTTAGGGTACGTTTCCCTTCAATAAGTAGAAATAAGATGATACTAGTGATTACCACAAAAACGACCACATAAATGACCCCACTTTAGGGAGGGGTAGGTCCTATGGTGATAGGTATTGTGGTGAGTGGTGGACCACCACCAAGTGGGTGTAGTGTGCAAGGACAAATTATAGTAGCCGAATGTAACTTTCCAAAATCAATTATTGGCTTTTTTGGCAAGGAAGCTTTGAATAGAATCTACCATCTTTTGCCATAAAAACTTGTCATTTCCCATAGAAAAGAGGGATGTTGAGGTACTCATAAGCCAAGTTTAAATCTCAACATATTTTCTAAACCGTGTTGCTTAACCTCTTTGATATTAAGGAAGAAAAATTGCAACTTGTCTGCACTTAATAGTCAGCCATAAGCATTTTCTTAAGTGGAAAGGATCTCTTTGATAATTGACTTCCTGATGGTCAGCCACACCAAACAACAAGTTGTTGTCAATGAACAGATTTTATGATTGGGCTACAAAGTTAGAGGTCATTTTAAGACTGCACAAAGGGCTAGCAAAATGAGTAGTTGAGAAAACTCTACCCAAGGACTTCAATTTTTATACAAATAGTTAACACAAGATGGCATCTTCTTGGTGTAAACCACAAGAATCCTGAAGGAAGGCAACATGAATGCCATTTAGAATAATGAGGATTCTCATAACCAAAATACAACCTAGGATCTAGGCACCCTAGGTTTTTCCAAAACCAAACTTTTGAAGACCTTTAAAAAGATGGGACTAGTGTACAATATTGTAGGCATTGTTGATGTCAGGCTTGGCTATCATATCTTCATCCTTGTGATTTTTAACCAAATGGGTCAGTGCGCACACCATCACCACTACATCTATTTTTTTCTCTTTAATAAAACTACCCTATGCTGGAGAGATGATAGAGGGAAGTAGCAGTTTCATTCTTTCTGCATTGAATTTAGTTAGTAACATGTATGGGGTGTTGTAGGGGAAATACATTGGAAGTTGACAAAAGGATGCAAGGCATTCTTTTTGAGGAGGAGAGCTAAGAATGTGTAATTTTGGTCCAATATCATCTCCTCGAATTTATGTGATTAATTTAGGGTAGCAACCACCTCATGTTCTAAGCAATCTTGGAACCCTTAAAAAAACCTCATCATGAGCTCAATTGGCTCAAGGGATTTGTTTTTTGTCATTAATAAGAGCACAAATCTTGTTTCCTTGGAATAAATGGGGACTAAATGAGATCATTTTGAGCATATGAAACAATAAAGCAGATGTTTTATACAAGAGAATTTTGAACTCCTTCACTTGATGCTCCAAGGGACGAGAGTAGGCTTGTTGAAGAAGGTGACCGATTCTCTTTTGATTTCCTTTAAATTATTAAGGTAGAAGCATTTTGAAGAGAAAATTTGGCAAACTCTTGAAGCATTGTTTTTGGTCACCATAAATCTATGGAAAAATATTTTTTTTTGTCACCCTCAACTAGCCAGGTTTCTCAAGATTTTCGATACTAGAATATCTCTTCTTTGATGTAGCATTCCTCAAGTGGGCTTTGAACCCTGGACTCTTCGTCCAAAAGAGCATCCGAGAAGCCATCATCTTGCCAAACCATATTTATGTCTTTTAGCTAACTTTCAATATCAGATTAATTAGCAAGACAATGAATAATACATTGCAAAGATGCTTAATATATAATCCAAAGAATTAAACTAGAGTCCCTACAAGTGAGGAACAACCTCAAAATAACCTATAACTTACGTAAAACAACTTACAACTATGTGTTATCTATGGCACAAGTAAAGCTATGCTCATACAATGCTAACAGACCATTGTAGGCATTATTACAATAATATTAAATTATTCTAGCACCCTTCCTTAATGACTAAACTAGATACAATCCAACAGATTTATTTGTCATATCAATAATATGATTATGAATAAGTCCAAACATGAATTTAATCAAGGTGTTGTAATATTATCATACATAATTTTCTATTAATCCTAGGTGTAGGATTTTGTCTTGTAGTTGAATATGAACAGTCAACTTAGAAAATGAACTAAACAACCACATTCATGGTTATTTAATTGTACAAATTCTTTACTTTATAATTGAATGAATACAATTTTGGTTCACAGCAAATTAATTTATATCTTTGCAGTCCATTCCTAGCTTAACATTGGTATCAAAGCACATGGTTGGTTCATTCATTATTTCATCCTCCTTTCCTTCCCCTCACACAAATTATGTCCCTATACAATGTTGCTATGTTTTTAACATGGGTGTTGGAGTATGTTGTCAAAGGTGAACTGATTAGCTTGGACGTTTATTGGTTGTATTTGTTGAACAGTGTCACGTCGTGAATGGATATCCAAATTAGGTCATCATTTCAGCCCTTTGCTTTGCCAAAATCTCTTAAAACATTGTCTTTATTGGATTTGAGGAACTTGTTCCTCCTCCTAGTCCATTCATGGTCACTGGTGTCTATCAAGAAGATAGTCAATTGAGAAACCACATTTTATCAAAAATGCTCATGTCATCCATTGGAGGAAACTCAAGGATCTTCAAAACTTATGATAAATTTAAGAATGATTTTTTGTTGGGAGAGACTAAAGGGTCATGTACATGAATTTGTGATTTTGTATTTGTTGTCCAAAGCAACATAGGTGAAACAATGAATGCACCATGACTGTTGTAGCTACGGCCCTTTCCTGAGTAGCATTCTGATTTTGTGTATATTGACTTTGTTAGTATATTTCCTCACTCAGAGAATTGATGTGATGATGGTGGTGGTGGATAGGTTCACCAGATGTTTTTGTATATTGTACCATCCATTTTCAGCAAGTACTTTGTTAGAAGCTTTCATGTAAAATGTGCAAAAACTTCATGTTACTCCACAGTTCTATGGTCCCTACAACTACATTACCAATTCACCCCCTCCCCCCACCTAGTACCAGTCCAATATGTACTTGGTTCAGGTTCATGCATGATTCAATTGTATGACTTCTCGAGATATGCCCATGACAGTCTAGGTAAGCCAGGGTTCTTCTATGGAAGAACCAGGGCAAACTCACAGGGTTTTATCTTTTTTATTTTTTATTTATTTTTCCATAATTAGACAAAGTAATGAAAATAAATCCAAAACAAACACACTTACAAACCCTAAATTTTGTTAAAAACTAAAAAAGATAATACAAAACAATACACTTACCTCTCATTTCTCATTTCGGGTTAAAACTTAATCAAGCGAAGTTACGAATACATTTTACCATATTCCTACACTAGTAGGAGTGCTCATTTGTTGCCAAGGTGAGGAGCTTGAAAGGGGGAGTATTCTTGGATTGAAGGATAGGCTTTAACTTTTTTCTTCTAAACATTTTGTTTTCAATCTTCATTACCTTTCTTGTTTTCTTTAAATTATTATTTAGTCATTTATCAACAAGTTGTCAAGTACATGTAGACTATCCATAAGGTTTGTTTTATTCATAATGTTAATATTTATCAAGTTTCCAAGTACATACACCATTATCCACCCAATGAAGTGCATCAAGCTGATACCAAAAAAAAGTCAAGGAGTTGGTCTATGTGCATTCCAACTTACGCCTTCTATCGCACAAGTAGGCAGAGTACAAGGAAGGGGCAACAAAGCATGAGGATGTTGACTTGGATGATTCCATTTCCTACTTTTCATTACTTGACATGGTGACTTCTTTGGCTTTGAAGGACCCACACTAAGTAGCTAGTGGAAGTGTTACTACTTGTGGTTCTAATGAACCACATAATGAAATTCATGCTCTCAATGAAGAGCAATATGACAATGAATAGTCATTTTGATTTAATAATTAATATTTACCATGACATTTGTCATTCATTAAATGTTATCAATTTATCATTAGTGTTTTTGTGGTTATTTTGTTTATTATATGCATACCATGGTAAATTCATGTTTATTAGGATAGAATGTTTTAATTTTTTCCACATATTTTTTGTACAGTTATATTGAAGTTGTACTCGAGGCTAAAAACACATCATATAGGGAACCTAATTCACCGTACCCTAACCCATACAAGATACTCCATGTAAGTGGCATCATAGCTTACAATTTGGAGTCACCACCTTCATGAATCAACCTCATTTTTATGTTTCATGTTTGAAGGTCATTATCAACCAAGTAAAGCAATCACACAATAGGGTAATCTCCAAATCCCTCATAAAGTGGAAGTACATGCCACTAGTGTTGGGGATCAACCAACAATTTGATTACACTTATGAAAGCAATAAACCGCGAAATTAAATCAAATAGATAAGTAACTAGAATGATAAATAGCAAAGAACAAGAGATACAAGAAACCACCCTGAAAACTTGTATTAAACTCTTTATAGAAGGAATACAATTGAAGAAACTTCTTTCTTCCACACCTCTCTCCAATGTACAGATCTCTCTCTAGATCTCTTTCCCTCAAGAGCTCTCTCTCTCAAGTACAATCAACTCCAACAACCTGGAATGATTCACCTATACAATTATGTACTGTTCTTCAACATTCACATACATTACAATAAGCTAAGAAGATCTATCCTAATATAGAATTAGGAAACTTGAGCATGCATTTACAACCAACAGTTATGCCTCTTGAACAAGGGCTCTAAAAACAGTCTTACTAATAATAGAGATGCGGACTTAAGACTATGACTTAATCTCATCATGCAAACACTCAGTTTTGTCCTCAAAAATAGCTCTCTAGACGCACAGGTAATCGACGCCGGTTCCTGCCTGCTTGCCTATGACTGACGTCGGTCGATCTCTGTCGACGTCGGCATCTCTTAAACTGCACTTGACCGACGTCGATCACTCCTGACCGATGCCAGTGACTGTGTAAACCTGCAACTATCAAATGCGCTCCTTGGTGAAGCTTTTAGGCTCCACACCTCAACAATCTCCCACTTGGAGATAAACAGCTGCACCAGTACCTGTACAGCAACATCTTCTAGCTCTTCCATCTTCAACTCAATCATGAAGACCAATAGAAGTTGAATGAAGATTCAACTTCTCCTTTGTAACCGGCTTGGTTAGCATATCAGCGGATTCTTATCTGTATGGATCTTCTCCATCTTCAACTCACCATCTTCCAATACCTGTCGTATGAAATGGTACCTAAGTTGTACGTGCTTGGTTCTTGAGTGAAAGGCTGAATTCTTAGCCAAATGAATTACACTCTGATTGTCACTATACAATCTGCAACTCTCTTGCTCCTTTCCAAGCTCTTCCATGAACTGTATCATCCATATCATCTCTTTGCTAGCCTCTGTGACTGCAATATACTTTGCTTCTATAGTTGACAAGGCAACAACCTTCTGCAACTTTGATATCCAGCTAACCGCCGTTCCACCAACAGTGAAAACATATCCTGTGGTGCTCCTCCTGCCATCCAAATCACCTGCCATATCTGAATCTACATAACCATGTAGAGAAGTATCTGAACCTCTATAGCACAAGTGCCTACTGCTGGTTTCTCTCAGATATCTAAGGATCCACTGAACTGCTTTTCAATGCTCCTTCCCTGGATTGGCCATATACTTACTTACAACTCCCACTGCTTAGGCAATATCCGGTCTAGTACACACCATTGCATACATCAAACTCCCTACTACGGAAGAATATGGAACTCTACTCATGTACTCTACCTCATCATGTGAATTAGGACATTGTTCTTTACTCAACTTAAAATGTCTAGCCAAAGGTGTGCTTACCGGTTTAACATCCTGCATATTGAACTATTTCAACACCTTGTTCACATAATCCTCTTGAGACAAAATCAACCTGTTATTTTTCCTGTCTCTCTTAATGCTCATGCCAAGGATTTTCTTTGCTACTCCCAAATCCTTCATGGCAAACGTTTGAGTTAATTTCACCTTAAGCTCAGAGATATCCTGCATGTGTGATCTTGCAACCAGCATATCATCTACATACAACAATAGAATAATATATCTACCATTATCCAATCTCTTAAAATACACACAATGGTCAGATTGACACCTACTATAGCCATGCTCAGTCATAAACCTGTCAAATCTCAAATACCACTGTCTAGGAGCTTGCTTGAGGCCATACAAGCTTTTCTTCAATCTGCACACTAACTTCTCTTTACCTTTGACCTCAAATCCTTTCGACTATTCCATGTATATTTTCTCATCCAAATCTCCATGAAGAAACACTGTCTTAACATCAAGCTGCTCAAGATGCAAATCCTCAATAGCAACCAAAGACAATACAACCTGTATAGAAGTCATTTTAACAACAGGAGAAAAAATCTCACCAAAATCAATACTTGGCTTTTGTGCAAATCCTTTCACTACCAATCTGGCCTTATATCTCATCTATCCATTCTCACCTTTCTTCAACCTGTAGGTCCATCTGTTCTTCAGTGTCCTCTTACCAACTGGCAACTCAACCAAATCCCATGTTTGGTTCTCTCTCAAGGACTCCATTTCCTCAACCATGTCACACTCCCACTGATTCTTGGACTCCACATGTATTGCTTCTTCAAAACTCTCTGGTTCTCCACCATCAGTTAGCAATAAATAGAATAATGAAGGAGAATATCGAATTGGAGGCTTACTTACCCTTTCTGACCTCCTGATGGGTGTCTGAGACTCGTTCACAACATGTTGTCCACCCAAGTTTTCTGACAGTGACCGACCTCGGTCACTTCCAGGCCTGTAACTGGCCGACGTCAGTTCTACTTGACCGACGTCGGTGCCTGTCCTACCGACGTCTGTCTCTGTATGATCGACATCGGTTTTTGTCCTGCCAACGTCGGTCTCTGTGTTTTCCTGCAAGTGATTATTTCTTTTTCTCGTGAGCTCATTTTGGATCGTCACCTCGTCCAATTCTCCATTGCTCTGCCCAGATTGATTCAGCTTCTTCAACTGATCACTATACATCACTTTTTCATTGAAAATAACATCACGGCTCCTAATTATCTTGTTAGTTCTTAGATTTTAAAACCTGAAACCGAAATCATCTGAGCCATAGCCAATAAATGTGCACCTCATAGACTTAGCATCCAACTTCTTTCTATTTTCCTTATCAACGTGCACAAAGGCTTCACAACCAAAAACTTTGAGAAATGAGAGATCTACCTTTTTACCTGTCCATGCCTCTTCTAAAATTTCGCCATCCAGAGCTGTAGAGGGTCCTTTGTTAATCAGGTACACTGCAGTGTCAACAGCTTCTGTCCAAAAATCTAAGGGCAAACTAGCATGCAATCCCATACACCTTGCATGCTCCATGATTGTTCTGTTTATCCTTTCAGCAATTCTATTCTGCTGAGGTGTCCTTGGAACCATCCTTTGCCTATGAATTCCATGCATATAACAATACCAGTTGAACTTATAGCTGCAGAGCTCACCACCATTGTCAGATCTCAGGCACTTCAATCTTCTGCCTGTTTCATTCTCAACCATAGCTTTCCAAATCTTAAAAGTCTCAAATACATCAGATTTCTTCTTAATACAATAGGTCCATACCTTTCTTGTAGCATCATCTATGAATGAAACATAGTACTGTGATCCTCCAATAGAAGCAACCTGAGCCGGTCCCCACACGTCTGTGTGAACAAGCTGCAACTTATGCTTCTTTTTTGTTGACCCAGTCTTGAGAAAACTCACTCTCTTCTGTTTCTCAAAAACACAGTGCTCACAAAAATCCAGATCTATGCTTTTCAAATCTGAAAGCTTACCTTTAGACTTAAGAATTGACATTCCCTTCTCACTCATGTGGCCAAGCCTTGAGTGCCACAATTTTGCATCCACATCTGAAGTAGATAATACAGAAGGAGAATTGTTAGTAACATAATTACATAAATAGAGAGTACCTACTCTCTTACCTCTGGCCATTACAAGTGCACCCTTGGTCACCTTTCAAGATTCAGTTGTGAGAGTTACTGTACAACCCTCATCCCCTAACTTTTCTGAAGAAATCAAATTCCTCTTCAAGCTAGGAACATGCATAACATCTCTCAACACCCATGTGTTGCCATTCTGCATTTTCAGCTGCATTTTACCTTTGCCAATAATTTTACAAAGCTCATCATCCCCTAAGTACACTATTCCAAAATCTCCATGGACATAGTCACTAAAATATTCTCTATTAGGGGTAGCATGAAAAGATGCACCAAAATCTAAAACCCAAGATTCTATATTATTATGTAAAGAGAATATTAAAGCATCTTGTGCAATACCTGCAACCTTTGCTTCTTCCTTTCCTTCGTGCTGATTGTCCTCCTTAGGCTTTGACCAGCAATCTCTGCTTATGTGCCCAATCTTTCCACAATTCCAACATTGTGGCTTCCTACCATTTCTGAATTTAGATCTTCCTCTCACCTTAGACTTAGACCTTGATCTCCCTTTCTTGCTCTTCTCTTTTTGCCTTTCCCTGCTCTCAAAACTTAAAGCGTTCCCTGATGTTTTTTCTGTGCTTTTTCTGCGAATTTCCTCATTCAAGATAACACTAACAACATCCTCTACTTTTAAAATATTTGAAGCAGATGCAGTATTACTAACTGTCATTACTAAGCTATGCCAGCTTTCAGGCAAAGAACATAATATTAAAAGAGCTTTAATTTCATCATCAAACACAATATTGACTGAACTTAATTGATTTACAATTCCATGGAAATCATTCAAGTGATTAGATACAGATCCACCTTCCTCCATACGCAAATTAAATAACTGCTTCATAAGATATACCTTATTAGAAGCTAAGGGTTTTTTATACAAATTTGCTAAAGTAGTCATCAACTCTACTATTGTTTTTGCCTGTGATAAATTAGATATCACAGTAGATGCTAGACTCAGTCTTATAGACCCCAGAGCCTTTCTATCAAGAACTTCCCATTCTTCATCATCCATGTTTGTGGGCTTCTTTGCTATCCCACCTAACGGTAAGTATAGATCTTTCTGATACAGATAATCCTCTATCTGCATTCTCCAATGTTGATAATTTTTGCCATTGAACTTCTCCATTCTCAGTTTACTTTCTTCTGCCATTGCTTCTCCCACTCAAACAGAAATCCCTGCAGAAACCTCTGTGAGTAACCTATAATCAATACACACTACACAGATCTGAACCACCTATTCGTGAACCAGAGCTCTGATACCACTTGTTGGATATCAAGTTCTAAACCTACAACCAAGGCTCTGATACCACTTGTTGGTATCAAGCTATGAGCCAACAACCTTGCTCTGATACCACTTGTTGGGGATCAACCAACAATGTGATTACACTTATGAAAGCAATAAATCGCAGAATTAAATCAGAATGATAAGTAACTAGAATCAGATAATAGCAAAGAACAAGAGATACAAGAAACCACCCTGAAAACTTGTATTAAACTCTTTACAGAAGGAATACAATTGAAGAAACTTCTTTCTTCCACACCTCTCTCAAATGTACAGATCTCTCTCTAGATCTCTTTCCCTCAAGAGCTCTCTCTCTCAAGTACAATCAACTCCAACAACCTGGAATGATTCACCTATACAATTCTGTACTGTTCTTCAACATTCACATACATTAAAATAAGCTAAGAAGATCTATCCTAATATAGAATTAGGAAACTTGAGCATACATTTACAACCAACAGTTATGCCTCTTGAACAAGGGCTCTAAAACAATCTTACTAATAATAAAGACGCGGACTTAAGACTATGACTTAATCTCATCATGCAAACACTCGGTTTTGTCCTCGAAAATAGCTCTCTAGACGCATAGGTAACCGACGCCGGTTCCTGCCTGCTTGCCTGTGACCGACGTCAGTCGATCTCTGCCGACGCCGGCGTCTCTTGAACTGCACCTGACCGACGTCGGTCGCTCTTGACCGACGCCGGTGACTGTGTAAACCTGCAACTATCAAATGCGCTCCTTGGTGAAGCTTTTAGGCTCCACACCTTAACAACTAGAAGATGAGACTTGTGAATACAAGCAATTTCTACAGACCATGAATTGTTAAGCATTTATAACAATGTTTTTCTAAAGAGGGAGGGCATGTTATTCCCCTAATCATCTACTTCTTAATATTTTTCCTATGGTTATGAAGTAGCCAACATGTAGCATGCATAAGCTTTGCCTAATTTTTTGATAGCCTCTATATTTTTTAAATTATGTTTAGTTAGACTAATTAGAATTTTAGGATCACCTCAACCTAATTATGTCTATAAATAGGGAATAGGTATCTATTCTCATAAGATTGATAATTGGGAGTGAGCAGGATTCTATCAGCGTCTTAGCATACTCATAATGAGATCGGACAAGATTTATAACTTAAGTCGTGCCCCCTTAAATATGTAAGAGAAAGTATTAACTGCGGCCCAACAAGATCACCACATTATTGTGCATGCCTCGACAAAATTTGAAGCAATTTGTTTGTGGGAAGCTAGCTCTGCTCTACCACATTTATTACATAAAACTTCACCAATTCTGATTGCCCATATATTACTTGATCTTGACCCATCAAAGTTATGTTTGGTAAAGGGATAAAAGGTGGGGACTGGACCAGAATAGGACAAGAGTCATTCTTAGAAAGACAATATCTACCTTGGAGCCAAGTTCCTTGGCCCTTCAAAAAGGCTCTGATACGCTGATTTGGTGTGCATGACCTCGAGTTGACCTTGTTCAATTGGAGATGATCCATATTATTTTTCAGATAGCCATAGTTACCGTGCTTGAAAAAGATCGATTCATTTGGAAAGGAGAAAATGTTGGAAATTCAAAATTTCAAGAAAACAATAAAATATTTAACTATGCATATTTCAAGAATTTCCATTATTTCAATTTGTAAATTATTAAAATTTATAATTAAACATATTAAATATATATATATATATATATATATATATATATATATATATATATATATATATATATATATATATATATAAAAATTTACATTTATACATATTTCAAAAATGTTTAATACACAAACAGAGATACACAAATATGATTAAAAGACATACCTAAGAGTCCAAATTACAATAGCATATAACGTAAGCCACTTTGTCCAAAATTAGAAATCAGAAGACAATAATAAATTGACATCAAGTTTGAGAAATAAAAAAGTGCTAAAAACATATTAAATTAAAAATATAATCGAAAAATACTTATCGCATCAATAATGTGAGTCAGGGAAATAAGTCGAGGAAAACTTGAGTGAAAAAGAGTCCACTAGAGGACAGGTAAAAATATTGAATTTTGATGGCACTTTGAAGGGAACTCCAGAACCTGCGAGTGGGGATGAGGTATTCCAAGACAGTAACAGGCAACTCATTTTTGCAAATTAGAGCCAACAATATTTCTGAGGTGAGAGATTTTTACAGGGGACTTTTGTAGCCAAAGAAAAAACATTTGAGAGATTATCCATTGAAGAGAATTCAAAAAAAATAAAAGATTGTATTGCTAAAGGGCAATGTTAACACTAAGAAGTCCAGATTTATTTGTCAAATTGTAGAGAAATAGTATCCTTCATTCCAGATCAGAAGGAGAAACATAATTTAGGGAAGGAAACACCACAGCTGATGCCTTTGCAAATCTTGGTGTTAATATGTTAAGAGAGGGAAAATTCACATTTAAATCTTTTACACCCCTGTTCCGAGGTAGACATTTGAAAGAATACTGGAAAATTGCTATGATAAAGCGGAATGCCAAACTTTAATTGGTATCCACTCTAAGACAGCAAATCCTGGCATTTATAGAAATAATTCCCCATGTCAGATCGATATTTTTTCGCTAAATAGTATGTCAAATAAAAGGAGAAGGAATAGTAATAGGATTTTTTTGCTCTCCGATTGCAGCTAAGATACCAATGCGTCCCAATCTGTAGAACCCTGCCCCGGTCCATCCCTGATACGGGTATGGGTCTGATTTCCAAAATATGACCTGGTTTCATACTGGACAATCCGAGTTCGTCTAGGTTCTTATGGAAAAAAATGCGGGTTGCCTAGGACAAATCTAGGGCGAACCTAATGTTTAAAACATTTTTTTTTAATTTTGTTCTTATATTTTCTCAAAATTAACCATAAAGCAATGATAAATTTTTTTAAAAAATTGCAAACCCTAAACATAAAAACATAAAAAAAAAAAAAAAAAAAAAAAAAAAACCCAAAATATAAAGGCAAGAGCAGTTATCTCTTATATTTTCATTGCATACTTACGTTCCATTTTGTAAACATTTTCTTAAGCTAATTGAGGAACCCCTTTGTTGTCAAGGTAAGGTTTTAAACTTTTATGCTATATTACTTTTTTTTAATCATTTTTTTAACAAGTTAAGTAATTGTAGGCTAGGCCCTAGGGTTTGTCTTTAATTTTTTTAGTAATATTGTGTTGGTTCTTTAACTTGTAACTAGATATAATACAATGTTAATAAGTTATATTTCTATGAGCTAACCCCAATTCAAAACCGATGCACAATCACCACTTTGGAAGTATGTGACAATGATAGAGCAAGTCCTCGGTGGTGTATAGCATATTTGGAAATGCAATGGTTGTGATATTGACTATGTTAGTTCATATAGTCAAGTGAAAACTCACTTATGTCACATACATTACATGGATGTCAAAGGTTGCATGGAAAAGGGTGATAATCCAATGACATGATTGAAAATCCTTGAATACATCAAGGATCAAGAAGATACATGTAAAGTACGCCATGAAATCAGCTCACCCTTTGTCAAAGAAAGCCAAAGGATCAAGAAATCAACCAATTTCCCCAACTCCTCATAACGATTCCCCAATTGTGACCATGACACATCCATTTTTGGCAACACCCTCCACGCACATAAAGGTTTGTCCTCTTTCAAACAAGAGAAAAAAAAGCGCCATTGGAAAGGTTTTTTCAAAGTGAGGCTAAGGATACCACCAAGGAGCATATCGCGTTATGTGTATACGAATGGATTGTCCTTCAATGCGGTCAAGGCACAATATTAGGATATGATCAATCAATGAGGCCCCAAAAAGATTACCAAGGGCCAAGGTTTGAGAAACTCTACATTGCCCTATTGACAAAGGGGAAAAAACATGTTGATAACTCTTTAAAACCAATTAGGGATTCCTACGCTAAAACTAGGGTCTCCATCATTTCTGATGGATGGAAAAATGCAAAAAAAAGACCTCTAATCAATGTGGTTGTAGTATGCCCTAAAGGGTCAATGTTTTTGAAAAAAAATTATTATGAGGGGTGTGTGAAGCATGTTGAGTTCATTGCCAACATCCTCTTCAAATTCATTGAGATGTTGGGACATCAAAATGTTATCTAACTCATAACAAAAAATGCAAGAAAATTACAAGGCCACGAAGATGTTGGAGACGCCGAGGTCTAGGTACATTTTTGGGACACATTATGTTGTCCCCTCACTCAACCTCATGCTACCAAAAATGGGAATAAAAATTGAGTGGATCAAGCAAATGTATGCTAAGGCTGAGGATATTCAAATGCCTCTTCCAAGCCACCTTCAGATCCTTTTTTATTATAATATTTTTATTTTATTTTTAACTTTTAACTTTTTAAATCTAGTACTTATAAATTTTTGTAAGTTTTTAATATTTTTTATTTTAAAATTTTAATAGGTTGTTGAGACTAGATTCGCTCTCACATAATCGTCTTGAAACGACTTGTGAAGGTGCACAAGACACTTAGTAGCATGGTCATCAGGCACATGTGGAGCATAAGGAAGGAGTCAAGAAAAGAGCAAGCCCAAAGAGTGAAAGGTATGATCTTAGATAATGATTGGTGGGCCCATGTAAATTATCTGTAGGTTTTTATAGAGCCCATTATGATGAGTATGATCCATTTCACTGAAATGGATTAGCCATCTTTGGGAGAAATAACAAGACCCCAAGAAGACATTCTCCAAACAAGTGCACTCAATCCTCATTGATTGGTGGAACAAAATGATCACCTTGCTACACCTTTTTGCCTTTGCATTGACTCCTCAATTCTATAGCACGAAGATCATTTCTTTGCCGAAGAGGGTAATACCATACAAGGATGTTGAAGTAGCTAAAGGGTAAGTTGGTCTCTAGAATCTTCCTTAATCCTCAGGTTGAAGACAAATTATATATCATAAACCTATATGTTGGGTTTGGGTCGTCGGATTCGTGGGATTAACTCAATGCCCTGATCATGATCCTTTTTAGGAGTTAGTCCTTTCATCATATCTCCAAAAACTACCAAGTGCCCCTCTTCAGTATCATGTAGATTTGACGGTGTAGGCACCTTTGTTGGTAATGCTTCTAATGAAAAAAATTGCACCATAAATCCATCCACTTCTTTTTTAAGAAGCTTATGCATCTGATGAGAGTTAACCAACTATAGGGACTTCGTACATAATCCATGCAATTCAAATGTGCCTCCTTTTGAATGAAAACGTATAAACACCTCCTAGAAATTCAACTCTATCATTCCCAAGGTAGTCAGCCGTTCAACTCCCCACACATTGTTTACGTTGTCTGTGGGAATGTCAAACATAGGACAATCTAGTAAGCAGTCTCCCATGGTAAGTTTAATAATTTGACACTTCCTTGCACAACTGATTGTACTACCAACAACAATCATTACATGAAATTCTAGAGTTGAGCGAACAAGAAACCAATTTATTATTGATGAAGTTGTGGATACTACCTAAATCAATCAAAATTGTCACCTTTTGTTCTTTTAAAAAAAAAGTACCTTGAGGGTTTGTGGGTGTTGGCAATATTGAGTGTCATGGTGTACAAGGAGATTGTTGTCTATAATACTATCATTGATGTCAAATGATGAATGTTCTATCAAGCATTAATGACAAAGGTGTTGAGTTGTGTTGAGCTGAACAGATCAGTTGTAGAGTCCTCATGGAGATTGTATGTGCACCTTGAATTCCAAGAATAGTCATGTGAATGCCTTTGCTAGTTTGTTGAATAAGGCTTAGTACACAATTTGTTGGTGACTACATTTGCATTTATGGCAGCATCTGGAGGAAACAATCACACCAGGCTACTCAGGTTTGTCCCTATTCCTTGTGGTCCAAGTTTTGAGTCATGCAGATGAAAGGAGCAAAATTTATGCAAGTGCAAAGTAGGGCTCCGAGGCAATTGAACAGTGTTTGAAAACTTAGTCAATTTTACAAGCTTGGGAATTCTGTCAGAAAATTGTCTTGGAGAATTCTTTCAAAAATATTGGTTGAGTCAATTCTTTCAGACATATTGGTTGAGTCAATTCTTTCAAAAATATTGGTTAAGTCAATTCTTTCAAAAATATTGGTTGAGTCAATTCTTTCAGAAATATTGGTTAAGACAATTCTCTTGGACAAAAAGCCTGTAGTAAATAAGGGAATTCTTTCAGAAAAATGTTAAAGGCAATTCTTTCAAAAAAATTATCTCAAAGGAAAGTTCTGAAGGAAATGAGTCCTATGCATAAGTTCTGATAGGTACATTTAAAAAATGCCAAAGGGTATTTTGAAAAAGGTTGAAGGGTATGTGGACCTTTACAAAAAATCCGAAGGGTATGTGGACGTTTCCAAAAATGTCAAAGGGTGCTTTAAAAAATCCCGAAGGAAAAGTGATCCAAACAAAGTTGCCAAAGGGTACTTTACAAAAACTCTGAAGGGTATGTGGACCTTTAATAAAGTTCTGAAGGGTACCTTACAAAAAACTCAAAGGTATGTGTCCTAAACAAAAGTGTCGGAAGATATGAGAGAAGAATTGAAGGGCAATTCAAGAAGTCCCAAAGGACACTTAGGCATTTTTTTGGGGAAATTATCCTGAAGGGCACATGGACAAAAAACCCATGGAAATTGTTTCAAAGGGGACTTTGACAAAAACCCGCAACAACTTGTCCGAAGGGTAGTCTGAATGAAGAAGGGACACTTGCAAGTTCCAAAGGATAGTTTACAAAATTTTGAAGGATAGTTTGAAGAAAGAGAGGACACTTGAAAAAACTTGAAGGGTAGTTTGAATGAAGGGAAAGGACACTTGAGCATTTACCGAAAGACATAGGGAACTTCCTCAAGTGTTGAAGGACAATTGCGGAGGACACTAGGACCATTACAAAGTTTTTGAAGGATCACTTGGAGTGTTTTGGAAAGAATATAGGGCAAGTGGATGTTTACAAAGTTCTTGAAGGTTACTTTATCAAAAGGAAAGGACACTTGCAAAGTTTCGTAAGATAATTTGCAAACTCCCAAAAAGTATATAGGCAAAGTTAAAGATCGAGCATGTCTGAAGAGATTGACGAAGGGGAAGCATCTCAAAGATGTCGAAATAAATGAGATAAAGTCAACATGGCAGAGTTTAACAACATAATAGAAAAATTAAAGGTCACACATATCGAATAATAATCGAAAGGAGTGAAAGCGATCTGATTATATAGAAAATAATGAGATGCAAAAAGGAGCTCTATGGTTAGAATTGGCACGAAGAAAGAAAAGGCCTGCATTGAATATGTTCTCAATGGAAAAATAAAGGAAGAGATAAAAAATGCGAATGATTACTCAGAGCTTGAGATTGATCCATCCAACCAATCAATCATTGATTAAGGAAGCAGTGCAGTAATGACCTGAATCTAGCAGTTGCCAAACATAGTAAAGAGACTTGAACATTGCAATGTGATGCATGAACCGAGATGTGGGAAAGTGCATCATTCAAAGTCACATTTAATGAAAACTAGAAAAGGGGAGTTGAAGTGTGAACACGTTGGAGATATGTAAACCTAGATTCATTTGTCCATATATACATCATCAAGAACCTTGCGTAAAAGTGTCTACCATTGTTGTTGTTGAAACTAAAAAAAGTGCCATCAGAGAAAACTTGAAGGGTGTCAACTCAAGATGTATGTAGACATAGAGTGAAAGACATCGGGACACAAAGTGAGGCAAAGAGGAAGAAAAAACACACAAAGAATGTGTAGGGATTGAGAAGAGAGGAAGAAAAAGCACACAAAGAGTGAGGCAGAGCGAAAGAAAGGGCACACAGAGAATGTGTAGAGATTGAGCAAAGAAGAAGAATAGACATACATAGAATAATCCAAGAGTGAGCAGTTACAGACTATACTTGTAACAAAGAAACTGAACTAGATTTATTTGTGAATCTATCTTGTATAATAGAGTTGTAGCTCCATAGTTATGATTGGTTGGTGCCATCAAACAAACTGAGTTGATGCTCAATTAGAGGATTGGAGTCTCCTTAGGGTTGGTGCCCTTAAATCTTGTAATATGTAAGGTTAAACTAAGTTGATGCTCAGTTAGAGGATTGGTGGCTCCTAAGGATAGGTGTCCTTGAATGTAACCAATGTGGTTTTGTTAGTGAGGTGATTTAACTATGAGGCTAGATTAGAATAATAGATTCTAGCAGTTATTCTCATCATGGTTTTTCTCTTTGGGTTTTCCACGTATAAATCTAGTGTATTGTACTTTTGTGTGTGTTTGTGATCTCTGCATATATTTTTTGATATGCATATGTTTTAGTATCTTCTTTAAAAATTTAAAGAACTAGTTTTTAGTTGATCTACTATTTCACCCCCCCTCTTAGTAGATAGTTGTGTTCAACAATTGGTATCAGGGCTTAAGGTTCCTTAGGAAGAAGCTTAATCAGATCAGGTAGATCTTGGTTAGTGAATAGAATGGCTAGTCATGAAGGATCCTCCTCTAACAAAACACCTCTCTTTCATGGATCTAACTATGCTTTCTGGAGCATACAATTGGAACATATATGTCCTCATTAGTATTTGATGTATGGATGTCTGTAGTAAATGGATATATGGCTCCGGTTGTAGATCCTACTGATTAGGCTACCAAGAAGGCATATGAAATCAATGTCAAGGCAAAGAATGCTATTCTTTGTGGACTGTCAAACTCAGAATTTTTCAAATTTATGCATTGTCAAAGTGCAAAAGATATCTGGAACAAGTTAAAGAACATCTATGAAGGAGATAACAAGGTGAAGCAAGCCAAGCTACAGACATACAAAGGAAAGTTTGAGATCCTCAAGATGAGTGAGGAAGAGAAGATTATAGACTACCTCCTCAGGTTAGATGAGATTGTGAATGCTATCAGAGGACTTGGAGAAACATAAAAAGAGTCAACTATTGTCAAGAAGGTTTTGAGATCTCTACCATCGAGATACGACTCTAAAATCTTTGCAATAGAAAAAGCAAGAGATTTGAACAAGCTCACAATAGATGAGCTATATGGAACCTTCACCACCTATGAGATGAGAATGGGCAATATAGAGTCTTCCAAAAGAGAAGCTACATTCAAAGTTTTCAAACAGACAAAGGAAGAAGAAGCATCTACATCAGGATCTAAGAACGTAGATGAGGAAGTTGCCAACTTTGTCAGAAGATTGCAAAGAGGATCTGGAAAATACAAAGGTAAGTTACCCTTAAAATATTTTAACTGTGGTAGAATAGAATATTTTGCTGCCAAATGTCACTATAAGAAAAAGAGTGATTCTGAGCAAGAAGAGGATGGTACAAGATCGAAGCCTCACCACTCCCAAAGAAGGAACTTCTCCAAGCACAAGAAAGGTCTATACACAAAGGAAGACAGTGACTCAATGGAATACAGTGAGAGTTTAGATGATGACTATGACTGTGCCTTTGTAGCAAAAGGAAATGAATCTCTGTTCATGGCAATAGAATCAACCTCAAAAGATTCAAACTGAGATGATGATGAAGACTAGGATGAAGAGGAAGGAGAAGTAGATATGGAAGGAGAACTCATTTGTGCCCTAAATGAGATTGATAGTCTGAGGAAAGAAAATTCAAAATAAAAAAAGATTGGATAAAAGGATATTGAAAATCTGTCCAAAAATCTTGAAAAGTCTTATCAAATGGTGGTGAACCTAAAGACTCAAATCGAAGAGCTCAAAAGGATAGAAGATGTAGTCAAGATTGAACTACACCTCAAGTCTATTGAATGTATGAAGCTAGAGGCAAAAATAGTTGCCCTGAGAAAGGAGCTTGAGAAGGCTAAAGATCAAATTGGCAAAGGTCTAAACTAAAAGGAAGTTCATACACTATTGATGCGTTGATCAACTCACAAAATCCCTCAAAATAAATATTTGGTCTTGGCTATGAGAAAGAAAAGAGTCTCATGTTAAATGCATCTGCTATGTTGTATGACAATTTCAAAGTAGGAGGATCAAGATCCAAGAAGGAGACAACTTGAAATGGAGCAAAGTTGAATACAAGCAATGTTAATAAGATGAAGGCTAGGGGAGAGAAGAAGCCTAAGGCAAAGAAGAACCAAGAATCTGTTTATGCAATTTTGAAGATGCAGAAGTCAAATGTAACTGATGCAGCCAGTTACAGAAAGAGAAGAAGATCAACAAGGTAGTCTAATGTTGTGACTAGGTATTCTTCATCTTTTTATGGTTATTGTTATAGCTGTAATTAGTTTGGTCATAAGGCTAGTAAATTTAGAGTTGTACCTACAAGGAGAAATAACTTTATAAGCAAAAATTTAGGTGCATCCTTGTTAGATACACATGTAGTGTGTTATTGGTGTAATAATTTTGGTCATATAGATAAACATTATAGATCAAGCTTTGTGAGATCAAAAGTGTATAAAGGTATGCCTCTGAATGTGAAAAAAGGTTCACAAACCTCTAAGAAAGAGAAAAGGAGACCCAACAGGACACACAAGGAGACCAAGAATGTGAGCAAGGGTGAGTGCTTCAACTGCCATGGTGAGGGACACATGGCCAGGTTCTGCAAGCAAAGGTATACGAGTCGGAACAAGCTTATCCAAGCTCCTAGAGCTCAAAAAGGAAGGCAAATCAGTTCATGGATACCAAAGGTGGTGAGCATGAAGCATGATGAGTCTGTGGATCACATCAATCTAGTTAATGTGGTGGAGAGTGAAACAAAGGATAGAAAGGGTCAAGAGATCTCAACATCTACCATTGTTGAAAGAAAAAGACAAAGCTCAAGGAGAAGCCCAAGAAATTGACTGAAGATAGGTCAAGGGTATGCATAGATTCAAGTGAACACCTAGTTGTAGTAGAGCAAGTAATGAGCATAAAGTGTCAATCTTTTGGGCCTAGAGATGAGATTTCTAGCTGCAAAGAAGATTCCTCAGATGAACAGATGTATCATGGATCCATATTGTCTCCATGTATTCCAATCCTAGAAGGAAAGGAGAACAGTTTGATGGATGAGCATGTCACTTCTCTCAAGCCTAAGAATAAGAAGAAAGAGAATAAGAAGAATAAGGAGGAGAAGGATTGTGAGGAGTTATGTGTCACTCCTGGTTTCACACCGTTTTAAAACATTGTAAAATAAGATGTCTCTATCTATGCTTCTTAAGAGACCCCTTTAAGTAAAGAAGCAAGTGGTGCTCTTTAGAAGGTGCTGAAGGCAAGAATGAGTGCTCCCAATTGATGTTGGTGAGCCAAGATGATTCAAGTGCTATGAATACGGTGTCTGATGGGATAGAATGAGTATGCTAATAATGTGTTCATGGACTCTAATTCCAAAGTCAGGATATGGAGACTTCCAAGTGGGAAGCAAGTATGGTTGCTCTGAGATCATAATATTAATTGATATAGAGATATGAATATTGATGATTGGTCTTTTCAGACCAATGCTATATTGATATGTAAATGATCCTATGCTAAGTAGTATTGGATTGATTATTAGTAGGTCAATAGAGTAAGGGGGAGATAAATTATTCAGTCTATAGGGATCAAGAAGGCTCAAAATAAAGGAGCTTTTTATATGACCTATGGTGGATGCTGGATCAGACTGGTTTATGCTACATAACAAAGAAAATCTTGAGTTTTGAAGATGACAAGCTGCATATACCATGGAGTTAGGGGGAGCTAAATTAGATAATTTGAATGGTTTGAGGAGCCATGCATGATGTGAAAAGGAGTATATGTGAAAAGCTTTAGTCATAATTGAAAGAAAAGATGTTGTCTACGACAGATGTTGACTCAAGAAGGCTGAGATGATGACTTGATCAGACCAAGTTAGGTGCCTAGATAATATACTAAATCCTTGTGCATAAACAAAGTGAATTCTTTGTAATTGGTCAAGTCTTAGGATCAGAGGACTATGTATGGAGACCTGTAAATGCTTAAGTGATGCAATGAGACAAAATCTAGCAGTAATGTCTCCTACATCACATCACTAGATACTAGTAATAGGGCATGAGTCCAGGGGGAGCATTGAAGGAACATTATTAACTCCTAGATTAAGATTAAAGGCAATCAAGAGAGATAGTTTCAGTCCCTTATCCATTTGATGTCAAAGGAGGAAATAAGGTGTGTTGGCTCTAGATCATTATGCCCATCTATAGAGAGATATGTTTATTATTGATTGGTCTTTCAAACCAATGCTATATACATGATCTCTTGAGGAATAATGGAGCCATAGGAATCAAATTTAAATGTGTCCCAGTAAGAGTTAGGCAAATGTTACATTGCTCATGGGGGAATTTCTCTCAAAGTGCTCTAACTAGGCAGGTCCAAGGATTAGAACAGCCAAGCTGACAATAAAGGAACAACCTGTTTCCATGTTATGGCAAGGACTCTTTGTCATTAATGTCAAAGGGGGAGAAAGTAGAATGATGAAATAATGAAGAAGGGTAGTCATTCTGAGGATGTTTTTCCATCAATGACAAAGGGGGAGATTGTTGGCAATATTGAGTGTCATGGTGTACAAGGAGATTGATGTTTGCAATATTGTCATTGATGTCAAATGATGAATGTTCTATCAAGAATTAATGACAAAGGTGGTGAGCTGTGTTGAGATGAATAGATTAGTTGTAGAGTCCTCATGGAGATTGTATGTGCACCTTGAATTCCCAGAATAGTCATGTGAATGCCTCTGCTAGTTTGTTGAATAAGGCTTAATACACAATTTGTTGGTGACTACATTTGCATTTATGGTAGCATCAGGAGTAAACAATCACACTAGGATACTTAGGTTTGTGCCTATTCCTTGTGGTCCATGTTCTTATTCATGCAAATGAAAGGAACAAAAGTTATGCAAGTGCAAAGTAGGTCTCCTAGGCAATTAAATGGTGTCTAAACACTTAGTCAATTTTACAAGCTTGGGAATTATATCGTAAAAGTGTCTTGGAGAATTCTTTTATAAATATTGGTTGAGTCAATTCTTTCATAAATATTGGTTGAGTCAATTCTTCCAGAAATATTGGTTAAGTCAATTATTTCAAAAATATTGGTAAAAACAATTCTCTCAGACAAAAATCCCACAACAAATAAGGGAATTCTTTCGAGAAAATGTTAAAGGTAATTCTTTCAAAAAAATTGCCCCGAAGGAAAGTTCTAAAGGAAATGAGTCCTTTGCAAAAGTTTTGAAAGGTACATTTGAAAAATGCCAACGGGTATTTTGCAAAAGGTCGAAGGGTATGTGGACCTTTACAGAAAAGTCAAAGGGTATGTGGACATTTCCAAAAAATTTGAAGGGTACTTTATAAAATCTCGAAGGAAAAGAGATCCAAACAAAGTTGCCAAAAGGTACTTTACAAAAACTCTGAAGGGTATGTGGACTTATACAAAAGTTTTGAAGGGTACATTACAAAAAATTCGAAGGGTATGTGTCCTCAATAAAAGTGCCAAAAGATATGAGTAAAGAATTGAAGGGCAATTCAAGAAGTCCCAAAGGACACTTAGGCATTTTTTGGGGAAATTATCCTGAAGGGCACTTAGACAAAAAACCCATGGAAATTGTTCCGAAGGGGACTTTGATAAAAGCCCGCAACAACTTGTCTAAAGGGTAGTCCAAATGAATAAGGGACACTTTCAAGTTCCAAAGGATAATTGACAAAATTTCGAAGGATAGTTTGAAGAAAGAGAGGACTCTTGAAAAACCCCGAAGGGTAGTTCAAATGAAGGGAAAGGACACTTGAGCATTTATTGAAAGACATAGGGAACTTACACAAGTGTCGAAGGACAATTGCAGACACTAGGACCATTATAAATTTTTTGAAGGATCACTTGGATTGTTTTAGAAAGAATATAGGGCAAGTGGACGTTTACAAAGTTCTCGAAGGGTACTTTATCAGAAGGAGAGAAGGACACTTGAAAATTTCCATAAGATAATTTGTAAACTCCCCAAAAGTATATAGGCAAAGTTAAAGATCAAGCATGTCTGAAGAGATTGACGGAGGGGAAGCATCTCAAAGAGGCCGAAAGAAATGAGATAAAGTCAACATGGTGGAATTTTTTGACATAATAGAAAAATTAAAGGTCGAGCATATCGAATAATAATCAAAAGGAGTGAAAGTGATCTGATTATATAGAAAATAGCGAGATGAAAAAAGGAGCTCTATGGTTAGACTTGGAGTGAAGAAAGAAAAGGCCCACATTTAATATGTTCTCAATAGACAAATGAAGGAAGAGATAAAGCCTATGAATGATTACTCGAAGCCTGAGATTGATCAATCCAACAGATCAATCATCGATTAAGGAAATGGTGCAGTAATGACCTAAATCTAGTAGTTGCCAAACATAGTAAAGAGACTTGACCATTGCAATTTGATGAATGAACCAAGACACAAAAAAGCGTATAAGTCAAATTTGCATTTAATGAAAACTAGAAAAGGGGAGTTAATGTGTGAACACGTTTGAGATATGTAAACCTAGATTCATTTGTCCATATATGCATCATCCAAAACCTTGCATAAAAATGTCTACCATTGTTGTTGTTGAAACTAAAGAAAGCGCCATCAAAGAAAACCTGAAGGGTGTCAACTCAGGATGTATGCAGACACAGAGTGAAAGACAGTGGGACACAGAGTGAGGCAGAGAGGAAGAAAGATCACACAGAGAATGTGCAAGGATTGAGCAGAGAGGAAGAAAAATCACACAAAGTATGAGTAGAGAGTGAGGCAGAGAGAAAGAAAGGGCACATAGAAAATGTGCATAGATTGAGCAGAGAAGAAGAATAGGCATACATAGAATAAGCCAAGAGTGAGCAGTTACATACTAGACTTGTAACAAAGAAACTTAACTACATTTATTTTTTAATCTATCTTGTATATAGAGTTGTAGCTCCATAGTTATGATTGGTTGGTACCGTCAAACAAACTAAGTTGATGCTCAATTAGGGGATTGGAGTCTCCTTAGGGTTGGTTCCCTTAAATCTTGTAACCAGTAAGGTTAAACTGAGTTGATGCTCAGTTAGGGGATTGGTGTCTCCTAAGGATAGGTTTCCTTGAATGTAACCAATGTGGTTTTGCCAGTGAGGTGATTTAACTATGAGGCTAGATTAGAACAGTAGATTCTAGCAGTTATTCTCATCGTGGTTTTTCTCTTTGGGTTTTTGATGTATAAATTTGGTGTATTGTACTTTTGTGTGTGTGTGATCTCTGCATCTATTTTTTGATATGCATATGTTTCAATATCTTCTTTAAAAATTTAAAGAACTAGTTTTTAGTTGATCTACTGATTCACCCCCCCTCTCAGTAAATAGTTGTGTTCAACAGTGGGATGTTAATTATTAAAGTGCATGGCAATATATAACTAGTTTGGTATCTGATGTTGCCTCATCTAGCTCAACAATGCCCTCTAATTCTACTTCTTCATCCTCCTCATCTTCATTGGCACCTTAAATGTATAACAACTTATTTTTATCACATTTTTTCTATCTCAGTTAAAATGTAACATTTTTTCCCTTTTCTCTTCAATTTTTTGAGGAGTCAAAACATAAACTTACACAAATGTTAGTGGCAAGCATCTTCTATACTACCACAAAATACAACTTGTTCCATAACTTGAGCAAAAATAAAGCCAATGAAGTTGTAGTTGTTTGTAAATTGGTATCTTTACTCTAATTTTTAATGGAAATATATGATAATAGCTCTACATCTCCTAGGTCATACTACTCTTATAACATAAGTAATATTCCAAACCTCCACTAGGTTCATCTAGTACAATAAAAAAACTACTCTTCAACAGAAATACTATAAAATTTCAATCTAACCTTATGGTTAGGTACTGTAGAACTCTTCAACAATGATACTGTAAAACTTCAATCTAGCCTTATGATTAAGAGTTGTAGAACCTTCAAAGCATTATATTTTTTCCATATAGAAATTGTACCCACTACATTAATACAAGAAAGTTCTTATAATAGAACTAATATGCCAAACCTATGCCATTTTCATCTAGAACAACAAAAGAACTACCATTCGGCAATATTATTGTAAAACTTCAATCTAGCCTTATGATTAAGAGTTGTTGAACCTTGACGGCACTATATTATTACCATAATAGAAATTGAACTTGTTCCATTAATCGATAATATAAATTGAATTCATTTTATTAATCCAAGCATTTTTTTGTGAATAAGGAACTAAACTCAAATTAAACAAAGTTGAACAAGAACTAGAATTGAGAATCTAGTAAGATGAAACTCTCTTGATAGAAGATGATATTGAAGGTTGACTTACATTCTAAAATGAAGTTCGTTAGCAATCTTGTTCTTCATTTGTGCATGGGATTGAGGGAGTGGGTTATGTTTCCATCCATCTTGTTCTTCATTTGGGCATGGGATTGAGGGAGTGTGTTATGTTTCAAGCCATCTTGTTATTCATTTGGGCATAGAATTGAGGGAGAGGGTTATGTTTCGAGCCATATCTCATTGTTTTATTTTTTTCTATATATAGAAGTAGGAAGGGTAAGGTGCTTTTTCTCCACTCATGAAGTCAACAAAGTTCTAATACAATTATACATGAAATCTTAGCCGTGGGAATCAAGTTATGTAAAAACCCAAAAACTTGAAAACATGAGGGAAAATAGGATTGCTGTAAATTAGAATAGAGCCTTTAGGGGTTATGAATTATTTATGGAAAAAAAAAATAGTCAATAGCATTACAACTAGATAGTCCATTAAGATAGACCCTTCAAGTCTAAAATTCTTAGGTAGAATTATAGGTGTGAGGGGTACTAAGCTACTAAGGCTCATTATGCATTAGAAAAAAGAATATGTTGATTAAAACCTTATTATATGTTGATGGTTCAAATCCATATCCTTGAAACACAAAAATATTTAGAGTAACTTGTGTTGTTTAGATTCTTTTTTTGATAATGGATAAATACTAATATACAAAAAAGGCGATAGAGAAATATCTCAAGGTCGAAGGAAGTCAGTTGGGAGTCTCCAACATTATAAGAAAAAATAAACATAAGTAAATCAAAACATACAGTCATGAAAGCATACATAATCTACGAGGGGCATGAACGTCATTCGTTGTAATCATTTTTGTTAGCATATTGGTTTCTACTATGCTTTTCATTGATATTTTTGACTAGTTCTTCTAGTTATCTAAAACTTCCCCACATTTGATTTGGATTTTGTTTCCATAATTCATTTTTTATCGTCAAAACATGGTTGAAGATTCTAAATCACTCCCTAAATTATTTGTCTCTTCAATTACCTGTGCTAGAATCCTCTTTTCATAGTAGAATTTTCAATGTCATATGCATTTGTCATGATTAAAGGAGTACCTTCCCTAGCTATGAGATTATTTACATCTATTTTGTGGTGCTTGAAATTACCTGGACTTTAATAAAAGATAAAAATAAATGTTCTTGTCATTGCTAGTAGGCTGAGTTGGAATTTAAATCTAACTTACATGAACAAACATCCTATCCTCTTTGGGCATTGAGATACTTGAAAAAAAACCTCACAACATCTTCATTTGTGAGCATTCTAGGAATTTTTCTAGGATTTAGCCAGCCACCTACAACCTCTATAGAAACCATCTATTATTTGGAAGAGCAAGTGTGCCTACTTGTGTTATGACTTAGTGGACTTCCCTAATTCATTGTACCTTGGGAGCATAGGGAGTGGTGATAGAATTTAATAATCAAACAATAGCTAGCGGGAAGCTCATAATTAATGCCCAAAAAGTACCCAATGGAGCCAAAATAGGTTATCTTTAAGAGTTCAGTTTACTACATGACTGATGTAACTCTACAAGGTGGCAATTAAAAATATCTTGTTGATAAAATATTCTATTGTCCACCATGTCAATTATAGTTTTCTAAAGCCTACATGTAGGACAAAAGATTGGAGGCTATGTCCAAAAACTACCAATAATCAAATGGTTTGTCCAAAGAGTAAGATGGATCACATGGCAATTGTGCAAGATCATGGAAGTTGATATAAGTATCTATATATTCTAACCCATCAAGAGTTATATCATTCTTGTTGGCATCACTCGTGTTGATGAAATATCAATTATCCTCAAACTCTGAAGAGTCAAAGATCACAATAACAATGCGTGCATAGTAGATTAAATGCCAAGATAAAAGAACCAAACCAAGCTAGTGATAAACCTTGCATCACATGGTACAAAAAAATAATAGTAGGAGAAAAAGATGAAGAAGGAAGAGAGACATGGAAAGGAGGCAAGGAGAGCATTAAATAGAGCATGAGAAGACAAGTAAGAAGGAGCAACAAAATAGACAAAACAAAGACAAATCACTTCTCCATTAAGAAAGAGAAAAAACCAAAGAGTGAGGAAGAAAGAAAGCAGAGGAAATGATAAATAAAACTGCCAAGAGAAAAATCCGAAAAATCAAAATGGCTAAAAAAGTAAGCAAAAAGGAGAATGGCCACAAAAGAGGGAAATAGAAATAAAAAATCAAAGTGGGTTGCCAAGAAAAGAAAATGACCACCTAAAAGAGAAAGATATTTATGATAAAAGGTTTAAAGCAAGACAAAATTAAATAAACCAACAAAGGACCCCACCAAAAGGAGAAAAGATAAAAGGGGCACAAAAAGCCAAAAAAACAAAATAAAAAACCAACAATAGGGTATAAAGAGAAACACCATGCAAAGCATCCACTCTTACCATAGGGAGAAAGGACGAGATGCTGGAATCAAATAAAAAATTACAAAAACAATGACTATCAATAGCACCTAGGACTATTTTTGTGTTACAAACCATATTTCTAATAAAACCAACAACACATGGTGCATAGAGAACAACAATAGGAGGAAAGAGCGGAGGAAGAGGGACATGGAAAGGAGGCAAGGATAGCATTAAATAGGGCTCAATGAGAGAAGAAAGGGGGATCAAATAATGATAAAAAACAAAGATAAAACATTTCACCATAAAGAAAGAGAAAAAATCATAGAGTGAGGAAGAAAGAAAGTGTATGAAATAATAAATAAGGCTATAGAGGGTAAAATCCAAAAACCCAAAAAAACTAAAAAAAAAGTGTATAAAATAATAAATAAGGCCATAAGAGCAAGAAAAAAAAAGAAAAAAACAAAGCGGGGAGCCAAAAAAAGAAAAATTCTACCAAATAGAGCTTTAAAACGAAAATTTTAAAGCAAGAGGAAAGGAGGAAAACAACAAAAGACCCTACTTAAAGAGAAAAAGACAAAGGGGAACAAAAGGAAATGCAAAGGAGAGGAAAAATACCAAAAAACAAAAGAAAAGCCCAACAATAAAGAAAAAATCCAAACACCATCCAAAGCATCCAATCTATCATAGGGAGCAAATACGGGATGGTGGAATCAAACAAAGAATTAAAAAAATAAGCACTATTGATAGCACTCAAGAATATTTTCATGTTATAAACCAGAACACAAATAGAACCAACAACCTATGGTGCAACGAGAACAAGATTAGGAGAAAAGGGCAAAGGAGGATGGACATGGAAAGAAGGCAAGAAGAGCATTAAATAGGACTTGAGAAGAGAAGCAAGGAGGCTCAACGAAAGAGACAAAGTAAAGATAAAATACATCTCCATGAAGAAATTGAGAAAACTGAGAAAGAGAACCAAAAAAAGTGATAAAATAAAATAAAGGAAATAGAGGACAAAAGGCAAAAAATCAAAAAGACTAAAAGGCATAAACAAAAAGGAGAATGACCACAAGAGGGGAAATAGAATGAAAAAATAAATGTAGGAGCCAAGAAACTAAAAATTATACCAAAAAGACAGAGCTTTAAAATGAAAACTTTAAATTAAGAGAAAAGGAAGAAAACAACAAAGGACCCCGTCGGAAGGAAAAAGGACAAAGGGAAACAAAAAGAAAAACATATGAGAAAAAAGCCCAACAATAGGGCAAAAATACAAACACCATCCAAAGCATCCACTCTCTTGTAAGGAGCAAAGATGGAATGTTGGAATCAAATGAAAAAATTCATAAACAAGAATTATCAAAGCACTCAAGACTATTTTTCATGTTATAATTTATAAACCAAACTGTCAGTAGAAACAATAACGCATAGTGCAAAGAGAACAACAATAGGAGAAATGGGTGAAGGAAGAGGAATGTCAAAAGAAGGGAAAAAGAGCATTAAATAGTATTTGAGGAGAGAAGCAAGGAGGATCAATGAAAGAGACAAACTAAAGATGAAACACTTTGCCATAAAGAGAGAAAAAAATAGTGAGGAATAAGGAAAGCATAGGAAATAACAAATACAGCCACAAAGGGAAAAAGCCAAAAAGGCGTAAGCAAAAAGGATAAAGGCCAAAGGGGTGGGAGATAGAAAGAAAAAACAAAGCACAAAGCCAAGAAAATAAAAAGAGCACCAAAGATATAGAGATTTAAAATGAAAGCTTTGGAGCAAGATAAAAGGGGGAAAAACACAAAAGACCCCACCAAAAGGAAAAAAGACAAAGGAGAACAAAAGGAAAAGCAGAGAGAAAAAAATCCCATGAAAAAATGAAAACTCAAACACACCAAACAATAGGGCATTACTTTATTTTTAGCAAAGATTGAAAGACATGTTAGTCAATTTGTGTTTTTTTTATGTTGTCAATTCCAAGTAATTCAAAAGATTTAATTATGGCTTCCCCAATTTTTAATCATAATTATCAAAAAATTTGAGTCACATATGACCACTAGATTGTGAATTTGAATCCACAAAGCAATCATAATCCATACCACCAAACCCTCACCCTAGGCTACATTATATTTTTACAAGCCCATAGAAAAGCCTTCAAAATATGCAAATTATCCTTGATAATTGTTGATCAAGCATCCTGCTCTTTCCAGGCTCGAGTTCTCTTTAGAGGCTCCATCAAAATTTTAAAAAATTGGCAATAATAACCTAAGAGCCATGTGAAGCCCTATGATTTCTTTAGGCTTTTAGGAACTTGTTATTCAACCATGGCCTTGATCTTGTGATGGTCTAGCTCCAAGCCTTCATGGGACACAATGTGACCTAAAGTACTCAACCTCCTTGACTCCATAAGCACACATCAAAGGCTTGGTGTATAGCTAATGTTGTGCCAGAATATCCAAAATTAGATTCACACGCTGCAAATGTTTTACACATGTTTTGTTGTAAAGACAAATTTCTGCATAAATGGCCAAAAGACAAGTTTCAAAAAAATCTGAAATGTAAATTGTGTATTTATCAACCCAAAGGGCATCACCATAAATTCATATTGACCTTCATAATTTTGAAAGCTATCTTATGTATAACTTCATCTTTGATTCTAATATGATGATACCTAAGCAAAGATCAAGTTTCATAAAGTATACAACACCATGTAACCCGTCTAAAAAATTATCAATTATAGGAATCTGAAACTTATCTTTGATGGTGTATTTGTTGAATTCCCTATGGATCGGACACATGCACCTGGGGTCATTCTTCTTACATACCCTCACCACTAGAGAGGAATAAGCACTCTGGCTATATGAGATAATTCCTACCTCAAAAATTTCTTACACCATCTTTTCAATCTCACTCTTATGTACATATGGGTACCAATAAGGTCAGATGTTGGGTGGTTGGATCCCTAGGACCAAATTAAAGGCATGATCAAGATCCAATTTGGGTGGAAGTCCTTCTGACATATCTCCAAAAACTAATGAGTGCCCCTCTACAAAATTATTTAGACCTACAAGTGTAGGCATCTTTGTTGGTAGTGCTTCTAATGAAAAAAGTGTGCCATAAATACAATTTTTCCCTTCTTAAAAATCTCATACATATTATGAGAGCTAACCAACTCTAGGGACTTTGCACATAACCCATACAATTCAAATTGTTTCTTTCTAAATGAAATCGTATGAAAACCTCGTAGAAATTCAACTCTATCATTCCCAAAGTAGTGGGACATTCAACTCCCAACACAACATCTACATCACCCATGGGAATAGAAAACATAAGGCAATCTAGCAAGGAGTCTCCTGTTGTCACCGAATCTTGCACCCTAGAAGAGGGTGTTCAAGCCTCTTCCAAATTTGGGCAACATGAGAACATTTCTAGGCATGTGGGTGTACCTATATCGCAAATGAGCATCTATATTTAATAGCTAGCTCCCTAAATATATATTTTAATGCTTATCACTTAAACTATTGCTTACTTATGGGGAGAAGAGTTAGAGAATGCATAAATTGAACCTACTCTAAAGGAGGTGATACACCAAAATGTCTGCCACGTGACCATCATATTTCTACCATGATGAAATAAGGCATAAAAACTAGTCTCTAAGTCTTAATCGGTTCTAACATGAGCATTTCAATATAGAGGAGATGTGAGCATCAACACAATGCAAATGAACTAGAGAGCAGATTGCACACTCCAAGGACAATTGTACACTTAAAAAAGCTTTACACACTAGACTACACTCTATATGATCTATTAGACTAGGAACTCTTACTCAAACACAAAAGGATAAGGGAAGGAAGGATAGAGAATTATCACTTCTCATCACCATACATCACTTGCAAACTTCAGACTTAGATAATTGTTCAAAACTTAGACGCAGACTTGCATTAATGTTTAAAGGCAAAATATAGCATCAATTCATCAAGGCTTCATCATACATGGTGTGGTCTGCTACAAAGGATAAAATGGTAGCTACTTATAGCATTTGAGAGAGAGAATTGGGAAAAGAGAAATCCCAAAGGGAATCAAATGATTTCAACCTCATTTGAATCGTAGTTACAACTACCTCTGCCAGTAAGCTGCCTTGGAACTTCCTGATTGAACCAGGTCACTTCAAGTGGTTGCATAGTTACCTTATTCCCTTATTGATGCTCCTTGATGGTTACAATGATAGGATCAAGTGGTTCTGAGCTGGGTCCTCATGATAATTATTGTTAGAACAATTAGATCAATCTATTAGAGCTTTATCCTGGTGCTAACTACTCTTCACTGGTTCATCGTGGCATGCAAAAGTGGAGAGAAGGGTCCCTTTCATGTAGTTTGGTCCTAAGGATGAAACCATTGGGGTCTATGTGTATGTCTTCATGGCATCCTTTGGAATGCTAGCTCTTATTCCAACTGGATCATGCTTGAGTTCATCCTCATGTTCATGGGTCCACTATAAATGGAAAATCAATCTCAGAATATTGATTTTCCTATAGTTATTACATTATGACACTATGCTCGATGCCTGGGTCCTATTACATCCACATAGATCCATTATGTCATTGCAGGAACTGAGGGTTCACCATGTTCATATGTCCCTTTGAGAATGGTAAACACAATCACAAGACAATGTTAAAAACTTTAAAAGATGGACCCTATATATTATAAATCTATGAACCAGAGGTCCATATTGATCTTCAATGGCATCCCTATAGGTTCTTGATCACCTGACTACATCATTGTGCCCACTTCATGGTGCTCGATCAAACTCTAATGGCAGATCGATGATCCCTAAAAGCTTGCCCTAGTTTGACTTTTAGTCATGTGTTCGATCTCCATGAAGTCTTGTAGCTTCTCAACCTTCAATTTCATTGCTCATCAATATCTAACTCAACCTATTGACATATTGACTCATCTTGGACCATTGATCCTACTTGGTACGAATGATTACGAGTCATTGATCTTTCCCTTGACTTGTTAACTCTATCCAAGATGGTACCACTTGGAAGTCACACATTGGCACTCAAGATTCGTTGTCAGTCTACAACCTCACGTGTTTATGCCACATGTCAATCATGCATTAGTTTCAAGATCATGCTATCAATTTTTTATCTCACGCACTTATGCCATGTGGTGGCCTCTTGATCTCTATAACCTTTTGACTCATCTCACATCGTCGGATCAAGATGTATGATGCAATGTAGACCATTAGATCTACTAGGACCCACTATTTGAAAACCAATGGCTATTTTATAAGCTTAAATTTGATGTTTGTGCCCCATCAAATGATGTATGTGTGACCATCATTGATGTTTGTGTAACCAAAAAATTTAAGCTCAAAAGGGGTTTTTTTTCTCGAGCTTCATTTTGATGTTTACGTGGACGTCTTACTTTGCATGTCTAAATTTGAAGCTCCATAACTCGAGCTAAAGAACTCACACAGGCATGAAACTTTCAAAGGATGATCCTAGTATGTAGAGATCCATGATACTATAATATTTTGGCTCACGAGGCTTCCTGAGTGAAGATAAATAATGCACAAATGAGTTGGTTCAATCTGGTTTCCATGTGACATCCTAATGATGGCTTGGCTTCACAAAGCTTGCTCCTAAACCACTGCTTGATCCCTGAAATCTTGGATGAACTTCTTGAGGCCTGTGTGGACCCTTTCCATGATCCTATCTTGCATTGATCCCTGCCACTTGTATATATGTCCTTAAAATGACTCCTAAGATATCAAATGTCATAAGGATTAAACTAGACCATGACCAAGACAAGAAGGGCATATGAAATGGCATTAAATGGACTAAAATATACCCCATGACATTATAAAAAGCCCTAATACAAGATTTTGACTATAGAGGGTTGACCCATTTTATCTTGAGGAAAAAATAGTCAACATCTTTGACGATTTCCCAAGGGTGGTATACTTGTTATGCCATGACCAGTTGCCTAATCCTATCCATTGAGCTATGGAGTCACATACACAGTAGGTGTGACATACAAAATGCCTTGAACAACACACAAAACATAAGGAAAGACAGAGAATAAGCAACACACAAGACAAGAAACTAAGCAAAAACACATGTGTGCTTCATGAGCACTTATTGGAACACAAAACAACAAGAAAGGAAACACACACCTAATCTAATATTTACAAAACTGACCCTCAATTCTCAATAGTAGGGTTTTAAATGTATCCCATTCATAGAAATAGGCAGTTCTTATCCATTCATCCTTGCTAACTGAAAAGATTTACTTTGCTTGCACTTGATGATGACATATGGTCCATTCCATAAGGTATCAAATTTGGTATGTCTCCCTGGTTTTGCTCTATCTTTATCCCATTTCAATACTATATCACCTTCTTGAAATGATATTGGAGTTGCTTTTTGTCAAAATACCTCTTCATTAGTATTTGGTGATGCTCCATAGCTTGATGCACTTTATCTCTAGTCTCTTACAACTCCATTAATTATGTCAATATCACCTCCATTTGAGTGTTTTAAATCAACTCTAGTTGATGTGATAACTCTAAGGCAGGAAACTCTTGAGAGATAGGCAAGCTAGTTCCCCTTCCATAGACAAGCACAAAAGGAGAATTCCATGTTGACCTCTTGGGAGTTATCCTATCAGTCCATAAAGTTGGCTTCAATTTGGTGTGCCATGCGCTTTGGTTATGCTTCAAGGTTCTCTTGATGATTCCAATTAGATTCTTGTTAGTAGATTCAACCAGTCTATTACCTTGAGGGTAATAGTTGGATGAAGTGCTCAAGAATATGCTTTTACTATTTGCCCAATTAGTTGTCTTAGGAACCATAAAAGCAAGAACATTATTTAAAATAATAATATAAGGGGTGCCAAACCTTGTTATGATGCTCTCATAGAACTCCAAGATAACATTCTCATTAGCTTCCTTCAATACTACTGCCTCAACCCATCTTGTAAAATAGTCAATTGTTGTGAGTATTCATTTATGACTAGCACTTGATGGGGGATTTAGCATGCCAATGAAATCAAGACCCCATTGCATGAAAGGTTTATCGACCTGGTTAGGCTTCAAAGGAAGAGCTACAAGCTTCTATTTTCCTACAAATAAAGCACATTATCCACACCTTCTCACCTAATCATGGCAATCCTTGAAGAGGTTCGGCCATTAATACCAATCCCTCATGATCTTGGCAGTTGTATTTATCGAAGAGAAATGAACTCCTGTTGTTTCATCATAGAACTTATGAAGCAACACTCCAAACTGGTCATTTTCAATGCATCTCAGTAGCACACCATTAATGTCCCTTCTAAAAATTACACCATCCACAAGACAAAAAGGAATAAATTGCAATCTAAAATATCTCCTTTGTGATCTACTCATATTATTAGGATACTTAACATTTTGGAGAAATATGATCACATCTTGTGTCCAACTTTGTGGAGGCAATGAACCAGCTGGTTGGGAACAATCATGATTGACTAGAGCTCCTTCCTTTGACTCATGAATATCTGAAGCTAGATGTTCACAAAGGCCTTTATCCCTTACCAATTTTGTCACTTTGATATCAACATCATACTCCATTACCTTAGTGGTCCACCCTTCCCTATTTTCACTAAGATCTTTGCTCAAAAGAAACTCTTTGGTGCTAGGATGAGATACCATAACATGAATCTTATTATTTGAAACTATATGTCTAAATTTCTTTACTCCTCTTACAACACCAAGGACCTATTTCTCCACAAAGGTGTACTTGACTTATAATCTTCTAAACCTTGACTAAATAATGCAATTGGTTGTTCCACACTCTCATCATTCTTTTGCATCAACATGGTTGAAATAGTATCAAAAATATCAAATGAATACAACATGAAGTCTTTAGTAAAATCAGGATATTCCAACTCATTTGATTAAATCCTTTGAGGTCCTTATATTCCCAAGCAAAGATATCATGAAACTCTCCACACACCTCAATGAATTTTTGCTTCTCTAATGTAGAACATACCTTGCATAGTTTGAGGAGTTTGTCCTTGAAGATCAAGACCTTTTCATAATTCTCCTATTTTGTAGACATACTCACTTTCTCCTTCTTCTTTTGATCATTCTCATTGAAGATACCTTCTAAGGTCACCAAACCCTTATGTATCTTATTGATTCTTAGTTGTACAATATGATCATCCAATTTTTCTTGAAACCTCCTTTGATTCCTTGAATAAAACTCAGCCTCATTTTGCAAGAAGCATACAATGTGTTTTCACTGTCAGACACTTTCCAAAATAATTTATTATCAGGTAAAAAAGGTCTAATAATGATCTTAATATGAGACTATTTTCCCTCCTCTTTTATGGTAATTGGAGTATTAAATTGATCTCCTATGGTAGCTAGTCTATTAACATGACTATTATGCTCCCTTGGGACTAATTGAATATTGAATGCATTGAAGTCTTCAAGAAAATCCCATACCATATGCATGTATGAATTAAGCAAAGAGTTCTTGGCAGAAACCACATTCCTCACCTGATGCACAACCAATTCACTGTCTCCATACACTTGCAGGTTCTTGATTTCTTTTCTCCTTGCCCATTTAAGGCCATGAATCAAACCTTCATACTCAGCCACATTACAAGTACAATTGAAATGAAATTTGTATGAAGAATAATACTATTGTTTGGATGGAGAGACCAACATAACACTAGCTTCTACACCAAATTAACTCCTTGAACCATCAAAAAACATCTTCCACAACTGATCATCTTCACCCTCTTCCTTGGAAAGTAGAGGTGTTGGTACTCCTTCATGTATGCAATACACTCCTAAATAAGTTTCCTCCAAAAAATCATAGGGATCATGCTCATAAGTGTTAGTATCATAGTTGTCAAGAAACAAATTAGCAATGCCTTCAAGCTTAGAGGAAGTACCATCATCTAGAATAGAATCCTTTTCTTCATGAACAACACAATTCAAATTAGAACTTGTCTCAATGTAAGGTTCAATATGAAACCTTGCAATGGGTTGTGTCCTAATTGTCACCTTTGCCTTGTACCTTCTTATAAAGGCCAAGAAAGACCATTTAACCAATAAATAGCCACCTATCTTGGTTGTGAAGTCCCTTGATAGGCAGATTGCAAAGTGGGCTGGAAGATCAACGACAACTATGTCATGTAAGATAAGAAAACTAGGACAATTGTGCACAAAAATCTTCAAGCCTTTTATTAGCCCTACTACATTGGAAAGTGTACCATCTAATTGAAAGACCCATTTTTTATGTGGCTCATATTTCAATCCTAACTTGTCAACTATAACTTTGGGCATGACAGAAGTAGAAGCTCCACTATCGACTATGCAATTGTGTACCAACTTGTCACCTATAATGAGGGTGAGGTAGAATGGTAGAGGTTTCTCATCCCTAGTGGATGGTTCAACAATGGTACTTGGAGAATTTTCAAGGGAAACATGGCCATGACTTTGATTTGAGGGTGAGACACTAGCAGGGATAGCAGATAACTGCTTTTGTAGTTCTTTTTGGCCAGATATATAAAGGACATCCCAAAGAGAAATGGATGTTTTGATGTTCTTCAAAGAATATAAAATGTTTAAAGAAGCCATACCTACTTTCTCTTGGGATCTTTTAGGCAGAGGATTACTTGAAACTAGAGGAATAGGAACAGACCTTACCATATTTTGACGTGTTGGAGATATAGAAGTTTTTGGAACTGTCACACTTGAAGCCATGTCTTGTTGCCTTGCAGGAGGATTGGACGAGCCTGTGGGCATGCTAATACCACCTTCTAGATCCTTTTTCTTGGCCCTTGTATTGTCTACAACAAAGGCTCCTTGATTTGGCACAAAAGTGTCTTAAATTGGGAAAATGGTGAAGATCTCTCCCTGAGGGTGCCAATCCTCATTAACTCACATTATCACATCATCTTCATTTGATAAGAGGGGAGTAACTACTCCTTCAGCCACCAGAGCTTGTTCTCCATTCTCATTGGCATCCCTGAATTGGTCTTATTATTTGTCTTCTCCATGCACCAAATTGCTATGAATTGGTACCATCTCCCTTGCATTGGTGGTAGAGTTAGGATTGTATACATTAATAGGCCTGTTGGGATTAGGCTGCCATTGGCATCTTTATCTTCCACATTGTTAACCATATTATTGTTGATAGGGGTAAGGATTCTGATAGGCACCTTATTGCATATTAGCTTGCCTATTTTGAGCCTCTAAGGCCAGGAACTTTGCTTTCCAATCAACATTATTTTTTGCTTGCCTAGGAGCCACATTAGTTTTGGTATTGACATTAAGAACTTGGGCTACATATGGAGTACTAGCAGAAGTATGAGATAAAGGAGGCATAGACAACTTAGGAGGCAATCTTTCAGCTTGGATGAGACTATTTTCAGCTTTAATAGCAAGATCATATGCTTTGGGGAGAGTGGAATCTCCCATAGATTGAAGCATGACAGAAATTTCTATCCCAATGACTTTCAAGTAAGTAGGGAACACAAAGCTAGTAGGTGGTCTCATGGGAGGAGGAAATCTATGCCAAGTCTTATGAAACCTTTCATTGAAGTCATGCATTGTTTCTTTGGGTCCCCTCTTTATCACATTGAGTTGATATATGAGAGAAGCATGGTCACTTTCATTTCCATATCTGAAAGTCAACAACACTCCAAACTAATCCCATATTGTGATGCATCCACCTTCTAGAGTCCTATACCAATCAAGAGCCTTCCCTTTAAGGTACATGGCAAGGAGTCTAATGGCACTGCTCTCTCGAATGATATTGTGGAAACTACAAAAGTTAGAAACATCTCTAATGTGCTCACTAGGTGTGATATGACTCTCACCATTGAATGTGGGCACATATTTCATGGCATTAGGAGGAATGGAATCATATGCATGAAGTTGAATTGGATTATCAGTATTGAAGGAAGGGAAAGCATGAGATTTAGCCATGTCTTCTTCAAGATCTTCAACTTCTTTAGTCACTTGAACCTCTTCCTCCCTAGCAAAATATACTCATTCTTCAAAGGGCAGATTAAGTTGTGGATACTGAATTGCAAGAGGAATTTCAGGCTGAATGGGTGGGTTAATAGGATTAGATGTTCTAGCAAAGGATGACCTGGTGAGAAACATGAATTATGAAGGCACATTTATAAAAAAAAAAATGGCCTTAAACCATATTTACCATGAATGAGTTATCAAATGTTGAGTATCACACCAATTTGCATATGATGTTTGTTAAGACCAACATTCACCTTAACAAGTTATCTTGAAGACAATTTGTCTCACCGAGTGTGCCAAAACTATTGTCACCAAATCTTTCACCCTAGTAGAGGGTGTTCGAGCCTCTTCCAGATTTGGGAAACATGGGAACATTTCCAAGTATGTGGGTGTACCTATATTGGAAATGAGTCTCTAGATTTAAGGGCTAGCTCCTTGAATATATCATGCAATGCTTATCACTTAAACTATTGCTTACTTATGGGGAAAAGAGTTAGAGAATGCATAAATTAAACCTACTATAAAGGAGGTGATGCACCAAAATGTCTGCCATGTGACCATCATATTTATATCATGATGAAACAAGGCATACAAACTAGTCAAGTCTTAATGGGTTGTAACATGAGCATTTCAATATAGAGGTGAGATGTGAGTAACAACATAATGCAAATGAACCAGAGAGTAGATTGCACACTCCAAGGACAATTGTACACTTGAAAAAGATTTACACACTAGAATACACTCTATATGACTTGTTAGACTAGGAACTCTTACTCAAACATGAAAGGATAAGGTAAGGAAGGATAGATAATTATCACTTCTCATCACCATACATCACTTGCAAACTTAGACAATTATTTAAAACTCAAAAACAAACTTGCATTAATGTTTAAAGGCAAAATATGACATCAGTCCAGTAGGGCTTCACCATACATGGTGTGGTATGTTACAAAGGCCAAAATGGCAACTACTTATAACATTTAAGAGAGAGAAGCGAGAAAAGAGAAATCCCAAAGGGAATCAAATGAGTTCAACCTCATTTGAATCGTAGTTAAAACTACCTCTACCAGTAAGCTGCTTTGGAACTTCCTCATTGATTTGGGTCCACTTCAATTGGTTTCACAGTTATATTATTCCCTTATTGATGCTCCCTGATGATTGCAACGATAGGATCAAGTGGTTCCAAGCAAGGTCTTGGTGTTAACTATTGTTAGAACAATTGGATCAATCTATTAGAGCTTTGTCTTAGTGTTAACTACTTTTCACTAGTTTGTCATGGTGTGTAAAAGTGGAGATAAGGGTCCCTTTCATGCAATTTGATCCTAGGGATGAAACCATTGGGGTCTACGTGTATGTCTTCATGGCATCCTTTGGGATGCTATCTCTTGTTCCAACTGGATAATGCTTGAGCTCATCCTCATGTTCATGAGTCCACTATAGATGGAAAACCAATCTCAGACTATTGATTTTTCTATAGTCATTATATTATGACACTCTGCTCGATGCATAGTTCTTATTAGGTCCACATAGATCTATTATGTCATTGTAGGAACTAAGGGTTCACCATGTTCGTAGGTCCCTTTGAGAATGACGAACACAGTCATAAGACAATGTTGCAATTGTTAAAAGATGGACCCTGTATGTTATAAATCTACAAACCAGAGGTTTGTATTGATCTTCAATGGCATCCCTATATGTTCTTGATCACCTGATTGCATCATTATGCCTGCTTCATGGCATTCAATTGAGCTCTAATGGTGGATTGATGATCCCTGAAAGCTTACCTTGGTTCAACTTTTGGTCATGTGTTTGATCTCCATGAAGTCCCCTAGCTTACATATTGACCCATCTCACATCATTGATCCTGCTCAGTATGAATGATCATAAGTCATTGATCTTTCCCTTGACTTGTCAACTTTATCCAAGTTGGTGCCAGTTGGCAGTTGTGCATTGGCACTCAAGATTCGTTGTCAGTCTACAGCCTCATGTGCTTATGCCACATGTCAATCACACATTAGTTTTAAGATCTTGCTATCAATTTGTTGGCTCAAGTGCTTATGCCACGTGGTGGCCTCTTGAGCTCTTTGACCTTTTGACTCATATTTCATCATCAGATCAAGATTTACGATGCAACACAAACTGTTAGATCTGTTGGGACCCACTATTTGAAAACCAATGACTATTTTACAAGCTTAAATTTGATGTTTGCTCTCCCGTCAAATGACTTTCATTCAACTATCAAATTTAATCTCAAAAGGTTTGTTTTGCTCAAGCTATATTTTGACATTTGTGCAGATGTCTTACTTTGTAAGTCCAACTTTGAAGCTCCATAACTTGAGCTAGAGAACTCGCATGAGCATGAAACTTTCAGAGGATGATCCTAGTATGTAGAGCTCTATGGCACTAAAATATTTTTGCTCATAGGGCTTCCTGAGTGAAGATAAAAAATGCACAAATGAGTTGTTTCATTTTAGTTTCCGTGTGACGTCCTAATGATGGTTTGCTTCATATAGCTTTCTCCTGACCCACTATTTGATCTCTAAAAGCTCAGATGAACTTCTTGAGCCCTGTGTGGACCCTTTCCATGATCTTGTCTTGCATTGATCACCATGAAGCCCTGCCACTTGCATATATGTCCCTAAAATGACTCCTATGATATAAAATGTCACAAGGATTAAATTGGACCATGACCAAAACTAGAAGGGCATATGAAATGGCATCAAATGGACTACAACATACCCTATGACATTATAAAAAGCCTTTATATAAGATTATAACTATAGGGGGTTGACCATTTTGGCCTGAGGTAAAAATGGTCAACATCTCCCATACTAAGTTTAATACTATGACATTTCTATGTACCATTGAGGGTACCACCATCATCAATCATTACCTAAAATTTTAGAGTTGGATAAACAAAATAGTTCTAGCTGGCAGGCAACTTATTGTTGATGAAGTTGTGGGTATATCTTGAATCAATAAATACTATCACCTTCTATTTTTTATGGGCAAACCCAATACCTTGAGGGTTTGTGGGATGTTAATTCCTGAAAGGTCATGGAAAGAAATAAATGGTTGAGTACCTTTTATCTCCACATCTAGCTCAACAAAAGCCTCTAATTCTACTTTTTCATCATCTTCTTCCTTAGCATCTTTAATGTAGAACAACTTATTTTTAACACAGTTATGCTCATGACTATATTTTCTATCTTAGTTAAAACAGAACCTTTTTTCCCCTTTCTCTTCAATTTGTTGAGGAATCAAAACATAACCTAACTCAAATGTCAACAGTGAGCATCTTCTATACTACCTCAAAAGACAACTTGTTCCATAACTTGAGTAAAAATAAAGCTAATAAAGGTATCTTCATTGTAATTTTTAATGGAAAATTATGGTAATAGCTTTGCATCTACTAATTCGTATTACTCTTATAGCAAAAGTGATATGTTGAACCTCCACTATTTTCATTTAGAACAACAAAGGAACTACTCTTCAATGGCAATAATGTAAAAACTTAAATCTAGCCTTACGGTTAAGATTTGTATAACCTTGAAAGCAATATATTGTTTTCATAATAGAAATTGTACTTGTTACATTAATCCAAGCAGGTTCTTATAATAGAAGTAATAAGCCAAATCTCCACCAGTTTCATATAGAACAACAAAGGAACTAGTATTCATTGGTATTATTATAAAACATCAATCTAGCCTTGCGATTAAGAGATATAGAACCTTGATAGCACTATATTGCTTCCATAATAAAAATTGTACTCATTGCATTAATCCAAGCATGTTTTTATGAATAAAGTAACTGAACTCATATTAACCATAGCTGAACAAGAACTAGAATTGAGAATGTAGTGAGATGAAAATCTCCTAATAGAAGATGGTATTGAAGCTTGACTTAGATGGAAGTTTATTATTAGTATTCTTCTTTATTTGGGCATGGGATTGAGGGAGTGGGTATGTTTCTAGCCAAATCCCTTAATTTTCTATTCCCTTGTATATAGGAATAGGAAAGGTAAGTTGTTTTTTACCACTCATGAATTCAACAAAAGTTTTAATACAATTATGCATGAAATCCTAGCCATAGGAATAAAATTATGTAAAAACCCAAATACTTGAAAACATAAGGGAACATAGCGTTGTTATAAAATAGAACAGAAGCTTTAGGGGTTAGGATTTTTTTTTTTTTTTTTGGGGGGGGGGGGAACTATCAGTAGCAGTGCCACTAGATAGTCAAATAGATCCTTGAAGTCTGAAATTCTTAGGTAGTATTATAGTTTTAGGGGGTACTAAGATGCCAAGGCTCATCATGAATCAGCAAGAAGAATATTTTTATTAAAGCCTTCTTGTATATTGATGGTTCAGTTTTTTATCCTTGAAATACAAAAATACTAAGTTTAACTTGTGTGTTTTTATAGATTCTTTTTTCTTATAATGGATACATAGTATTATACAACAAAGGGGACAGAGAAATATCTCATCTCTACATGTACACCAAATAAGATCAGAAAACCAACCAAGAAGGCCAAAATAAATTGGGGGTGAGTCTCCAACATTAGGACAAAAAGGAAAACATAAGCAAAGCAACCATGAAAAGCATAAATAATACTCAATGAGCTTGTAAGTCAATCATTGTAATTGTTTTCATCAACATATTGGTTGTTACTATGCTTTTCACCAATAATTTTGATGAGTTATTCTAGTTTTCTTAAACTTCCCCATATCATTGCATTCACATTGCTCACGAAGTCACTATTGTGCTCAAATAATTTGAGTTGGGTTTTGTTTCAATCATTCATTTTTATCGTCAATGCACAAATTGAAGCTTGTAAATTGCTCCCTATATTGTTTATAACTTCATTCACCTATTCCAAAAATGGTTGGATTATATGCAAGCTTTCATTTCCTCATTTCATGGTATAATTTTCAATGTTGTATGTGTCTATCATGATTGGAGGAGTACCTTCCCTAATTATGAGATTATTTATGTCTATTTTTTTATGTTTGGGATTACCTCGACTTGAAGAAGGGCATTATTTTATTCCTTTTTCATCGCATAAAAAAAGGTCTTCCAAGACTCAATTGGAACACAATCTTGTGCATGTTGCACATTGAAGTTCTTCCACTAATGAAACACCAAAATGGACATCTTCAACACTGCGATGATCTTCTCAACATCAGTGAAGCAAATTGGATTATATACCAACCCAATGCCATCTAGTTAGATTATTTTAAAGGGCCCCCTATGCCCTATGAATTTAAAGGAAGGTCTTATAGATCTATATGGCGTTGTCACCATATATATATATATATATATATATATATATATATATATATATATATATATATATATATATATATATATATATAGGGCCATCCATATAGAGTAGAGATACAAGCCCTCTTTCTATGATGTGAAAGACTTGAAGTCAGTTGGGTGCTCCTCTTCCTTCTCTCAACATATAAATAAATAGGTGACTAAGAAATATGCCTCTAGCTATCGAATCTAGGCATCCAATGTTGTGGCATCGATTTTGCCTTTCAACAAAGGGATGTCAAGATTGATTTGCACTTTAAAGGGGGTTTGTTGTTGAAACCAATATTGAGTGAGTTGTGGAGGAGGAATAGAAGGTGTTAGGTTGAGATACATCATCAATTCGCATAACTGGCCAAAAATATTCAGTGTGCTATACCTCCAGTGCGTCGATAATGAAATTTTTGACGTCTGGGGCTGCCTCATATTATTTTTGGGCATCAACCATCTTAAATTTTCTATGGAATTTCTTTGGGTATTTTGAAATAAAATCTAATGATAATCCTTTCTTTCATTTCACTCACATGTTTAAAGACACAAAAAAGTGTTATGCATTGATATAGCAATGATCCACACTGTGAAGACCCAGGACTAAGTGTGTGGGGAAGAACTACTATTAGAGATAACTCACAGTTATAAGTGTGAATGTGCATAGGGGTGAACACAAAACAAACAACACACATTTAATTAAGCAAAAAAATTATACTAGTAAAAAATGCAACTTCTATTCAATGTGCAGAATAGGGAAGGGTACAGAAGTGTATGATGCATATAACGAGGTTAGGAGAGCAAGCTCTTGTGATCAGAAGAGGGAAACACTTCCTCTTATTCACCTAAAATGAAAAATGCTAATATTGTGTATGACATCTACGTGACTACTTGTTTATCTACCAAGTTGGATGCATATGTTATATATTTATACATAGAGTTCAAGAGGTAGTTAAAATTGTTATCGATCACCAAGGGATGATTATGATTCATGTCAACTTCCCCCCTAAAAGATAACTTTGAACTTCCATTCACATGGTGGTGAGGTGTTGACACATTCTAGGCTGAGAGGTTCCACTTGGCAAGCCACATCGTCAAAGCAAGCTAACATGTGTGCATGTCAAGATAAGGCAAGTGTATGCACATGCAAATGATGACATGTTTGACGTGAAAGTATGTGCATAGGACTGAGTACAAGTGTGAGACTTTGAACTAGTGTGAGTGTGGCACACAGGATTGCAAGTGGGTACAATAATGGTAGATAGGACTACAAGCAAGCACAAGTAGCTTTCATGAAAGTGCAAGCAAGAATTCAAAGTGAGATGTGCACAAATTATGCACACTTGTGTAGGAATGTACATGGCATGGGAGTTGCACAAGGATCAATGTCAAATGTTGTAATTGCGTTGATCACCCTTAACACATCGGCCTTTATGTGAATCCAAATTGATAAATCTGAATAAAAGAGAGCTTAAAGAGACAAGAAAAATGTGAAATGGATTTTGGTCTGAATAAAAATAGAGGTTGGACAATCTCACACCATTCAATCAACAAAATTCATGTTCATCAAACCCTGAATCAATCATAACTAATAGAAGTCGGTTGGTCACATTAATTAACATGACCTCTAGTTGATGCTTAAAGGACAAAAACATAAAAGATCAAAAGGGGGAAGGGGACAAGGATGAGAGAGAATTCACTTGATAAATGGGCCCTTTGTATAGCTTTACCTACTAGAGAGTTGGAGAATGGGGTCTTCTACTGTGCCCTGTTTCATATCCAATGATGTCCCTGCCACTGGGAGAATGATGGCTTAAAATGATTGAGGTCCCTCTTAGATTAAATTAATGCATACCCTGAAATATTAAACATTCAAAGGCCAAATTGAGACTTTTGGACCCTTATCCTAATGAGGAGTTGAGGGTAGGGAAGAAGATGCTCACTATCATACTTCTCTTACAATATGGACTCAATCTTCCCCAAACCATCAAGACTATAGTCTACTCAGAATAAATGATTCAGTATAATCAACATTACAACTACAAATCTCCCATTTAACACAAGATATGTAGCTCCAATTAGAATCAATGCTTTTTCAGACCCCAGCCCGTTGATTGAGTTTCTGTAAAAGGGAGTGGAGAATTTAGTCCATGCTAAGGGAGTTTGTTTATGTTGAGGGATGAGGCCTTAAGGCATTCGATAATGATTATGCAAAGAGCACTTAACCTTGATAGTGAGTTTATTTTGTACCAAAGAGATTTTGAGGAGAGGGCTCAAGGAGAAGGATACTTCACCATTAAAGAAACTAATAAGAGAAAAGGGCTTCATCCTCGACAAGGCAGAGAGGAGAAATAGGAAATATTAATCAGAGTGTTCCAAGGAGAATTCATCATCACCAGGTGGGAAATCTTGTGAAAAATAAAAATGCATGATCCAAAGCCCTATTGACATAGGAATGGGGAGAAATGATCAACTAAAGATTGGTATGTAGTAATCTCACTTAAGAATGGAGATTGGTATGCTGGTATAAATGCTCTTCACAAAGTTATGGAAATTGGTACACTTATGGAATGAACAAAGCCCCTAACAAGGAATTGCTTCACTTTTTTAGATTGATTGGAGAGGAACTACATACTTTGAGGACCACATTTATAATGATTTTGTATCGCATTGGTTGCATTAAACACCTATATTCCTTATACTAGCTAGAGTTAATAGTCAATTCCATACCCTAGAAAGCAATATTTGTCTTGTATCCCATATCCTAGAAAGGGGTAGTTAGAAGCATAGGCATTAGCTCTTTGTAATCAAAATTAACTATGGAAAGGTGGATTTGGCAATGCTCTTTCGGTGAGTAAAATATTTGTGGAATGACCATGGGTCTATTGGACCAAAATCCGTATGCTTTTTAGCAAGCACAAAGAGGAGTAAAGACCCTCAACTTCTTTGTAAAGAATAGTTGTCCCGAATATAAATTGAATATATACAAAGCTCACTAGTGGCCATATATTTGGACCAATAACTTGATCCATTTGACTCATATTTTAAATGTGTAATGTCAAATACCGAGTAGACCGAATAGATATGTTTTGTTTTGCCTTTAACATATGTTATTAACGTTATATCCAATCCAACAATGCAAGGCAACAATCCTATTTGCAAAATCCTATTTAAGATGGGGTTTAGTAATTGTTGATAGGCTTTGGTGGGACTAACAATAATTGTGGAAGTCACTTTGTTATGACGATGTCACTGAAATGTGTGTACATGTCCCTTCAGATTGGTGCACATTCTATAGACAAGGATGTGACTCAATGGGTGTAGTTAGCTAATAAAACTCTATTAAGTATTATGCTTTATTGATTATGTGGGAATTAATTAATTATACTCTAGTTGAAATAAACTAGTATTAACAAAAAAAGGGTTGTCACAAAAAAATCAAATTATCTCTTCAAAAAAATCCTTACTTAATTTCCTATTCTACATAAGCACTTCAATGATGCCTAATCCTAAAGGCTTCTCATTTCTAAGATTTCCTAACAAATCAACTTTAACAAGTTGCTTTGTAATTTATAGTCTATTTTCTCGACAACTTTTACAAAACAATTTATGAATATCATCATATATGAACCATGCACCTTGTGATTGAGTCATCCACCTCCATTGAAGATCCTTTTAGTTTCATGGGTATCTTCATTCCCTATATCAAACCACATAGGCATCAAAATATAAGTATAAAATTTATCTCAAACAATTGCATGATCTACATTTCAAAATTACATGGTTTGAAAGGTAAATTAAAAAGGAAAAATAGGCAGGAATGGTTTTTTTAATGAACTACTTTGATCCTGTTTCATTGTTCTAGCTTTATTCATCTTTTTGCTTTTTCAACTAGCAAAAGGGTGACCTAAAAAATTGAAATACTTAACCTTAACCAATGACAATAGTAAAACTAAATAATACATTCAACTATATAGATATAGACATTTGAGGATGGAATGGAAGAGGCAAAAGTATGAAAGAAATATTTGTTGCATACTCATGTATTAAAATGTCATGAATACAAGAAAGAGACAAACTTAAAAACTTGCTCACTATCCATTGTACATATCATCATTAACTACAATAAGTACTTAAAAAATAGTAAAAATCTAAATCTAAAAGAACTTAAAGTTTTTTGGCTTGTACCAACAAATTCATCCATTTAACATTTCTACATTAAGTGCCTTAAACATCAAAATCATAGATAAGTTTTAATCATTGTCAATGCCTACCCACTATGTAATTTATGAACCATAAATTACCACCAACAGCAAATCAAATACAAAACCCAATAAAAAAAATCCTACAAATTCAAACAAAGGGGAGAGAATCTTGAAAAACAATTCAAACAAACATTACCCAACAATCCAGGCTAACATAACCTAATAGTTTATTCAATCCATTTTCCTAAAATTTTATAAAGTTAAAGGAATATGATGTAAGAAAACAAATAAATAAATAAATGTGTGTTTGTATGTGTTCTAAGCTTAGTGAAAAAGGCCTTAGTACTTAAGGATAAGACAAAAAAAACCCAACACAAATGAAAGGATGAGACCAGAGAAATCAAGCAATGAATTATGCACACATTGGCCCAATGACACATGCACAAAAACACACCTTGACATCAACCAAACAAAATTCTTAAAACTAACAGAGAAAAACCTAATGCTATCCTCTAAAAAATGTAGAACTTAACATAAGGTACATAAATACAAGAGCTTAACACCCTAAGTTCCTCTATGGATTGATCAGAGGAGCAAAACACATATTGCCATCAAGTACAACAAAAATAAAAGATTGTGCACGTGAGACCCATACACTACAATGAGTCACTTGTAGAAATCTAGTTGTATATGTACCTTGTTAGACAATATCCTTAAAACCTCAATGGGTCAAACCTTTTTAACATTTGTCAGGGATAAAACATTGCCTTAATGGGTTTGAGAAAAAATAATATACAGATAATACATCCTAGAAATATGCATTGCAAAAAACTTTGATAACAAGTCCTAGGAAATGCACCATAGAAATAATTAAATTTACCATACAATAACTATAAACAACTATTAAGTTTCTTTTACAATAAAAATAAGACATCAAGTTTTTTTATCGATTTGATGTCCCAATAGAACAAGTGAAACATAGACATGGGGATATATTTATAGTTGAAAAAAATTGATCAATTCTTGGTATCATAGCATTATTCACCAATCAAAAGTATATGCACATTAATCTATACCAAGAACACTATTTTAGACAATAGACCCATTGAGTTGCATTAAAAGTAGATTTTCCTCCTCTATGAACATTTTTAAACAAGAATATATAGCTTCAAATCCTGACTCCAATTATTTAGTGTAATTTTATTGGAATAAGGCAAACAAAATTAAGGATCAAGAAATAATGCCAGTACAATAATTGGAATCACTACAAATAAAGGAAACGACTGCCTATGGTGAAAAATCAAAATATTTGTATAAGAAAAGGTGGCCCTAATACTAAATTATCCCATGAATGGACTATACAAAGCCATATCAACCGAATCACTTTTTTTTGGGATATACATGGAAATCAGTAACATTTCCTTCACTATTTCATCATAGTTAGAGGCTCGATTTAGATGAGAAAACACTATAACCCCTGCCTCTCCTATGTAATCTTGGCTTAGAGTGAAGGAGACACTGGGAATGTAGGTTTCGAACCACTGACCTCTCATTAACAAGGCACACAATGGATGCCTATGAACATTTTTAAACAAGAATATATGGCTTCAAATCCCGACTCCAATTATTTAGTGTAATTTTATTGGAATAAGGCAAAAAAAATTAAGGATCAAGAAATAATGCCAGTACAATAATTGGAATCACTACAAATAAAGGAAATGAACGCCTATGGTGAAAAATCAAATTATTTGTATAAGAAAAGGTGGCCCTAATACTAAATTATCCCATGAATCGACTATACACAGCCATATCAACCGAATCACTTTTTTTTTGGATATACATGGAAATCAGTAACATTTCCTTCACTATTTCATCATAGTTAGAGGCTCGATTTAGATGAGAAAACACTATAACCCCTGCCTCTCCTATGTAATCTTGGCTTAGAGTGAAGGAGACACTGGGAATGTAGGTTTCGAACCGCTGACCTCTCACTAACAAGGCACACAATGGATGCCAATTGGTCTACTGGTTGTACCCAACAAAATCACATAGTTATAAATACACAACAATACCCTTCTTGTCACTCTCTCACATTGGTGGATACTATCATATCTTGTTTTTGTACCTACCTAGTGAGACTTCTCAATGAACTGTCAAATGATATCCTTCATCTTTTGAATGAGACTTAAAATGAATCACTAAAAGACTACTAAATGCGAGCTTCATTAAGCCAATATTTTCTTAAACCTAACATGTGTCCTCAACAAAAAATGATTCCCACTCCAATTTTTTAGATACTACATTTGACCTATTACTAACGATAAAAGAATCGTGTATATCTAGTAATATATTAATAGAGAATAACAATACTCAACTCAAATTGTGTCAAAGAAGGGTTTCCCAATCATTGGACTACTATCAACCTATAGCTTTGATTACCACCTATAAATAATTTCTAAAAGATAGTTAACATTTTTCAGCTTATTCTTCTGCAGGGGATCCCTTTCCTCATATACCTTTTGTCAACAAAAGTGAATTCTAGCTGATATTCATTGCATAAGAAATTTTATATGCAATAAATAATTCTCCAAATCTTGGGATGTTGATGAAGTTAGAAAATCTGAATCATTTGAAAAGGCTAATCAAAGCTTTGATTCTTAAATACAAAAATATTTTGGTTTACATAAGATTGGATAGAATGGGTATAGAGTTGCATTTTGAATGTCTTGCCTCCTATTTAATGATTGTAAAAGGAACTTTTATTTCAAAATTTTGATTCATATTTGTTAAGAATCAAGAAACCATGCTAGTGCAATAATTAGAATCACTACAAATAAAGGAAATGAAGGGTTGGGACCAAAAATAAAACTATTTGGATGAGGAAAGGTAGCCCTAACATTAAGTTATCCCATGAATCAAGTATATGTTGTGGTGTGGAGCTAAAAGCTTCAACTATTTGCAGACACTAGAAGGAAGGATGCTGAAGAACCAGAGCCACCGGCGTCGGCAGTATGATCAACGTCGGTCAAGTGTAGTGGAGAAGGAAACTGGCGACGGCAGGCAGTCAGCCGACGTCGGCAGCACCAGACAAGCAGGGACTGGCGTCGGTTGCCTGTGCGGTCCAGAACTGTTCGTTGCACGAACAGTTAGTTAGTTGAAGCGAGTGTTTGCATGTTAAGCGACTAATTTAAGTCGTAGGCTGTGTGTCTAATTTTAGTAGTTGGAGTTCTATTTTTGTAAGCATGGGATCCTATTTAAAGACCCATAAGGCATGTATTGTAATGTATTCTAAGGCAAGTAAAAGCATTGAAGCAAGCAAGGTCAAGGAGATCTACAGGTGTAAGGTCAAGGAGATCAGTTGAAGCATTCAAGGAGGGATAGCAACTCAGGCTTTAGAGTTGTGTTGAGCAAGAGAGAGAGGGAAGAAGGTCTTGAGGTGTGGCAAGCCTTTGAGGTGGAGGAAGAAGTGGCATCTTCCTTATTATATTTTCTTCTAGTAGTATTCAATACAAGAGTGTGTATTGTCTCTCAAATTCTTTGATGTCTCAAGTTTCTAGCTACTTTATCATTCTGGTATAATTTCGTGTTTAATTGCATATAAGAAAGTAATCAATTGTGCTCTAATTGGTAGAGCTACAGATCCCCTGACAAGTGGTATCAGAGCTACGATTTTCAGGAAGCAAGGTATTGTTTTTGATTATAGGTCATTCACAGGGTTTTCTGATTGAGTGGGAGTTTAGCAATGGCAGAAGAAAGCAGGCTACGAATGGAGAAGTTTAACGGCAAGAATTATCAACATTGGAGGATGCAGATTGAGGACTATCTGTATCAGAAGGATTTGTACTTACCGTTGGGTGGGGTTGCATGCAAGCCCACAGATATGAAAGATGAAGAATGGAACGTTCTTGATCGGAAGGCTCTCGGTACCATAAGGTTGAGCCTTGCATCATCTGTGATTTCCAGCTTATCACAGTGCAAGACAACGAAAGAGTTGATAAAGTCCTTGGCAAATTTATACGAAAAGCCCTCGGCTTCTAATAAGGTATATCTTATGAAGCAGCTATTTACTTTGCAAATGCAGGAAGGTGGATCGGTACATACTCATCTCAGTGATTTCCATGGTTTGGTAAACCAATTAGCTTCAGTCAATATTGTTTTTGATGATGAGGTAAAAGCTCTCTTGATTTTATGTTCTTTGCCTAAAAGTTGGGACGGTATGGTTATGGCAGTAAGTAATTCTGCATCTGCTTCTAAAATCTTAAAAGTTGATGATGTTGTGAGTGTGATCTTGAATGAAGAAATACGTAGGAGAAGCACAGGTGAATCATCAGGGAATGCTCTAAGTGCAGAAAGCAGGGAAAGGCAAAGAGAGAAGGTTGAGCAAGGGAAATCAAGGTCGGGAAGGAGATCCGAATCCAAAGGTATTACCTGCTGGTTTTGTGGAAAGAAAGGACATACAAAGGAGTGTTGGTTGAGAGATAAAGAGAATCAACATGCAGGTATGGAAGAAGCAAAGGATGCAAATATTGTGATGCAGGATGCTCTCATACTTTCTTCGGATAGTCAGGTAGGATCATGGATTTTAGATTCTGGTTCATCTTTCCATGCATCCCCAAACAAAGATTTGTTCTACGAGTATGAACAGGGAGACTTTGGAGTTCTTTATTTAGGGGATGGTACGCCTTGTCAGATAGTTGGCAAATGGAAAGTGCAGCTAAGATTGCAGATTGACAACACGTGGGTGTTGAAAGAGGTCATGCATGTTCCAATTCTGAAGCAGAGTCTGATTTCTGTAGGAAGGTTGGGAGATGAGGGATGCACAATAACCCTCACAGCGGATTCTTGGAAGGTTACCAAGGGAGCACTTGTTCTAGCAAGAGGTAAGAAAGTAGATACTCTTTATCTGTCTACTTGTATTACTGATTCCACTTCTAGTGTAGATTCGAAGATGTGGCCTAATAGGCTTGGTCACAAGAACAGGAAGGGAATGGAAGTTCTTGATTCAAAAGGTATGTGTTCAAATTTGGAAAGCTCAGATACAGTTCATTGCAGAAAGAGGAAATTTGATGTTTTTGACAAGAACAAAGAAGCCTTGGTGTTTATGGAGGAGATGAAGGACAGAGATCAGTCACAGGGGCTGAATAAATCTGAGCAGGGCAGCATGGACAGAGGTTTGATCCAAGAAGAGCTCACGGATGAAAATTTCATCACTTACAGGAACACACAGACACCGATGTCTATAGCTTGGCACCGACGTTAGTCATCCAGATACCGACATCGGTCATGTGCAGACCAGCAGGGTTGGTAGGTCGGACAGGGGAAGTCTGACATCGGTCATAAGGATCGACGTCGGCAGGAGGGACACCGGCGTCGGCCAGGGAAACGACGTCGGTAGTCAGGATCAGTGTAGGGAACCGACATCGGTCAGGAGCAGACTGGGAGATGGCCTAGATCGGTCACTGGAACAGATGTTGGGTGAATTACTAAGTCTCAAACACCCATGTGGAGGTCAGGAAAGGTATGTGAACCTCATATTCGTTGTTCACCTTCTTTATATTGCTTACTGATAGTCATGAACTAGGAAGATGGAAGAAGCAATGCAAGTAGAATCCAAAAACAGTGGGAGCTTGGCATGGATGAGGAGTGTGAGTCCTTGGAGAACCAAACAGGTATTTGTTGGTAGTGTTGTCAGCTGGAAGGAAGTACTGGATAGAGAGATGGACTCCCATTTTAGAGAAGAGAGTGGATGGACACATGAGACAGAAGGCTATGGTATATGGTCTTGATTATGTTGCAGAACAATGGAGGTTTGACCATTGTATTTTATCTTTACCAGGTTGGATAATATTAGCTACATTATCCTGTTACTGTATTGTGTTACTTGTTGCAGGGTTTCATAGACAGGGAGTTTTTTGAGCTAAGGGTAGAGTTGGTTCAGAAGTATGTCATGGAGAATTTGGGAGCAGCAAAATTCTTGTGGCATAAGATACAGGTATTGCATCACAGGTTTACGTGGTGGTTGGTCTTCAAGAGTGACATTGAAGAGGGATACAGAGCCTAAGGAACAAAATAGATGGTGTACAGGTACAGGTACAAGTTGTAGCTATTTATCTCCAAGTGGGAGATTGTTGTGGTGTGGAGCTAAAAGCTTCAACTATTTGCAGACACTAGAAGGAAGGATGCTGAAGAACCAGAGCCACCGGCGTCGACAGTATGACCGACATCGGTCAAGTGCAGTGGAGAAGGAAACTAGCGACGACAGGCAGTCGGCCGACGTCGGCAGCACCAGACAAGCAGGGACCGGCGTCGGTCACCTGTGCGGTCCAGAACTGTTCGTTGCACGAACAGTTAGTTAGTTGAAGCGAGTGTTTGCATGTTAAGCGACTAATTAAGTCGCGGGCTGTGTGTCTAATTTTAGTAGTTGGAGTTCTATTATTGTAAGCATGGGATCCTATTTAAAGACCCATAAGACATGTATTGTAATGTATTCTAAGGCAAGTAAAAGCATTGAAGCAAGCAAGGTCAAGGAGATCAGCTGAAGCATTCAAGGAGGGATAGCAACTCAGGCTTTAGAGTTGTTGTGTTGAGCAAGAGAGAGAGGGAAGAAGGTCTTGAGGTGTGGCAAGCCTTTGAGGTGGAGGAAGAAGTGGCATCTTCCTTATTGTATTTTCTTCTAGTAGTATTTAATACAAGAGTGTGTATTGTCTCTCAAATTCTTTGCTGTCTCAAGTTTCTAGCTACTTTATCATTCTGGTATAATTCCGTGTTTAATTGCATATAAGAAAGTAATCAATTGTGCTCTAATTGGTAGAGCTAGAGATCCCCTGACAGTATACCACATAGGCACATCAATTGAATCACATAGTTATAAGTACCCTCATTGTCTCTTTCTCTCAGATTGTGGATAGTATCATATCCTATTTTGTGAACCTGAACATGGAGACTTTAGAATGAACTGTAAAATAATATCCTTCATCTTCTGAATGAGACTTGAAATGAATCACTAAATGACCCTGTTACTAAGCATGAGCTTCATCAAGCCAATATTTTCTACAAACCAACATGTCTTTAAGATGAAAATCATTCCCAACCCAATTTTTTTGGATATTTGGGAATCATCAAACATTTTACTTATTAATGATGATATAATAATCATGCACATCTAGAAATATATTGATAGAGATGAACAATACTCAACTCAAATTTTACCAAAAAAGGATTTCTCAATCATTGGATAATTATCAATCTATAGCTCATTATTATTACCATTTCAAAATATTTTTTTAAATATAGTTAGCACTCTTTAGCCTATTCTTCTGTAAGGTATCACTTTCCCTCAGCCAACTTTAATCAAATAAAAGTATAAAAGAAAATTCTAACTGGTATTCATAGCATATTAAATTCTACATACAATAAACAGCTCTCAAAATCTTGCAATGTTTATGAAGTTAAACATATCTAAATTTTGACAAGGATAGTCAAAGATCTTGCAATGTTTATGAAGTTAAACATATCTAAATTTTGACAAGGATAGTCAAAGATTTGATTCTTAAATACAAAAATATTTTGGACTTTCATGACTAGACAGAATGGGTTTATAGAGTTGCATCTTGAATGCCTTGCCTCTTATTTAGTGATTGTAAAAGGCACTCTATTTTATCTGACAAGGAGGTCCATGGTCAGCATATTTATTCAAACTTATGGATAAAGGTCTCAAATGGGCTCTAGAATCAGCCCAATATTAAAATAGAAGCTACAATCTCAATGTTGTCCAGTGAGCAGCTTTCCAAATGACATAATATCTATCCTGCTATAGTTATCTTTCATAAGGCTAAACAAATAAAAAATAGCCTCAACACATACTAGCAAGCCTCTAGTAAGTAATACATTAAGATAAGTCTTGGCTCTAATTTGAATCCAAGTATGACGATAATTGTAGCACATACTAGGATATTTTGCTTCAGTTGTGCACATAAAATACCTAGGTATCCCCGTTGTCCTAAAGAAACAATCATTCTTTCATTAGAAAGATCTAAAAGTGCATATAATTGTATGGATAGACCAATCAATGGATAACTACAAATAATAGTCCATGTCATAATGGACCAATCAATGCATATAATTGTGTATGTCAAACAAGATAGCCACTACAAATAGGATTCCTTTTAAAAATCTCACAACAAAAAAAATAAAGTGTCTTATATCCTATAGTTAAATTTTGAGACCTCTTTGAGTTGGATACTCTCTTTGATAAACTAGCACGGAGGCTTTTTCATAATAACAACACACAAAGTATTATTGTACAAAAGTACCTATAACAGAAGTATTAGAACACATTTTTCAAGCATCTGTACCTAACAGTAGATCAATGATTGAAAAGGATCTTAAGAATGGCATACTTACTTGGTAACGCTTATACTGGCATGTAAGGAAAGTGTGTTTATAGGAATATGTTTTGCAAAGGAACTGCAAAACTCCTCTCACTCCAGCTAGTTAAAACAAGCCCTTCAGGCAAAAGGTACAATCCATGTAAAGAACTATTGTAGACTCTCATTTTGGCAATCATAAAAAGGCAACATGGAATTACCAAAGATTTCTATTCACAACATGGAACAAACTTGTAAACAAGCCAAAATATAGTTGATTCCTTAGCTGCAGAATTGTTTGTTCTCTTTTACTCCTTATGCATACATTCTAAGATAGATATTACATGGAAATGAGGAGTACCTTGTTTAAGTAGGTTATAAGGATTACTCCAATAAACCAACTGTCAATATGTAATTGAATATGGTCTAAGGTATGGAGTAAGCAACCCTGGATATCAATCCTTCAAAATTTTCAGGTTATCAAAGTTTGCAATTCAAAGGTTAAACCTGGATAAACTTGTTTGGTATAACTGCAAATGACTGTATAGCTAATATTGGAATCGAAATATCCCATCTCAAAAGATATTAGATGTTAATTTTCTACTCTTGAGGCTACTGCCATGAGATGCATAGTAAAAGCTTACATTACTTGAAACAAATTACAAAAGTATTCAGCATTTACACTATGTTTCTAATTAAATATTTTTCCTTCATCAAGGTATAAATATTTATCCAGATTATTTATGGTCATTCTATGTTCAAACAATGAATACATGATAGGCTGCATGGGAGACCATTTTGAGGGCATCGGTTTAATATATAGGATGTGATCAAAAGGTTTCTCGATCAAACAAGGAGCGAAAATGCTATGTATTTAGAAAAAATCTTACTCTTTCAATACGCTCTCAATATTTATATAAATCAATTATGGTCATTCATGATCAAACATGGAATGACTATGGAAGAGCCACATGGGAGACTGTTGCAAGGGCCTTGGTTTTCTACATAAGTTATGATCATGGAAATAAACTCCAAGTAGGAGAATGACTACTCTCTGTATTTTGTAAATATTTTTGTTTCATCAATCTCAATATTTACCTAAACCAAAAATGGTTGTTATTCATTTAAATAAGAAATGACTAAGGCGATGTGGTGGACCCTTGCAAGTGCCTCAATTTTTTAGATAGTATGTGATCAAAGACTATTTCTAAGCTCAATGAAAGCATTACCCATCTCTTAGGGCAATACTTACATAAAGTATTCCAAAAAATTATTTTCTTCCATCACAATCTCAATATTTATATGAATCAATCATGTTAATTCTACGATCAAGTAAGGAATGACTATGACAGGAATGAATGCAAGGACCTCAGTTTTCTACTTAAGATCTGATCAAAGACAAGCTCCAAGGATTACCCATCCCTCTCAACAGGGTGACTACGTTATGTAGTCTAAAAACATTTATGTTTCATCATCCCTCTCAACAGGGTGACTACGTTATGTAGTCTAAAAACATTTATGTTTCATCATACCTCATGTTCTTGTATCGTGTGTACCAAACTGTCACAATAAAAACATAATAAAAAACAGTCTTGATCTGGCTACAACAGTCAAAGTAAAATTTAAAAAAATTAGAAACACAATAAAAGACATAAAAAATACAGCTAAGTTGTTGCTCTTCCTATTGAATCTGTTTTTAATGAACAAATTACTAATTTGGATGAAGAGCAATATGATCATTTGTTCATATAGTTCTTAAGTTTGACTATGACCATTGACTATTTTCCTACTTTCAACAAATAAAAAAATCCCATGTAATATATTATATGTTATAACTTATTTAATATTTTGAATTATCAATTAACAGTAGTTTTCTTTTTTCTTTTTTTCTTTTTGTTCAACAATATTGGTGAGGCAGAGTTTGCCAAATTGCAGGTCTTGCTTGAGCTTTAAGGAGCACCATTAAGTGTGATGGCGAGTAAATGTCTACCATCTAGAAGTCTTGGCAAGTAAATGGCATTGTCCTTGCACCCTCTAAGTTGTGTTTTAGGGCAGATGTAAGATTAAATAAAACTTGTCATATCAAGCCCATTGAATTAGTAGTGTTTTGGTATTCCTTCAGGGTACATGTTGGCGATGTAGGCAGTAAAGCATTGAATCCTCTTATGACAACTTGGAATTGATTTTATAACTAAGAGGGATATTCCTCCATATATATCTATTTGTTCACATTCATTTTTCATTTTCTATTCTATGTTGAGTATCTTGTTGATCTATTGCTTATGAGGAGTTTTCTTTGTATCAATCAGAGCACTTTGCACTTAATTATCAGATACTAGAGTTTTGCATATCTACACTGTTGTCAATCACAAAACCAAGCTTATACCCAAGAGAAGTTGAAGCATTCGAATTGCCCATCTACATCATATTCTTTATATGATATGTGTTTCTCATATAGATTTGACTCCTGTGTGTAGCGTTTCCACTTTTCTTTGCACATAGGACTTTCAGACCTGCTGTTAAGAGGCTTACGTGTACAGCTATCTTCAATAAAAAAAATACGGTTCCCTAAACACCTATTAACTCCCTTGTCTTCAAATCTACCCACTTTGATAAAATATTTTGAGAGAATTTATTCTATACAATAGCTTCTACCCTTATAGCATAGGAAAACTCAAGATTCTCATCCACCACGTTGTCTATATGATATCTCCCTAGAGCCTGGCCATATAAATATAAATGAATTTCCCATATCCACACAAACACAAGCTTGACATCAATTAAATTAACCGGGAAAACCCTAGTAGCATCAGAAAAATTGATAACTTGAAAAAATGCAGAAAAACACAGAGCTTAACACTCTCGGTACCTCCATGGACTGATCAGAGTACCCAAACACAGTGGAAATCCATTTGTTTATGTACATCCTTAAAACGGCAATGGGACAGATTTTCGTAACATTGGCGAGGGAAAAAGGTAAAACAGTACCTCTGCGGGTTTGAGAAAAACTCACTCTTGAGTAAAGCTTGGCACATTAGATACTCTGGTCAGCACGATTATGAATGATTAAATCATTCTTGCCTTTGAATACTCCCACTTCACTTATTAATTAATTGCACAAATAGAAAATAATAACAGAGTGAAACGAACATTTAAATTTTGGAAAGTTTCCTTTTTTTTAATATAATAAAATTTTATACAATTGATCATGCAAATTATATTCTAGAATGTAAATATGGAATACGATGCATATTTTTAGTTAAAAATAAAAAAACTGAAAATAAATTAAGACAAAAACGATGCATATTTTAAAAAAACTGAAAAGAAATTAAGACAAATACGATGCATATTTTATAAAGTAATTAAATTGCTGATGGTCGGATTCGAGCCTGCTACTTCCTTTGTCCTTGTTTAAGATATTTATGGAATTCAATTCCTCCAAGTTTTGATTCTGTTGTTCCAGCTCATCAACACGAATCTATAATTCCCTCAGATAGCTTGTGGTATTTGCCATTATTCAATGCTTATCTTTCTGTCCATACCAAAAAAAATTAGTTCAAAATTTCAATTTCCAAGAGTCTAGTACAACTAGAGGTTCTACCGAGACTAATCTAAGTCGAAATGCAATAACAGGCCTCTAAAAAATATTGATTACTATCTTACAATTTTTTATTTATTTTTAATGCCAAAGCAGCAGCAGACGCCAAATCAGCAGCATAATTGTCTAATTTTCATTTACGATTTAACCAGTAATGTCATCAAAAAGACTGTAATCATTAAAAGAACAACAAATATACATATTTTAGCAACATTCACAAAATTTCCACATACTTTGAGATAAATAGAAGTCGAAAGCAGCATGGGAAAAACAAAACCCGTCATAATAAACAGATAAATGAATTTATAGATCTGATAAAGAAAGAAAATGACGAGCATAATTAAAAAAAAAGAAATTGTGAAAATAAATACCTTAGAATTTATAGGCAGGAGAGATGCACATTACTCAAGTTGCGCCATACTTCTCTGTGGCAAAGATATGGAAATCAGTTGGGGATAATGCCAAAAGTCCAGTTTATACAATGCAGAGATACCTCTTTCAGTAATTCATCTGCAATATTTTGCCAGAGTGTTGAAGAGCAAGGATGCTGTTTCATTTGAGACAGACCAATTCTGCAGCTCTGCGGATTTGTTATGCAGCAATATGTGCTTTATCTTCCAATGACATGTTTAAATCATGGATATCCTAACCACGGAAAGGTTGAGGAGGATAGTCACATGGGTTTAGAAAAGAAAGCGCTGGCAAAGTCGGGAGAAATAATATTGTTGGATGTTCGATCTCTGATTAATTGGTTGTTAGTTTTGCCTGTTAAGTTAGCAAAAATGCCCTGCAATATGGCGAGTATGTTGGAGCTGGCCAAATCCAATTGGGTCAGATTCAGGTTCAGGTTAAGGGTGAAACGACGATCAAAGATCCTTTGATCGATGGGCACATGGAGTCTTCGGGGGGTAAACGTCCTAAAACTACACGGCATGATAAAGTGCATATTAAGCCATCTCAGAAGAGTCTTACTAGTGGTTTATTATGTGCTTCAAACCCTCCCTCCACCATTGTAAGGTATGACAAAAATGTGGCAGGACGAACTTTGCTTTCAAGGTTTCATCTAAGGATAAATCTTATGCTAATTTGGTTTCTAAGGGAGAGAAGTCAGTGGTAGAAGCTATTAAGGCTATTTTGTCAGAGTCCTTTGTGGATGAGGCTCTTGAAGAGGTGATCCAAAATGAGAAGTGGTTATCGGAATAAGGTTTAGTGTGCGAATTTAATAGATTTTAGCCTAGCCCTCTTGCTCTATATCAGTGGATTTAAGATTTGTGGCGGTGTTTAATGGAAGACAGTTTGGAATTATATCCATGTGCCAGAGGTTTTTTCATTGTGGTTTTTGACAATCTTGTTGACCACAATAAGGTTATTCAAGGAAATTCTTAGAGCTGGGATCAACATCTCCTTTTTTTGAAATCCTAGTTCCCTTCATTCAATTCTATTCTTGAAAACCTCACTGTTAGGACCATTTGGGTGCGGTTGTCGTATCTTCCTCCTTGGTTCTGGATTGATTCTTGTTTGTCAGCGATTGGTGGAAATTTGGGAGAATTATTGAAAATTGATGCTTCTACTTCAATTTTTTCTTGAACCACCTTCGCCAAGATTTTTCCCTTTATGGACATTTCTCAAGCTCTCCTAGCCACCATGGAGTTAAAGGTCAAAGGTTGTTGCTAGACTCAAACCCTTGATTATGAGGGGTTGCCTTTTAGATGTTAGAGATGCTTCGAAATAGGTCATTTGGCTTTTTCTTGCCTTAGCTCTAAGCGTAAAGTGGATTCTTCATGGTGGAAGGATGCTTTTGAGGATCATCTCTTAGTTAATCCTTTTATTGCTTGTTCTAAACCCGCAAATGAAATTGCTAGAAAGTCTCAAGGGGTAGATGTAAGTGTGCTTCAACTTGTGAATTTATGTATGATTTATAAGGAGTTAATTTCTTTTAAGACTGGTTTAGTAGGGCCTTTGTGTGGGGAAAAAAATGAAGGAATATTGCTTTCAGTGGACTCTCAAATGACAAGTATTCACCTTCTGGAACTATTTTAAGGAATTCAAATAATGAAGAATATTGAACTATTGTAAAGAGTAAGAAAAAAGGGTGTCTTATCCCTGAACCTTCCTCTATGACGCTTTGTTCTCATAGAAAAGAGGGTAAAGGAGGAACATAATTGAGTTGGATAAGCTTTTTTGGTATTTTTCTAGTTTGTTTGTTATGGTGCGTCATTGATGATGATGCAATCATGCTTTCCCTAGGATTAGTTCTTATGGTTTATGATACACTTTCTCTTGTTTGGTTGTTATCTCAGTTCATTTAACTAAGGGCGAGGAACCAACCAACCTTAATATCTATCAAAAAAATAAAATAAAATTATATATATATATATATATATATATATATATATATATAATTCATATTAATTATTTTTTATTTTGGTAATGAAAGGTTTTGTAAAGAAAAATAATATAAATTGGCAATCATACTTCACCCAAAAATCATCACCACTTACCTTGTCTCACCTTTTTTGCATGACGCATTAAGCCACAATTTAATATGATATTCATTTTAATAATCCTTCCAAAACATATTTTTTATCGGTAGGGATAAATGAGATGCTTATGGAGACAAGCTCCACCTGTGGCCACCTTTTCTTCCAAGGGTCTGAGTATGGCATTTATGTATGTTCTTAAGTTTGATACAATTACTCTAGGTGTCAATATATTGGCAGCATGCATGAACGGATGCTACAAGATATACTCTGAGACATCAAAGTGTTGATTCAAGCCGTACATTAGACGTGGAGCCGTGTCGCAATCAAATTAGCAGAAGAGATGTAATATTTTGTTTTCTTACAGCAAGGGAGTGTAAATCAATATGACTGCTGACCCCATCTAAGTTATTTTTTTATCGAGGGTTAAGAAACAATACTTTTATGTTATTTGTTAACAATGTTAGATAACGTAGAGCCATGGTTGTGTATAATATTTGCAAGTGGTGATATCAGTGGCAAAGGTGAAGGTATGAATCTGTTTGTGAACAGAGTTAATGCGATGAAAAAGCATATTCAAGTGTTGACTAAATATGGTCACAAGTTTTGGTTCATGGGATTTATTAATTACCACAAAGCTTCCCAACAACCTATAAAGAGCTCTCAACATTGTTCTACCATCATCAGTCCCCCTGAGGCTTGTAATGGGTTTAGGCATTAAATAAAAAAGTGCTCGAGCTCTACAAATTATGTTGAAATTGATGTAGTTCTGTTCATTTTGGTAAACAAGGATTTTGTAGAGTGAAAGAGTGTAAATTGATGGTCATATCTCACTTGAAACCCATGCTTGTTGACCCCGTTTCCTGTTGTACAATAAACATTAAGCAACAAAAATATTATGGTGTGTTGGACGGTGATTTAAAGGTGTGTTGGTTGATGATGGTGAGGTGAGGGGAAATGACAAGGAATTTCATGTGATGGACTTGAAGAAACCTGAGAAGATACAAGTGCAAAGTTTAGTGACATGTAAAATTTATAAACACAATTTGGAGCTTCTACCAAACTATTTAAATTACCTAATAAATGCTTGAAACATGTGTCACCTCAATAAAAACAAGGGTTGAATATCCAACAGCTTTAAAATTGTAGATAATGCACCACATGCTAGTTTATATGAGTATAAAAATTTAGACAATATAATAATATAATATAATATGTTATTGGCTTCAATGAACATGTTATCAGTTGGAAGACAAGTGTATGGAAGATTGTCATTTCCCCTCCCATCACCACCCGACTCACTTTGAAATATTTTACCCCTTGCATGTTACGTATGGGCTTGCCCTTCCACATCACTTTGCCATAACTCAAGTTTGCATTAGCACGCCATATGAAGGAACACACAACCTCATTTTCTACCATCACCTCCATCAAAAATATAAAATTATTTTTTCTTAATGATTCATGCACAAAAGGTGAGATGGGGTCAACAATGATGGGTTTCGAGTGAGGTATTACTATCGACTTACACTTCTTCGCTTTAAAAATATTATTTATATATTTTTGATCTTTTACTAAAATTTACAATCAATTTTTTTAATATTATCATTAATTTTTAAAGAAATCAATGGCAGTCAAATCTGTTTTGTAATGGTTAAGTAATTGTTGATTGAGTGAGACACATGTCGCTAACTTAGATCCATGTTCAACAAATAATATACATGTGTTTCCCTCTATGGATTTATATGAAATGACCAATGAGAGTGTAAGGAACAACATGTTTGGAGCCATACCATAATAGTGGCATACAGTGTCATAAAAGTGCCATGCAGTACCAAAACACTGCCATGTTATACCCAAACACTAGTATGCCATTCCAGAATAATGGTATGCATATTAGATTTCGTTGACAATCCTTTTATATAGACTTCAAATTTTATTAGAGTGGACTAGTTGCTAGTGCAGTGAGGCATGTATGGATGGTTGACATGGAAAGAGAGGAAAGGATATAATCTTTTATGTATTTTATTACATATGATGAAACTTGTTAATGTATTTCATCTTTGTGTACTTATTTGTGTTGTGTTTCAATTGTTGTTTCTTATTTTTCTCCCCATACCTTCTTGCTCTCTTTGTGATTTAGAATTTTGGAAATAAGAGGCTTGTCTTTGAACTTGGATTACTCTTGTTACCCTTTCACTATGTCTATCACTACATTTACATCCTCTTATTTAGCTCATATGCCTAATTGTTGAAAGGTTGCAAGAAATGAGTTGTTTCAATAAGCTACTTCAACTTGAAGTAAGTATATCAAATCTTAAACTAAGAAATCATTAGAGAATAATTTGTACAAAACAACATAATAAATCATCTCCTATAGGTTGTGAGAGATCCAACAAACATAGGGTGATATGATTGCTCGTTGGTCACATGCACATCCTCAAGAACTGTAAAGAAACAGTAGCTCAGCAGAGAGTTTTGAACCTATGACATTTGAGTTGTTGAGGAAAGAGGGGGGTCCTGCAAGGAGAAGGAAGATCTATGCCTTGTGAAATTCAATGCATAATCGAAATTTCCTTCCAACATGTGTTTAACCCTACTTCAAAGTAACAACACTAGATGATGCAACAACAACAACAACATGAGGCATGCTAATATAGAGGATGTTGGAGATAAGTCAGTAGATCAAGGCAATGGCATAAGACTTAACATTGCATCTACCAGGTAACAATCCTAATATTTTGGTTAAAAGCTCGATGAGAAAAAAAAATCCAAGTTTCTTAATGACTAAAACAAACCTCACCATTGCATTCAAAACATCCAAAAACCTAGGGCATGCCTGGATCCATTTCCCTGTTGGACATCAAATGTAAAACCCTATTTTAGGTTGATCTCTCTAGTTAAATTCCCAAATAATTGAATTTGAATATTCTCAATATATTAATTTATTGTGCGGTCATGGGATCACAATTCATCATGGAGTCCACAGAGTCCTTCGACATCCATAGACTCTAAGGAGTCTCTCACAATATCCATGTCAAATGTTATGGTCACTTTAATACATATAGTCTAACTATACTATGGTGGACACTTCCCAACTTAATACTTTATTGACACCTAAATTCATTATACATATATGCATACATGTATGTATCTATATACATACATATATATGCACTCATTATAGTAGGTGTGAGTGTGAATTGTATATATGTATGTAGATATATATTCATACATACATACATATATATTACATATATATGCACTCATTATAGTAGGTGTGAGTGTGAATTGTATATATGTATGTAGATATATATATATATATATATATATATATATATATATATATATATATATATATATATATATATATATATATATATATATATATATATATATATATATATATATATGTATATGTATGAATGTATGTATCACACACATACACACACACATACACACACACACACACACACACATATATATATATACGCACACACATACATACATATGTTTATGTTTATATGTGCGTGTGTGTGTATATGTATGTATATATATGTACATACATACATACATATGTATGTGTGTGTATATGTATGTATATATATACATTTTTATTGCCCATGAAATACTTTATGAATGATGGGTTCACAACCATCACCAAAATTCATCCAGTGGATACATATGAAACCCGAGACCCCAAGCCAATCACAAATAGCCACATCATTTGATGAACGTTGTTATAAATTTGATAAGTCCACAACTCTTAACTATCTATGAAAGAGCTCTATGTATGTGTGTGTGTGGGGATATGTATATGTGTAATACCATACATACATATATATGTATATGTCTATATGTATACATATGTGCATGTGTGGTAACACACACACACACATACACATATCAATATGTGTGTGTGTGAGATACCACATATACATACATACATAAACATATACGTGTATGTATATATATATGTGATACATACATACACATACACATATACACACACATATATGTACATAAATATGTATATATGTATGTATGTGCATATATTATATACATATATATATGTATGTGTATATATGCATACATACATATGTATATACATGTTATGTTATATATACACATACTTATATATATAGATATGTATGTACATATGATATATGTACATATATGTATAAATATATATATGTATGTGCATATATAAATACATATATGTATATGTATGTATTTATATGTACATATATGTATGTATATACATACATATACACACACACATATAAATAATGCATTTAGGTGTCAGTAAAGTACTAAGTTGGGAAGTAGCCACTATAGTATATTTAGATTGTATTGAAGTGACCATAACATTTGATATTGTGAGAGACACTCTAGAGTCCATAGATGTCGGAAGACTTTATGTGCTTCATGATGAATTATGACCCTGTGATCACTTAAGAAATATTATTGTTATTGAGAATATTCGAATTCAATTATTTTGGAATTTAACCAGAGAGCTCAACCTAAAATAGGGTTTTACATTTGATGTCTAACAGGGACATAGATCCAGGCATGCCCTAGGTTTTTGGATGTTTTGAATCCAATGGTGAGGTTTGTTTTAGTCATTAAGAAACTTGGATTTTTTTTTTCTTTTGAGGCTTTTAGCTATAATCTTAGGATTGTGACTTGGTATATGCTTGGTGAATTAAATCATAAAACAAAATGCCCATATTTATTTGATATGATTAATTTTGGATGAATCTCTATGTTAATATCGAGTTAAAGCAACACATGTTAGTATCTGTGCTAGCACAACTTTGAATGTTTACATAATTGTGTTTAGGTTATTTTAATAATAAAATTTTTGTAGCTAGTTTTGAAGTACAGCTTTAAGGTGCTACACTCTTTCACTTTATACTATAACCTAACCTAAGGTTCATATTAAATATCGACCATGGATACATGGTCTTCTCTAAGGCTACAAATGATTTGAGTGACTTTTTAAATTCATGAACTATGAATTTTGATCTCTATGTTACGTGATTTTTGCATGATTATTTGTGTGTCCTAACTCTTTAAGCATAAGTTTTGAATGATTGTGTAATAGACTTTGTGGTCATTATATACATGCCACTTATCTCATTTGTGAACTCCAATCTATTATATTAACTTGTGAAAGATAAATTTTGATTTATTTTTTAATTATATCCACTTTATTGATGTGGAAAAAAACAGTGATCTCGTAAATGATATAAAATGAATTAGATAACATTAATGGATCCTTGTGGAACATATATTTGTCACCACTATCCAAACTCCATGACTCCATAATCAAATGGAACCCATCATATATGTGAATCTCATACTAGTCGTAGATGAGGATAAGAGGAATAGTGATCACAGTCAATTTCAAACATATTTTATAGTGTGACCTTTCTAAAATTTGAATTAAAATATATTAGGCCACGTCTAGTTTATTTGCCTAATACTATAGTTAATGGTTTAATTCATTATAGTTTAAACATAAATGCCCCCCCTTCTAATTCATGTCCATGCCTAAAGGTCACAAACATATTATCACTTGAGATGCTTAAATAATCAGGGTCATCCCCTTTATACATATAGTCAAGGCTTAAGGTTCGTATTATTCACAAACAAAGGTGGCCACTTTGATTTATCCCAAGTCTTAAATCCATGGTGGCATTGTTTTGTAATACTCCATGAACCCATGACAAAATAAAGTAGATTGAATATCTCAACGGGTCTAGAGCCTAATCGAATCTAATGAATCAAACCCTATGAACCAAATCCCATTATTCCATACCTGATTTTATAATATTTATATGGGTGCCATGTGTTTTCAAATTTTGATCATACCTTTATTTTGAAAGTTACATAACTTTTTATTAATCAAGGCCACTTTGTTTCTTATGTAAGAAAGTGGAAAAATTAATATCGATTGGGGAAAAAGGCGGACACATTTTGCATTCAAATTGATTTCAACATTTTTGCGTATGGGGTTTTAAAAAAGTATGTATATGGTCTTGGCATATAGACTTGATAACTATAGAGCCAGGGTCATATACGTAGTTTTAGTTTTTAAAATTATATATACAGTGTTAGTCTTTAAAATTACATAAATGATTTTAGTCTTTAAAATTATATATGTTGTTTTAATTTTTAGAACCATGTATGTGGTATTGTTGTTATAAAAGGACATACACATAATAGTTTATTATTACATTGGCATGCATAATATATAAATAAAATAAACATTTAAGTATAAGTTTACATTAAGATAGGGACATATAGTGTATTATACTTTAAGTTATATTTTATTTATATACTATTAGGATATTTGAGAGTGGTTTTGGACCTCTAGTATCTCTAATGCAAATTTTAGGTTTTAGAGCATCCTATCATATTTTGTACTTAGTTAGATTTCAACGTTTTAAGGTTTCAGACTTATTCATATGTTAGGGTTTCAATCTTTCAAGGAGACATCATAGGAAGTATGAACGCTGCATGAAGGGATTTAGGTATGATATAATAGTATGAGAACATCTCTCAATCCCACCCCATTCCCTATGTACCCCTTGAGGCATACACTCTGGGAGAAATGCATTAGTGAGCCCCTAATGCATATAGGCACCATCTAATGCATGAAATCATACGCAATATGATTAATAGTTCTACGATACATTTCTAATAAAAATCCCATGAAGAAAACACACACCTCACTTCTTTCATTCCATGGATCATGAATATTTATGCTAGGTTTTGATAAATATAAGCATTTTTTACTTTGTCGATTATTCTCAGTTAATCGACCAACTTTGTTGATTAATATAACGTTAAAAAAATCTCTGCCATTGTGATTGGACCCTATACCCCAAACCCTAAACCTTATACCTTAAGCCCTATGCCCTGGACATTAAACCCTAAATCATTAAGTTTAAACCTTAAACTAATCAATTTAGCCCAAATTAACATCCTTTAGAATAAAAATTAGTTTCACAAGGCTCAATCTGGTCTAAATCACATCATTGATTGCCCTAATTGACTAATTGGCTCAATTTGTGATGATGTTGGGGCTAGTTGAGTCAAAAATCACATTTGTAATCACAAATAAGTTCAATGTACTCAAATTGGCCCCAATTGCCTTCATGATGTAACCCTATACCCTAAAACCTAAACCTTATACCCTATAACCTAAGCACTAAAACCTAAACCCTTAATCATAAAATCTAAACCCTACAAACCAATCAACATAGCCCAAATTAACATCCTTTAGAGTAATAATTATTTTCATAAGGCTCAATTTGACCAAATTCACATCAATTATTGCATTAATTGACTAATTGGCTTAACATGTGATGATATTGGGGCTAATTATGCCCAAAATCACATTCTATAGTCACAAGTAGCTTCAACGAGCTAAAATTGGCCACCTTCATGATTTAACCCTATACCCTATACCCCAAACCATATAACTTAAACCCTAAGCCCTAAACCTTAAACCCTAAATCAATCGATTTAGCCCAAATTAACATTCTTTTGGGTAAAAAATAGGTTTGAATTGGGCTCAATTTGGCCCAAATGACATCATTGATTGCCCCAAGTGACTAATTGGTTCAGTATGTGATGACATTGGGGCTAATTTATTCTAAAATCAAATTTTGTATTCACAAATAGGTTCAACGATCTCAAATTGGTCCCAATTACCTTCGTGATTAGACCCTATATCCTAAAACCTAAACCTTATACATCGTACCCTACTCCCTAATCCCTAAATCATAAACCCTAAACCCTAAATCAATTAATTTAGCCCCGATTAGCATCCTTTAGAGTAATAATTATTTCTATAAGGCTCAATTTGTCCCAGATTGCATTACTTGTTGATTCTAGTTAATTTTCGTGTATTAAGTTGCTTGATAATCAATTGTGTGCTTTCGTATTTTCCCAACAAGTGGTATCAGAGCCTGGGTGTAGGTTCAAGGGCTGATACCCAACAAGTGGTATCAGAGCTAAGGTTGCAGGGAGCAAGTTTTGTGTTTAGTTACAAGTCACTCTCAGGGGTCTCTGATTGAGTGGGAGTAGAGCAATCGCAGAAGAAAGTAAGCTAAGAATGGAGGAGTTGAAAAGCACAGATGGTCAGTTACGGTCCTATGGAAAGAAAGAGCAGGTAAAAGAAGATTGTTGGTTGGTAGCAGATCAGCATGAAGGAACTGAAGATGCAGATGTTGCAGGGGTTGTTGCATAGGATGCTCTGGGAGGTTTCTTGGATAAAGTTGAATCTTGGTTAATAGATTATGTTGCCTCTTTCCATGCAGCCCCAAGGAGAGGAGCTGGTGAGCCTTGTCAAAGAATTGGCAAAGGGGAAGTGAAGCTGAAATTGCAGGCGGGCAACACATGGGTGTTGAAGGAGGTCATGCAGGTCCCAGGCTTGGAGATGTGGCTAATTTCTTTAAGAAGGTTGGGTGATGAGAGATGCACAAGAACTCTCACAGCAGATGCACTTGAATTAGTTGGTGGTAAGAAAGCAGGTACTCTTTATCTACTTGCTTATATTACTGATTCTTCTTCTGTTGCGGAGACGTGGCTTTGTAGGCTTGGTCACATGAGCAAGAAGGAGATGCATGTTCTTAAGAGGAAGACTGATATATTTGACAGGCTTAAGAACTGGAAAGCCTTAGTGTTCTTGGAGGAGATGACAGACAGAGTTCAGTGGATGGGGCTAGATACTTCTGAGCAAGGCAGTTTGGACATGGGTTTTGATTCAAAGGAGCTCGCGGGTAAAAAGTCATCACTCACAGGCAAGCACAAGTACCGACGTCGATCAGGAGGAACCGGCATCGAACAGATAGGTGCCGATGTCGGTCATGTGCAGACTGAAGCTGGTGATGTCAGGCAGGGTAAGACCGACGTCGGCAATAGGTAAGACTGACGTCGGCAACAGGAGACACCGATGTCGATAGAGTTGGTAGTCAAGACAGGCACATGGAAATTGACGTCAGTCAGATGCAGACTGTGTGGTGATCGAGGTCGGTCACTGTAATAGATTTTGGGCAGATAGCAAGCTGTCAAGGAGTCGCAAATGCCCATATGGAGGATTGAAGGTGGTAAGTAAGCCTCAAATTCATTGTTCCTCTTCTTTATACTCGTTGCTTACTACAGAGCAGGAATGATCCAAGAAATAGTGGGAGCATGGCAAGAATATGTTGCAGAACCAAGCGAGAGATTTGGTAGGGTTGCTAGCCGGTATGAAAGCACAGAGACGAATGGATACCTTAGTTAAAGAATAGAGAGAACGGACACGTGAGATGGAAGACCAGGGCATATGGTCTTGAGGAAGCTGCAGGACAATGGTACAAGGTTTGATAGGTGGATGACAAAGCATGGCTTTAGTCAATGTCAGGGTAACTACTGTGTTTGTCTTACCAAGTGGATGATGGCCATGACATTATCCTGTTACTGTATGTGGATGGTATGTTTGCTAGCATGTTTGTACATACAGGGTTTTGCTGAGCTAAGGGTAAGGTTAGTTCAGTGGCATGTCAGGAGGAATTCAGAGCAGCGAAATTCTTTGGCATGAGAGACATGGAGATCACAGGTTGATTTTGTCTCTAGTAGGAGCTGATGTGAATCAGGTGTTGGCAAGGTTCAAGATGCAGAGCCAGAGCACACTAAGGGCTGGACAATTCAGTGTCCAAAATCACATGAGATCTGGTATAGACCTGAGTTTTCCCAAGCAGTGGGCGCTGTCAAAGAGTTAGGAGCCAATTTGAGGAAGTGGGTTCTCAAGGATGTGAGAGGGACCAGCAGCAGGGATTCATGCTATGCAAGGTCAGGACTTCACCACATGGGTCTGTAGGTTCGGATGTGGCAGGGTACTCGGATGACAGGATGTGCACCACAGGTTGTGTGGTGGGTGGTCTTCAGGGTTGAGCTTGAAGAGGGATACAAGCCAGGAAATAGATTAGATGGGGTACAGGTACAAGTATAGTGCAGCGATTTATCTCCAAGTGGGAGATTGTTAGGTTGTGGAGCTAAAAGCTTCACTGATGCAGACATGGAGGAGGTCATTGGAGGAGGTTGCTGAGTGTCACAAACACCGACGTCGATCAGGCCAATCGACGTCGGTAGGGTACAGACAGGAATGCAACCTACGTCGGCAGAAGATCGATCGGCGTCGGTCACCTCCAGGCAAACAGGGACTGACATCGATCGCCTATGCGATTCGAGCTGCGAGTGTTACAAGCAGTTAGTTAACGAACTGAGTGTTTGCATGTTGAGGGCTAATTTTAGACTCAAAGCTGCGGATCTAATTATTGTAATTGGATGTCTAATTATTGTTTGCATGAGATCTATATAATAGACTCATGGGTTGTATTGTAAACTTGTGCTAGAGAGTAAGAGAGCAAAAATAAGCTCCTTCAGAGAGAAGAGAGCAATGGTGTGTTCCTCCTAGTGCCACAGTACCAAGTGTGGGTGTTGATTTGGAGAATCAGAAGGGTTCTTCATGTATGTAGGATCTTGGTCATCAGGGGTGCATGGCTACGTTAGGAGATCTACATGGGTAAGTAAGATCATTGATCTGTAGGTGTATGTGTGTGCATGATCCAGGTTTGCAGGTGTGCAGAACCAGATTAATTTGTAGGTGTGCAAGATCAGGGAGGACAACAACATAATAGGGAGCAGGATCAGGGGAGATCTACTTGGAGTACGTTGAGTACTTGTGGAGTGTGTGGAGCACTTGTGGTGTGCGTGGAGCACAGGAGTACTGGCAGCAGTGGATACTGGCTGGTTGGAGGTGAACACCAACTCTGTGTTTGAGTTGTGTGTTGGGACCTAGGAGAGAGAGCTTTGAGAGACGATTTATTGTTTATGCCCTAGAGGTGTGGGAGCCCTAGAGGTGTGTAAGGAAGGAGAACTGTGACAGCCTTCTTTGTTGTATTTCTTTCTGGAAGAGTTTTAATACAAGTTGTGTATTGTCTCTCATATTCTGTGTTATTTTTTAATTCTAGTTACTTGTTGATTCTGGTTAATTTCCGCATATTAAGTTACTTGATAATCAATTGTGTGCTTCCGTATTTTCTCAACATTTACATTGTCACTCCTAGAGGTCTAAAACCACTCTCAAACATCCTGAAATTATGTAAATAAAATATAACTTAAAGTATAAGTCTACGTTTAGATAGGGACATATAGTTTCTTATACTTAAATGTTTATTTTATTTATATACTCTGCATGTCAATCTAATAGTAAACTATTCTACGTATGCACCTTTATAATAATAATAATATTGTGTATGCAGTTCTAAAGACTAAAACTACATATGTGGTTTTAATAATTAATAAGAAAATATTCTATGTATGTGGTAATTCCATGTACATGGTAAAATGGCATACGCGGTTTTATTGTTTGACATTTGAAATGCATGCCTCAAGGCTCGAGAATGGCTTGGATTCCAAGCCTAAGGCATGGACATACAAACACACAACCAAATGTATGTTTTTGACTAAAAACAACAAAATACAACTTCCTCGATGCTCAAAACTATGAATTTTATCAAACTTTTTATTTAAAATATGACTACAACATCGAATACACTCTTCTCTTTCTAAATATATATATTTTCTATATTTTTATTATTTTAAGGTTGTTATCTATATTTATTTCTAAGTATGTCTTTTTATAGCGCTATATGCCAAAAATATACATGTTCATCTTTGTTTATGTATCTTTTAATTCATTGATTAAAACCAAAAAAATAATTATATGGTTGCAAACTAGACCTAATTATATACAAATTAAAAAAAAATCCAATTTTCAATTTTGTTGAGATAGTTGGGGGGAGGCGCACGGTCGGCTATACATTATTGATCATATTTCAGGGTTTATTGACTTGTGAAATTAGTAAAAAATAAATATTTATTAATTAATTTTTAAAAATAATAGGTTGCAAACTAGATGATCTTATCTAACTTTCCACCAAAAGGTTTTTAAAAAAACTAAATGATGCTCAAAAAATGATTGGCCACACAGAAAGCCATCTACTCTTATTTTTCTAAAAAATAGTACTACTTTTTCAAATTTATGATATTTGACATAATTATACTTGACCATTTTTTTTTTAAATAATAGTTTTGAAACTAGGCTCGAAATATTACAATTCATGTTCCTATGACATCTTCAAATTTTGAGTTTAGGTGTCTCAAATAATCCATACAAGTTGAGGTTTCTTGTTTTTCAGGAAAAACATGCCCACTTAAGACTCCCTGTTGGCCCACCAATTCCATGCACTTACCCTGTAGTATTATGTTTTCTTCTATTATATAGAGGATCTATGAGCAAGATAAACTCTCTATACACTCCATGGCATTGGAAATAAATGATTTTTCTTTAAATAATGAGAAACAAGTATAAAAAAAATGCCCATTGACCATCTGCTTATGAAAATGAGGGAGAGAGATACCTTCAACTAAACCCTTGGACATGTAATCAACTAGAATATAATTGAAACCGTCAACCATAAAAACATAAAGGGAAGGAGTTAAATGAAAACCTTTCGTGATGGATCTAAATAACCCAAATTAGTTGTGTTGAAACCCATTGATGGTGATATGTGGATAAACATCCTAAAAAACATGTTTACAATGTGCACAAATTTGGTCCCAGACCCTCATCCATGTAGTCTATCACAGGGTTTCTCAAAATCAATATTGATGAAAAAAGCTTTATGTTGTAAGGAATGATCCCTTTCCATCCTTTTCAAAACTTGAATGACATTATATATTACGTACCTATTGTGAATGAAATCAAGTTTCTCTAGACAAATGGTGAGAGGGAAAAAGGAACTCATGCGCTAAGCAAGAGCGTTGGAAACAATCTTGTAAGACACATTTAGGAGAGTGATAGGGCACCAATTTGTAATGAGTTCAGGATCCCTTGCCTTTGGAATGAATTTGATATTGCATGAGTTAATAAATTTACCAAGGGAATTGGTCTTCACAACTTATTTAAAGACTTTATGCAAGTCTAGACCCATAGTATTAAAATTTTCAAGGAAGGACATCAATTCTAGGGGCCTTTTCAAAAACCATATGAGTCATTATCTCATGAAGATCTTATATCAACAATAAGTGGTGAAATGGGACCCTTTGGCTCTCAGAATGTTTATAAGGAACAAGTTACATATATTTTTTGAGAGCATCTTCACGTGTCATGGAAGTTGGTTGAGTGGAAAAAAACTCCATGATGAGCAACAAATGCTCTCAAAATATCTGATAGTTTTGTGAGCTATTGATTAACGTTTGTTGGGTATTCAAGGAGCCAATACACAGAATTTAACACATGCAATAGAGCAACTGATGTTTCAAAACACAGAGAACACATGAAATAATTTAATCACACAAATAATAATAATATGCTCTATTAAATTCATTCAAACATAATATAAATATATAAGATAATATTTTTTATAACAAGGGATTCTAGATCCCTACAAAATCTCTCCTAAAATCCTCCAAATCTCCTATAATAGCTCGTAGGTATTATATTGTTGTTACCAACAATATATATAACAAACCAATTATCGTAATATTGCTTATGACAATATTTTGATAACTAACTATTATAAAATACTAACTAACAAATTATTATTTACCTTTCGGTAAATACCCACAATGTAAAAGCTAATCCCTAACATTCCACCTCTTAGTTTTTACATGGTGCAAAAACATTCACACTCTTATCTACAGTATGTTCATCCCTTGTAGCATACCTTATTTGGCTCATGACTTTGATATAAAGAGAGCCTCACTCCTCCCATGGTTTCATAGGTTTAACACAAACCTTGACATGAATAGGACCCATCAATTGTTCATCTCGTATGGTTTTCTAGATCTACGACAAACCCTTTCAAGATCCATGAACTGACTTACATTGGTGCTTTTGTCCTTTCACAATGTTTTCACATTAGGAAATTATGTTTTTAATTTGCATACAAATTACATATCTTGAACAAGCATAATCTTTTATTTTTTATTTTGAAAAACGTAGAGTAGAAACTATAAAAACACACCATATAAAATGTCATCAAATCATTGGTGCAGCTCCGTCATTGGTGACTGACGAAAGGTGACTGAAAGACCTCCAAACTTTGTGTATCCTCCAGCCTCCAGTGTATAGCTCAAATATATATATTAGTGAAGAGAATTCCTCCCCCCCACACTCTTGACATATATTTTGTAAAATGGACATTGATTACCCCGATAATACGTCCATGTACAATTTTGATTTTTGACATAAAACTTTTGAGACAACGACTCAACGTTTATTATAATAATAAAGACCATTATATCAATAATATTGACTCAATGACAAAGGCCTACTAACTAATAGACATTATTTTATCATAAGCATAAACTTTTTACTATCAACCTATACCTAAACTGTATGACTTTTACTTACAAAACAAAAACTAGAGAATTAGTAAATAACACTATGACCAAGAGAGAAGGCTCAAACATACATGGAAATTAATGATGTGATTGATCAATATCAATGCACATAGTTGAAGCTCTTAGGACAACTGTAATACAAAGTGGTAAATGGGGATGCCCATATTGAATAGTGTATAGGTATGGTTTGACATCGCACTAATATTTTTTTGAATGACCGATGGACTATGTCTAAATTTGATGATGCACAAAGCTCTGATTGCTTCACTTACTAGCATATAAATGCTCAAAGCAACACGTCGATGTGGATAACTTCACCTTATTAAATGCTTTCATATGTCAAGTACATCGAGATGGTCATTGATATGTTAAGATGGTTGGCAACACGTCGAGATAGTCACCAATCTATTGGGATGTGGAGCATAATCTAGACAATTTTTCATTTGAAATCCCAGGCTATTTTGTATAGGTTTTAGTGGATTCATATCATTCCTAATGCCACTATGCAAGAAGACGATTGGTAGATCTTATGGAAAACTAACTGATTTGTTCAATTTTAATGTAGTCGATCCTAAACTACCTCAACATAATATGTGAAATCAATAGAATCTGTTACATGCGTAACACCAACACAATGATTTAAGCCACAAGAACGATTGAAGGAGCTCAGACAAATGAATGGTGAGTTGGCACATAAGTGTGAATAATCAAATGCACAGATCTTTCCACTCATAATAAAACTCCAATGACTAGCATAGATTTATGAAGGTGTGAGGGTAGGGCGTACTCACAACACCAAAGCAAACCATAAAACTACAAACTTAACCTACGTTACAAAGCTTTTCTCAAAAAAATACATATTTTTTCCATCTACAGGAGTGACGTATAAAACAACGGCTCCTCTATTTCTTTTAATCCTCCATCACAAAGATCGTTGTTGGGTATTTAAGGAGCTAATACAAAGTATTTAACACATGCAATGGAGCAATTAATGTTGCAGAACACAGAGAACATAGGAAATAATTTAATCACGTAAATAATAATAATCTACTCTATTAAATTCATTCGAACATAATACAAATATACAAGATAATATTTCTTATAATAAAGGATTCTAGATCCATACAAAATCTCTCCTAAAAACTTTAAATCTCCTATAATATCTCATACGTATTATATTATTGTTACCAACAATATATACAACAAACCAATTATCATAATATTGTTTATGACAATATTCTGATAACTAACTATTACCAAATACTAACTAACCAATTACTATACCTTTCGGTAAATACCCACAATGTAAAATGTAGTCCCTAACAACATCACATATGCCCTTCAATATGTCAACCACTTGTTTCTACTATATGAGCGAGATAAACTCTTTAAATACTCAGTCCCTAAATTTTAACCAATGCATATGGCACAAATTTAGGCACTGTGAACTCAATAAGCCTCTTTGACCTTGAGCTTGTGTGTTCACTTGAAATTCTCTTTTTGTAAATCCTCATTAAAAGGAGATAAGTTTGATCCTTGCAAGGAATGAATGAACTCACAATATGACACTTCATGGGCCTTTTGGTGGAAAATAACTACTTGTTTTCTATAGATTTAGAAGAATGCATCAATGCGCAAAATGGCATACCCCCATAATACAATTCAACCTAAGTCCCTAGAAGGACATGGAACAAGGTTTTAGATCTGTTGGATACGAGAACAAGTCCATTTTTTATGAACTTGATGTCCTAACCATCCATTATTCTTATTGCATTGTAATAAACTAAATTAATTAACTTGGGTGCCCATTTCTATGTAAGGCTGACACTTGAGTAATAATCATATAGTCAGCTAATCAATTATGGTGCTCATCTAGTATGCAAGGCTAACCCTTGAGTATTATAGCTAGGGTTGCAAGGATATTATGGGTACGATTATAATACATGTATATTGATGTTGTAAGGAAGGAAAAACATACATTTATATTTTTTAATCTAAGCTTTGCTCTCAAGGAGGTTTCCCACTTGAAGGGGCCCACAATATTTAAATATAAGAAGTTTTTCAATTGTTTATGAGATCATTAATTAATTCATTCATTTTTACATATTTGTATTCTATTCGGTTGATTTATGAAAGTAGGTTCATAATAAGTGCTATCAAAGCTCTTTCAAGGTTTGTGCTCTACAACATCGTCAATAGTTTAGGGTGTTTGTGATTATCCATTGTATGCTCTCACCTCGCTTGATTGGGATCTTGGTGATCAGAAAATGCTGGCACTGAGTTGTTTGCCCCATTTTTTTCAAAAAAACTTTTTTCCTACTAGTATTTTTTTCCCCTTTTTAAGTTAGAACCTATGTACTTGGAGTTTTAAAATATTACAAAAATTTGTCATTTTTCGTTAAGAATGTCATGGTTGAAGTAAGGTGTGTTTCACCAATACACAGGCCTCAAACAATGTTGTGTATAGATTTTAGCTTCCACATACCTTTGGTATATTGAAAGAGCCTAGGGTTATGCTTAGCCATAGGGAGCCTTCGACCATTTTTATTATATATGATGCACTAATAAGCGACTAGCCCTAATAAGTTACTCTCATCATACCTTGAAGATGAGATATTAGGCTATAAGATGATTCAATTCTCCATTAGTTATAGCTCTGAAATATTAGGCCAACACTATTTTTGAATGAGATAAGTATACTTGTGAGCTCAAATGCTAGACACACTCTATAGTGATCTTCACATGATGTTTTTTTGGAAACCTAGTAACAACAGAAGCCATAAAGGATCATAATATTTTGGCATCCTACAGAAACAAAGTATCTAAAAAGGCAGAAGGGTCAGTGTTCTAGAACAATTATTTGAAGATGGTGTAATAGCTAGTCTGGGAAAAAAACTTGTTTATTATCCCAAATTGATTTTTTCTTCATGATGATTGTTTTGGTATAATTCCTTGGAAAGTTTTAAAAAAACCCAAGCCAACTACTATGGTAACACACTTACATTCTCAGGACCTTTCCTTGGAGAGGTTGGATGACGACATCAAAACACTCAAGTCCACTATACTCGAAAAATTGTCTAAGCTCAACAAATTAGATCTCATTTATGACTTGGAAAAAAAATTAACATGACTAAATGCCAAATTTAACTCCATGAGTCAACTGTGGGCCTAGTTCTAATGTTTGACATAACTCTAACAATTATAGGGTACTAGTTTGTATACCTTACCTCAATTTCTCAAAAAAAATCGGGGTTGACCCTACAAGTTAGTGGTATAAAACATAATAATATCTTGTAGTGCATCAAACTCCTACAGCTCAAACACTCTTGATCACATTAAACATTATTTCTAAAATTTAATTTGTCAAATTCTCTGATAACATTAATTTCATAATCAAAACAGAATTATAAAAAAAAAAATTATCAATACATGTACAAGTTTGACAATAGAAATAAATAAGTATTTCACTTTGGTAAATCAATTATATGTTAGGAAGATAAATAATTGTGTATGGAATTTTTTAGTGCTTGATATTTTAAGGACCAATGACAAACCAATATGGACCCTTACATAAAATAGTTGAGCTTGAATAATCTTCACATGGACACTTAATTATGGCATACATTAAGAGTGGCGACACCAAGTCCAACAAGCCCCCCATAAGAATATACTTCATCATATCTTGAATATTGATGAAGTATGCATGACCATTTCCCTCAATGATGGTATTTAGAAAAGAACACCCAAAAAAGGCAACAATGGCATATACATCACTAAAGTGGAAGTCAAGTGGCTTTCTGACTTCATAGATAGCTATGTGTTGTCACCACCATGACCCATGTTTTATCACTTGTGCATACTTATATCTCAATCCAGATCTTGGAGAATTTTAATTCCATTATAAAAAGGGAATAAAATTTGCATATGATACTCCCTTTTGTAAAGCATTTCCATGAGTAATGGAAGCCTCGTGCTAGGCCCCTTCTATGGTGTTTTTAGTCTACTTAAACTAGTTTTTTTTTTTTTACTTATTAAGATGTTTTGCATATACTTTTACCCTCGTGTGATCTGAGTAATCATAATCAATCCTCAATTTATGTCTAGCATGTCCTAGACTTATGCCCATCAATTTTGTTTAGCTTAGATTGTTTTCTTTTTTTTCTGTCCAACATACCTTTTCCTTTGTCACTCCTTTCACAATGTTTCTTCTCCAAAATTTGTCTTCCTTGCTTGTGCTTCCTTCTGTATCCATTATATTCCAAGGATTTTCAATTTCATGGTTTTTTCTTACTGTGAAAACTATATAAAAGAATTTGTTGTTATTATGAGACTTTTTGAGGTGTTAGTCTTCAATTTTGTCTGATGGATTTTGTGTTTATTTGTATGAGGTCATTGTGTTAGTTTTTATGAGCTTTAGCATTCAAAACATACAAAAATTAAAGAACTATATGGAGATATGATTAGAGTAATACAACTAACAATTCCAATGCTAAAGGTGAAGAGTTAAAATGTCAAAAAAAAACTTGATAAGTACTGTGTAGAAATAATGAATAGAAACTTTTGTTGCCAAAAGAGTCATTAAATAAAATCTAGGGAGAGACTAAAATTTGAAAATGACGACAGTCTAAAGGTTGGCACACCTTGAATGTGATAAAAATAACATTTCTCCAAATTTACTTTGCACATTTAAAAATAATTGGTAGTTGTATTTCTACATATTTAATATGAATACGATGATTTTTAAAAATAACTAAAAAATAAAAAATATATTTATATTGATAAACATTTCTTATTTATGAGATGAACCTTATAAAAGACCATCTAACAAATCTATATCATCAAAATTTTAATGAATTTTCACTATCCATTTATCCAACTTTGATAATGTCAAAAAAAATATTTAATTTGTACTCCTTTACATATCAATCAGAATGGAAAATGAATTGACCTTCACCATTTAAACTTTTCTATCTCACAACCATGCAATTTTATTATTTTATGGTATAAATTTCATGATATTTCAAATTGTTGAGGGTCTTCAACACTTCTTCTGCCTTCCGTTCTACATGCTTTTGAAGTTGACTAGGCTGTGTGCTCCATCCCTCCTTGGAACATACCTAGCCATGGCATATGCAGACTCAGCTTGAAGTCTCTTGTTCGTGTTTTACATAAAGAGTGGGGGAATTCATTCTATCAATGGGGTTTTAGTGTCATATGCCTTGGTGGTTGCTAAAAATGGTTCTTCTTCCTTTGTTGCACCTCTTCTTATGGGGTCATCTGGTTATGTTAGTGCTCTACCTCAATCTACTATTGATGCCTTCGCTAAGCCCTTTGATGCAGTGGATCCCACACCTGCTTCTCTTGGTGCGCCCGTGTCCTCCCTAGTAGTTGATTTGTTGACTGGCTATCACCCTTTGGGCTCTGTTCTCTGTGACCATATTTTTGTTCCTCTGTCAAATATCTTAGACAAGGTGGTTGAAGGTCCTGAGACTCATTGGGTGTACACTAAATATAAGAATGTCCCTAACCCATTCCACCATTATTCTAATTTTTGTAAATCTTGGATCCCCTCATGCTCTGTCTATGTATCCCCTCTTATAATGGATGGTTCATGTGTTCCTTCCCTGGTTGCAACTGAGGACTTTCTGCCTGGTGATGTTTGAATTCAAGTCACCTCATTGGTCCCTGAGCTAGTTATCCCAGACCTCCCACTACTGGAGATGGATATCAACAGCAAATCCCTAATCAACAAATGTGTGGGATCATTCGCTTCTCATTCAACCCTCTCAACTTGGGCCTCAAAGTTTTGGCAATCCATTAGTCCTCCTTCCTTCTCCTTGCTATGTGTTGGCTTCTTCATGTTGGAATTTTAGAGCTCAGTTAACATGGATTTTGTGTGGAACTTAGGGTCATGGTTTTTCAACCATTCTGGCATTTTTTTTGCCCTTGGAGCCCTTTCTTCTTCCAAAATTTGGTCCAATTCAAGGCTATCCCGATGTGGCTTCAGCGTCATTATCTTCCTCTAGTGATGAGGAATGAGTGCTTCATCAAGCTCTTGGTGGAAAAAGTCGGTACTTTCATAAAGGTTGATGTTGCCTCCTAGAGCCTCAGCTTGGTCTACATTTGTGCTTTCATTGACTTTTCCAAGTTGATACCCTTTTCGATTAATCTACTCTCCTCATAGGGCTCATAGACTTAGCATCTCAATTATGAAGGACTTCCCTTCTGTTGCTTCCATTGCCACCTCCCTAGTCATCACATTATTGGATGTCCCTCCAAGCCCCATCAATGTCCTCAACAAGTCTAGAAGAGAAAAGGAGAGTTTGACTCATTTTTCCAAGTGGCACAATCACGAAAAGTTTTACTACCCCTTTTTTCTCACTCAGTGATGATGACAGACATTTTTGTGGGATGTCTTGGGCTTGTTCCCTCACCCCCTTCCCCCCTCGTAGCTTGTTGAGGACCCCCCTTCCCCACCCTGATCCTTCCCTTCTAAGAAATATCCCTTGCAGGAGAACCTAACCCCCCGTTCAATCCCTCCTCGAGTGAACCCTCCTTGGTCTCTCCCATCCAGACCTGGTAAGCGACACGCAGATGTTGGAGTCCCTTCGAAGAAGAAAAGACATAGATTGAAGGTAGAATTACTGAGGGTAGAAGTGCACTCTCTCATATCTAATGGATCTCAATGGACCCTGGAAGACCTCTTTTCTAAACAAGGGCGATGGGCAATATTGTCTTGTGGATAAGCCCCTATGGGGGACAATTTGTAGAGATTGGTCGTGAGGGATGTATTAATATACTTTTTTTTTGGGTGTTTGGGTGTTTGGTTTTCTGTATCCTCTCTTTTTTTTTTACCTCTCTTACTAGATTCTCTACAAATTTTGTGTCCTAAACTTCGTGTTCGTTTGGGAGGTGATGTCCTTCTACTCTTTTTCTTTCTTCTTCCTTTCGATTTGCTATGGAGAATGGGCCCCCGTTTGTGTCCCATATCGATTCATAGTTCTGGTCAAAAGCATTTTACCTAATGTAATAAAAACTTTTCCATCTCCAAAGTATGACATCATAATAGTAAAACTCATAACCAACAATAAATTTCATCAAAATAAATTGAATATCACGTACAACCAAATCTAACAGTGAGTTGAAAATTTCTACAAAACCATTAAATGTTTAATTATGAAAATATATTAGGTATATAGTTTTATTTTTATATGTGACTTAAAGATTATACACATTCTAGCTATGCTAAAATGAACGTCATTGAATATAAACTTTGTCATTGTGGTGGGTTTACAAGTTATGGTCTACTTCGCTTCCCAAATAAATAAGAGAAACCTCACTGGTCAATGGCCACTTAATCATGATTTTTATTATATAATACCTTTTATTAGAGTCATTATGCTTGCAACAAAGCACTTTTTTTAATTTTCCTGGGCTTTTGCTTTGGACAAATAAGTTATACTTGCATAATCATTATCGTCAATTTTTTTTAAATGATTAGATTATAATATCAATAAACGTTACATGGTTAACATTCTCCAAGTAAATCAAATCATCAAGATTACATATTACTAAAATTTAACTTTTTTTTTACTTTTCGGTTTTAAGTTCGCATTAAATAATTTGTTACAGATATTTATTTAGATCATTATTTGTCCAATTTTTTAAAAACTTCATTTTCATTATATGTTGAATGATAGAGTATATTTGAAGATTTTGTTGTTTTTTGTATGCTCCAATAATTATTATAATAATATTAAGCGATCTTTACTTTTTTTTGAGTTGCAGAATATTGTTGTTCGAAAAAATTCATTGTGATATTGTGAAATTTATATGAAGTGGATGATAAAACACCATAACTTAACCTTTTCACAAAACCATTTTGTACCAAAAAAATGAACTAACAAATAATATTGATGTGTTTGTAATCGTTAATATCATAAAACTCTTGAAACAATTACTAAAATTATTTTCAAAATCTATATAAATTTCATTCAAATTTGAAACTACTAAATTAAAAAAAGTTATATTTTTCATCATATTTGATCTCATTTATAATATATATACCAATTTTTTCTGGATGATGAGCTCAATACACTATATGACCAATTGATTGGTCATACAGTGATGAATCGTTGCTCATTCATTGTGCCCTTGGAGAATTAATACATATCATTTAATTGCTAAGAGATTTAGCAACCGTCAAACTATGCCAAAAGGTATTCTTAGATTATTCCCGTCTTGATTTTATCTTTGCCTGAAGTTGAAATAGATTTTTTTTTTTAATGCATCGTCCTCATTTACATGTCAAGGATGAGCAATGATATGCCCAAAGTTAAAATACGGAGGTTTTAAATTTTCTACAAATCTAATTCTTAGTGATTATATCATTGATATTGTGTGGGAAGATACATAGGAAATGAAAGTATAATGTGGAAACATGTCTGGTGCTTTTATGTTTAAATTGAAGCAGCAGCAGCAGCAGGAGGAAATGTCTCTTAGAAACTTTTGGAACAAGAAATTAAAAGCATATACTTTTGATCAATCCATATTTTATAGGTTTTGATGTTTAGATTTATATTTGAGAGGATTGAAAAGATATCATTTTTATGTTTTTGCATAATAAATTTTGCTCTCTTCCTCTGTGTTTTAGTGAAGAAGGATTTGGAAAATCGTTCTTTTATGATTGTTTTATTGTTTTTGTGTAAAGAGTTTTTGGATGAATTTGTATAATTTTTTTATAAATATAAGGTTGTTTTATTATTATTTTAATTTTCTCACAAGATGCATTTATTCTCTTTCAGGACATAAGTCTCATAAAAATGCAAGAAAATGTTGGACATGAAAAACATACGAAATCTCATACTGTAACATAAAAAACGTTAGTTAAGGAAAGTTTTTTTTGTCTCTATTAGTTGTTGGGAGGATGAAAAATTGGTACATGCATAATACTGGAGAATAATTAATAATGATTGGTTTCATCCAATATAATAAAAAATTTCCTATTTAATCCAAGTTTTCTTTTAATTTTTCTACGTAAATTATTTTGTAATGACAAGAAATATCAAATAAAACACTATTCATTTACTTCCTATTGAAAAACAAGTCAGCTTCATGGACCTACACTTCTTCCCTTCCAATCTGATAACTTTTTTTTAATTAAGGAAATCAATAAACTTTCCCTAATATGATGAACAAGATCACTAATCAGGGCAAATGTATTGTAGAAAAAAAAACTCTTAAATTCTTTTCAAATTCATCCACAATTATTGCATTTCAATACAAATTGTTATACTCACACATGGTTTTAAATAGACAAGCTTACAACATTGGATTTATAATTATAATTGGTTAGAAAACATTTTACTTTATGATATGGAAATTATAATTTTACAATTTACATTTTAAATAGTATTTAAGGTAAGCATAACTTATTTTTTATTTTAAATATAAAAAGTTATGCTACTTTATACTACTTTATTCTTAAATTTGAAAATTATAAAAGCATCTTTTCCACCCAACTTTCCTTCCAAAAAGTATATCCTTATCAAGGCTTTATTACCTAAAGCTACACATCTTAAAGTCTCTCCACGTGCATGGAAACCCTAAATGTGAAAACGTTAAAAATATATATATATTTTCCCTTCCAAAAAGTATATCTTTATCAAGGCTTTACTACTTAAAGCCACACCGCGTAAAGTCTCTCCACGTGCATGGAAACTCTAAATGTGAAAACGTTATAAATATATATATTTTTTCCCTTCCAAAAAATATATCCTTATCAAGACTTTACTACTTAAAACCACACACCTTAAAGTCTCTCCACGTGCATGGAAACCCTAAATATGAAAACGTTATAAATATATATATTTTTTAATATAATGGTAAATATTAAAAAAATACTTTTGAAAATGCAACAAATAAAAATCTTTATGGCATATAAATAACGTTGTTAATTACGTCAGAGGGATTTGTATTGGGGCGCCACTCTCGCATGAGACAGACAAAGGAATATTCGCTTTTCCAAACCACGAGTGAAGTCGGGTGGTTTTGGCCGAAAGCGGTTTCGGGTTTTGTGACTGCTGCGTGCGAAAAAAAGTCCGCGTGGAAGATGGTTCCCGGTTTGGTCCTTTCGGTGACGTGGAAGGCGGTTTTAACAGACCAGAAAAAAGAATATTTGTTTTTCCAAACCACGTGTGAAGACGGATGGTTTTGGCTGAAAGCGGTTTGGGGGTTTTGTGACTGCTGCGTGTAAAAAAAAGTCTGCGTGGAGGGCGCTTTCCATGACTGTAATTGTAACTGTTGGCTCTTTTTCTTTAACATGACCGGATGCTGGTCCTCCCTTGCCGTTGTTTTTTTGCTTTCCGGATTTGGATTTAGCTGATGACGTTGCCCACAACCAATAGCCATGGAAACCAACGACAAGATCACAGATAAATGATTCAAAACTAAAGATTCAAACTTTAGACCAGAATGTGGCAATTTAGAGGGAATTGACAAAACTAAGGAGAAATGAATAAATTATAACGTGCACCCGAAGTAAATGCACAATGATCAAAAATTAAATGGGGGAGGGGTGCTTGCATTTTTGCCAGCGTACTTTCAATGAAAGTCGTCAAAAATGGGTTTACAATAATATCAAAATGGTCTTTTTAGTGCCATGTAAATTGATCGGGTTCTGAATTGATATGTAATGCTTTAGTTTATGATGGTTTATATTTTTCGTAGAAAAAGGTAGTTTTTTTATCCAGTCATTATGTTAACACTGCAATTCCCTTGGTTTCAATTAGGGGACATCTGTTTTCGCTGGTTGAAGAGCTCAACATGTTGAGGTCATGGCAATTATAGGTGATAGGGTTTTGTCTTGGTAATAGCAATAGAGAAATTGTTTTCATTATAATGATGCTAGAAAAATTAGAAACAACCAAGAAAAATTTAAAGTTTCAGGGTTGGAATTTGGATAAAAAAATGAATTGGACATGATTACATACAATCAATATCAAGATCAAAGTTGTAAATGCTCCAACCGTTTGTGATTATTTTTCTCAACCATCAGTGAGGGTGATGAAACACATTGTGATGTGGTTGACGAAAAATTGTTGTCATACTATACTTATTAAGCATGATCTGTACCAACAATCATCAGCTTTCCAATTCTAAACCATCGTGTGCAACATGGACATGCCATTAAACTTTGCAAGTGTATGTTCCCGGCGCTCTTTGAGTCCATCGTCTTAAATGCCTTCCCATGGCTTTTCACCATCATGGCCCAACTCACCTTAAAATATTTCATCATTTTCATGCTTTGTAAGAATGTATTTGGATGTTAAAACAAATTCGTGTAAAGTAATTATGGAGGCAAACCGATCAGGTTCTAAATTGTCATGCAATGCTTTGGTCTACGATGGCTTGCATTCTTCGTGAAAAGAGATAGCCTCTTTGCCCAATCACTATGTTCAAACTGTAACTCCCTTGGTTTCAATTATGGGACCTTTGTATTGGCTAGTTGAAGAGCCCAATGATGATCGGGTTTTATCTTGGTGATTGCAATGGAGAATAAATTTCATTACAATGGTGTTAGAAAAATTAGAAACAACCAAGAAAATTTTGAGATTTTGCGTTTGGAATTTGGATAAAAATTTGAATTAGACATGGGTACATATAATCAATATCAAGATAGAAGTTATAAACACTCCAATTGTTTGTGACGATTTTTCTCAACCATCAATGGGGGTGATCAAACACGGTGTGATATGGTTGACAAAAAATATTATGCCATGGTAGAGGAATCACCAGTTGAGATAAAAGGTGGTCAATTGGTGATCAACCCCAAGTGGTAGGGAGGGTTGGTAGGTTTAATTCACAAGCATTAGCGGGTGCCCACATCATACACTTAAAAGGGGAATTTACTCTAGAAACAAAAATAAAACACTTACCCAAAAAATCCTAAAAATTAAATATACAAATATATATATGTATGTATGTATAATGAAATTAAGAAAAAATATAGGATTTGTAGAAAAAAGGAAGGTGAACAATACATCTTTATACTAAGAATCATAATGGCCTCGCATAAATACATCAATGCCCAAATGCTACATCGTAACATCTATTGAGTTACTCGCACAACACCTATTGAGTAGCCTAGCCTGACATGTATTACAATATGTGGTGGGCAACATGTGTCTTAGATAGCCTCGACTCTATAGAGGCCCCTGATGATCGTGATGGTCTAAGTCTTGAATATAGATTAGATGCAGAGGTGCCACATGTCTTTCAAACAACGGTAATCTGGGCCCATGGGGGATCAATGCTTTAGTATACAATGGCTTGCATTCTTCATGGAAAGAGATAGCCTCTTTGCCTAATCACTATGTCAAAATTACAACTCCCTTGGTTTTAATCAGACGATAAATGTATTAGCTGGTTGAAGAGCCCAACATGTTAAGGTCAGGTTAATTGTGAGTGATTGGGTTTTGTCTTGGTGATTGCAATGGAGAAATTATTTTCATTACATTGGCATTAGATAAATTAAAAGCAACCAAGAGAAATTTGGGATTTCGAGTTTGGAATTTGGATAACAAATTGAAGTGGGCATGGGTGCATACAATCAAGATCCAAGTTGCAAATGCTCCAATCATTTGTGATTATTTTTCTCAACCATCCATTGGGTGATCAAACATGGTGCTATGTGGTTGATGAAAAAGTGTTTCCATACTGTACTTAAGCATGAGCTTTACCAACAATCATTTGCATTCCAATTCCAAACCTTTATACGAAATGTGTCATCCAAATTTTGTGATAGATTGCATTTGTGTCTAGTGGGATTGTACAAATTTAAGGCAACTGTTAGATTTACATGACTTGCATCCATCAGAAAGGGTTTAAAGCTTCCAAGGCAGTAAGTTCTTTGAGTGGACATTTTTTATTGTGAAGGGTCGACAAAGATAACATGATGTTCATTTGATTATGCGAAGGCTCCATGTTCAATGTGTGACTCAAGTCAGCACTACAATGCCAATGATATGGAGACAAGTTAATGAGGTTCCAAAGTCTATATTATAACTTGTGTTCATCTATGTTACCAATGTATTGACACATAGAGAAATTACAACAAGGCCATACAAAACTTAGAGGTGGTGAAATATTTCAAAGTGAGCTAGGTGATGATGATGAGGGACAATGACAACATATTTCATGTGATGTCTTACACCAAAGGCCCATATTATACACATTATGTAATGACACTAATGTGCGGTCAATACATTGAGGTTATGGAATTTATCTTGTTGTTTTTATTGCAGTTGAAGTGAGTATCGAAGATTTTGCAAAATACATGCCACATGGGTGCATAAGGGGGCATCGTTTGTGATACAATGTAAATGTCATGGTAAAGGAGTCACCAATTGAGAGAAAAGATAGTTCATTGGCAATTGGTCTCAGGTGGTAGGGAGGGTTGGTAGGTTTATTTATGAAGCATCATGGGGTGCCCACATAGTACACTTAAAAAGGGGAATTTACTCCATAAATGAAAAGAAAACACTTACCCAAAAAAACTCAAAAATTATATATATATAGAGAGAGAGAGAGAGAATGAAATTAAAAAAGAAATATCAGGATTGTAGAAAAAAGGAAGGTGAACCATACATATTTATATTAAAAATCATAATGTCCCCATATAAATATGTTAATGCCCAAATGCCACACCATAAACATATTTTGAGTTGCTTGCACAACACTTATTGAGTTACCTAGCCTGACATGTATTACAATCTATGGTGGGAACCAAGTGTCTTGGATGGCCTCACCTCTACAAAGACCCCTGATGACCGCAATGGTCTAAGTATCAAAGATATATTAGATGTAAAGGCACCATATGTCTTTCAATCAATGGTAACCTTGACCAATACAAGAGTAAGCAATTATCCCCGAAGCCTATAGGACCTAAAGGCCCAAGATGTCATAACATGGTGACATCTTGTGCATTCAGAGCCCAAAGGAAGCAATAGATAGTCCAAGTATCTTAGAGGCCCATATTCAACATGATCATGCCATGTGGCAAAGCACAAAGAAGGATATAAAAAAGTTGTGATGCTGCCAAGCGGCAGTATCTGGGGGACCTACCTGGGATGCTCCTATAGCTCACCTCTATAGAGACCTCTAAGGACCCATGATGCTGCATTGACTTCTTTCCTATCCAATTGTGGGTGTTTTTATCACTTAGATTTTGCACCCATTTGTATTTGTAGTATTATGAGTAGCATGAGTTGCAGCATGTGGAAAATCTAATGACACAATGGGATCACCTCCAAGCTGTGAAACCTTGGTGAAATGAGGTGAACCTCTAAATAAGGTTGGCTTCCTTTCACTAAACTTAGTGCAACTGGTACATGACCAGTTTGCATCAAACTACTGCCTCTTAATTATATTTCTCCTAACTAAGGTTTGACTTGTGAGGAAAAGAATTTCAGAATGAGTAAAATTAAAAAATGGTGATTGCACAAAATAGTATAGTGGAAATTAATGCTTGCGTATTTAAACACATTTGAATGTTTAATATGTTGAGTTTATTAAAGCACAATCTTTCACAAACATGTGCTCGAAGGTAATATGGAATTTTTATCAAATACGGAACAATTTTTTTTATTTTTATCAGTAAGCTTTCAAAAGGGCATAAATAATACCATTGATGAATCTGTATGACTGAAACAAGAATTAGAACATTCACAAACTTAATAAATAACCATACATATACAAAGAGGACACAACACAAGGAAGGCAAAATTTAAGTTTGTTAGCTTCCTCCAGGTTACAACATGTTGATCAATTTTTCAAAATGCAGAATAATTTCTCTAACAACAAAAAGATAGATGGGTTATGCTTGGGTACCCATATTTATACAAAATACCCCCTTGAAAGATAGGAAGTTAACAAAATCTTATGCCAAGTTTCAGAGTAAGAAAATCTAGGACACTTCATTCAAACGTCTCTATCCTCCAACACTTGTTAATAAATTAGGTTTTTGAGGTCATTATTAACATTTACAAAGTAGAATTAGGGCTTTGCATGCCAAGAAGCCTTGAACCAGACATCAAGCATAATAAGTGCCTTCGTGATTCATTACAGATGGAATTATGTGGTGGAAAACATGAATCTAGGAATTTTGTTGATGATGTGGCCCATGTATGTCGATCAAAATTCCATTCTATGTATTTGTAAAATGATGTTGGTAGAGGAGGAGACATCACTGCTTCATTAGACAATTACACCTGCTCTCCTCCTAATAAATTAATCTCTGCCCCATGTGAGACAATAGGTCATAATGAAAGCACTTCCTCCTATTTGATAGAAAATGTCAGAGCATCCTCATTCTCTCCATTAAGTCCACATAGATAAGACACCTTCCTAAATCTTTCATCTAATTTCCCATTTTAGTGTTTGATACACTTGGCTATCTTGATGCAAAAAAGGATCTAGTTGTGGATAATGATGCATTGAGCTTCGTGTTGTAGCCCAGTAGGAGTGGAAAGGATTTGAGTAGCAACCATGAGGATTACATTAAAACCGGGGCTTCAAAAATTATTGCCTTTATGGAAAGCCTGAGATCCATTGGGTTTATATGATTTGCATCCTCAACCTTTAAATGTGATTCAATGTTAGTGTTTTGCACTAAGCACCAAGATGCCTCACCAAACCATATCTTACTAAACAATCCCTTCTGGCATTACTTGGACCTTTGGGCTAATTTCTATTATTCTTAAATTAAAATGTTGAAGAATTACATCCTATCATTAATATTGAAGGATTCATAGTCCTCGTTCTTTATTTTCCTTATACATGTATTTTATATTTCTATGGTATATTTGAGTATCATAATCATGTGTCGAAACTTTCTAACGAGTTTCTCATGGTTTCTATTAAACTTTTATTATTTTAAGATAGTGATATATTGAATTTGAAATGTAGCAAAAATTTCAAAGAGTACACTCGTGTAATTCCTTAATAATGCATTCCAAGTTGTGTATGTGGTTGCTCACTTGGTGCCCCACTTCACAATGAGTTTACTTCAGTTGTTAGATATTTTTTATAGTTTGTGATTGTATAAAATTGGCATCATCGAAACCACCATTATTTGTATGGCTTATATCTAATTAGTTTAGTTATGAGGTAGGTATATCTTTGTAAAAATGGCGATAGGAGACAATTTTCGTTACAAATGACTTTCAAGAGGACAAATCTAAATTGAACAATATTGACATTGTTTATATGAAAATGATTGATATTGGGATCAAGTGAAGACAAATCAAAAACCAAATGCTATATCTTAACACCATTACCTAGTATAATAACAAAAAAAAAAACTTAGGACATGACTATTACAATCATTTGCCATTTTGGCAAGTGAGCAATAATAAGTTAGTACCCACAAAGGGGCAAGAAAGTAACACTAAAAAAAACTATAGAAATGGTTGGTAGAATGTAACACTTGTAAGTGAATCTGGCTATAGGTGTTACACTCAACGTGAGTGTTAATAATGCCCCTGACACAAAAACCACTACTTAACACATCTTTTCATTGAGTAAAAACATTGTTCTCGTGTAAGCCCTAGTCTCCTTAATATAGCACTACTAGTATGTTAAAAACTTTGACAACAACTCGACCTGAAAAAATACCAAGTGGTTTATATAGCACAACTAAAATCCTTTCAATAACCAATAACTTGACACTTATAATAAGGAAAACAAGGACAGTGTCAACGACATTGTACAAGAAAACTTAAACACTATATTATGATAACTTATGGAAAATTATTAGGTCGTGTTGGTTATCAATAATTAGGTTTGAGGATGGTATGAGAATGAATGTTGTGAACAATTATTTTCGAAATTAAACCAACTGTCTTGCACAAATGATTGGATTTAAAACCAGTAATATTCGTTGAGTATTGTTTCTTCTTTGTATTTTCTCCAAATGAGAAACCTCCTCTGTTCTTTTTTTATTAACAAGCCAATTGCATTGTTTTTGGAGACTGGGAAAGTTTCTTCAATAGTTCTAATGTCAAACTTAAAATTAACCTACCTCAACAACAATACCGCTATTTTTTGTAATGTAATTAATGTCATTATTTCGTTGAAATTCCATATGAGAACCATGTGCCCATGAAAATTATCTTCAAATCTTTATCCTCTTTAACATCAATACACCATATGCATTCCTTGATTTGGATAAATTATACATATATACACACATGTATACCTTAGTCACCCCCTCAACCACCTAATACTAACGATTCAAGGTGGGTGACTTCTTAAATGTTAAGGTAAATATCTTGGCAAAGTAGAGAAAGAGAGGTGGGTTTCAGTTTATGTGTTTTTATCCTTGACCTACATCTCTAAGTTTGTTTATGATAACACATTTGGGTTATTCCTTGAACTTATTTCTTAAATAAATATTTAGATAAACTTAACAAATAAGACATGGTGGGCTTATGCCTATCATATTGTTACATATAACTCAAAGGTAGATATGGTAGGTTTAGGCATGTAATATCAACCCTTACAAGAAATAATATGTAAATTAACGAATATCATGTAATAATTACAACCACAAGGTAAAGAGGGCCCATGACCTCATCAAAAGAGTTTTTATAGTTGTAGGAACAATCCCATGGTACTTCACTCTGTTTAGGGGGTCTGTAAACTCAAAATGTGCTTAGATTTAAATCTTGTTGTTGAATAGTAAAATTATCATTTCTTTAATAACTCTCTATGTAGTGTTACTACATTGCATTCTTTTGTGATGTTTTGCCATATCTTCTATTGTTTTGCTTGAATAAGTAGATCATTACACTAAAATCATGTTTTTGTAAGGGAATATCAACTCCACACCAACTCCATTAGGAAAGTTTCATGGTGAGTAAGGTCTTATACACCCTCGTAGACCAACCCTTTCATAGATCAAACAAGTTTTATAGTAGGTAAGAGTTTTTTGGATTCAACTACATAAAATAATTGTTATCTAATGTTTTGAATCTCACTATTAGGTCCATATTTAGGGAATAGAATATGTGAAGAGAACAATCCTCATGCATCAACATAAATAAGGTAAGCTTATATTTACAATGTAATTACTCTCAATCCCTCTAACTAGTAGAAAATATAGGGTGGGTTTGGGTTCCTAATATGGACCCCTCGAGCTACAAGGTAGACTCAAGGATATAATATGGTTACAATTGATCACCTAAAACAATATATAGAAGATGAATTATTATCATATTAAACATAAAAAGGTAAAGGTAGATTTGAAGGTTGCCACCAAGTGAGACACCAATTTTGGTGTATGATAACTACTTGTGGAAACCAACAATGAGATTGTTTTTCATTTACCTTATATATTACTTGATAGAGTGTATAACCCTACCCCCTCTGAGTTCAAACTTGTGACTACTTTATGGATGACACACACCTTCACCATTAGGTCCACTAAGACATATTTAATATACATGTACTTGATCCTTTAGACTATTAGAGAATATCAAGTGGAATTTGGTTCCTATCATGGACTCCTCGAACTAGCAAAAACAATGGAATGGTCTCGAGTGTGTAATATAGTTACATGTAACCCTTCAAGCCAACATAGAGAATGAAGTAACCTTATAACGATCCATAATATATCCTTAAACCTATAATATGGAACTATATATTCCCTACAAATCATTGAATAGAAAAGAAGATATGTTTTTTTAAAATAATTATTAAGATCTGATTACTTTAAATAATTAAGAGACTCTCAATCTATCAAAACCTAACTCAAATATTTTACATGACAACCCCCCATAATATCAATTGTGTGCTTACCAACAATATGAAAAAAATCAAAACAACATTCATCATCTTATACATTCCCATAAATATCTATTCATTCTCTTCATATTGTAGAACTATTACTACTTAATTATCAATTTTAAACACGACTACCCTTCTTTATCAATTAAATACATAAAAACTCAACATTCAAAAATATAAATAATAATACTCAAAAGTTTTACAACTTTATACTTCATATAAAATTGATAATTCAAAAGAAATCAGAGATTCAAAAATATAAACGATAATACTCAAAAGTTTTACTACTTTATACTTCATGTAAAATTGATAATTGAAAAGCACTCAAAGCCAAACATCTTTTCCACTCAAAAAAAAAACATATCCTTATCAAAGCTTTATTAAAGCCACATGACTTGAAGTATATCTCCCTCCCCCTTCACATCTAACACACCACATGCTACCACATGCATGAAAACGTTAAATGTGGAAATATATATATTTAAAAATATATATACTAATAGTTGTTTTAAAAGTATAAGTTATGTCGAAAAGACGTAATATTCTATTTTAATAAAGTAAGGTTTTTTAAAAGTCAAAGAATTTATAAATCTACAATCGTATTTCATTGAAAATGAGTTGGGTTGTTCTTTCACATGATGTGGAAATGAGTCATGCGATGAAGGTACATTTTGTTTAACAATGAACTTGAATAATGGTAAAATGATGGGGAAGGGCAAGGCCATCACAATATGAAAGTGGTGAAAGATTTCACAGTAAACTAGATGAAGATAATAACAAGAACTGATAAGATTTTTAAGGTGATGCAAAAAAGTTGAAGCATAAAAACGTAAAATTAAATACAACTACATACAAAAATAGATATAAATTTAACTATGTAATTTGACTAAACAATTAATAAGGATCAAAATGGGAGCTGCTATTTAAAAGATCCAATCCATCCATATATTACAAATCATATATGCAAAATTAAAAAATGACACTTTTCATAAATATCTATGATAATCTATACATATATTAAATAATTATATATAAATAATAAATTAATATAATATAAATATATGTGAAAATTATTAATAATATAACATATTATTCAATCAAAATAATATTATATTATTATATAACAATAATATAATATTATTATCATAATTATTATGTACATCTAAATTTGGTCAAACTTTCATCACACTAAATTCATCTAAATTAATCTTAATATTAAAGCATTCTAATCCCCTACTTACTAGTCTATCATTTCTAACAACTCCCCTGCCATACATTCATTCATTAGTCCCAAATTTAAGGAGTTTAACTTTCATTCTACACAATCTGGCTGAAGTGTAGAAATAGGGTTCTGTTCTTCACACAATCTGCCATCATTCTCTGCTAATATATATCAGAATACAGTCAGACTTATTTTGAGTTACAAAGAATCGTTCTGCCATTGCAGGGTTATAATCATTACGCCACAAGTTTTTATCATTATATGGAGAATCGCTATCATTCAATCATTAATGAATGTATGTATTCCATGACATGATCCTCTGCCGCATTTTGTATCGGTATGACTACTGCGACCTCCTATGCTGAAAGCCCTTTCACTGGCTTGGCTATTCCCGAAGCTTGCTCAGTGGATGTAGGCTTGCCTCCTAAATCCTAATCCATCTGCAATTATCCATATGTTGGTTGTGGCAAAGTGGGTGACTGCCCAGATTACTGAAGTTCTATGTTTCCGCGGATCTTGGAAATATCAGAGGGCCTTTTTTGGTTATATATATATATATATAAGTGAAAGCAGGTTTTTGAAAACAATTATATATAGTGTTTGTGTTTTTTTCTCTTTAAAGTATTTGTCAATTTTTTACCGAAAATAGGGAAATCATATAAATAGGGGAATTTTTTTTTTTTTTCCTAACTTGTAATAACTAAATGTTGAAGATCGAAATTGTCAAATTACTAATGTTATTTTGCAAATCGTCTCTCAAGATTAACAATCAAAATTATTAATGTCAATTTTTTTGCAGGGTCGTTTACTAAAACGTCAATATCAAAATTACTGACGTCTTTTTTGCAGGATCACTCAAAAATAATCTGAGATCAAACTACTAATTAATTGTTTTGTAGGTTGTTTGTCCAAGAATTTGGCATTTAAAACTCTTTTTGATATATTTTTACCATATATAAAATTGGAGTTAATTAATTTACTTGTGTGTTTGGTTTTTTGTATTCTCTCTTTCTGTTATCCCTCTCATTGGATTCTCTACGCATTTTGTGTCTTATATTTCTTGTTCTTTTTGGAGGTGATGTCCTTCTACTCTTTTTCTTTCTTCTTCCTTCCGTTTTGCTATGGGGAATGGAGCCCCATTTGTGTCCCATACCGGTTCATAGCTCTAGTCAAAAGCATTTTACCTAATCTAACAGAAACTTTTCTATCTCCAAAGTATGACATCATAATAATAAAACCCAGAACCAACAATAAATTTCATCAAAATAAATTGAATATCACGTACAACCAAATCTAACAGTGAGTTGAAAATTTCTACAAAACCATTAAATGTTTGATTATGAAAATATATTAGGTATATAGTTTTATTTTTATATGTGATTTATATATTATAAACATTCTAGCTATGCTAAAATGAATGTCATTGAATATAAATTTTGTTATCGTGGTGGGTTTACAAGTCAAGTTATGGTCTACTTCGCTTCTCAAATAAATAAGAGAAACCTCATTGGTCAATGGCCACTTAATCATGATTTTTATTATATAATACCTTTTATTAAAGTCATTATGCTTGCAACAAAGCACTTTTTTTAATTTTCCTGAGCTTTTGCTTCAGACAAATAAGTTATACTTGCATAATCATTATCGTCAATTTTTTAAAAAATGATTAGATTATAATATCAATAAACATTACATGGTTAACATTCTACAAGTAAAATAGGAGCATCAAATCATCAAGATTACATATTACCAAAATTTAATTTTTTTTTAAACTTATTTAGATCATTATTTGTCCATTTTTTTTTGAAAACTTCACTTTGATTATACGTTGAATGATAGTGTATATTTGAAGGTTTTATAATTTTTTGTATGCTCCAATAATTATCAGAATAATGGACCTTTACTTTTTCTTGAGTTGCAGAATATTATTGTTTGTAAAAATTTACTATGATATTGTGAAATTTATATGAAGCGGATGATAAAATGCCATAATTTAACCTTTTCACAGAACCATTTTGTACCCAAAAAAAAAAAAAAAAAAACTAACAAATGATATTGTTGTGTTTGAAAAAAATATATATTTTTCATCATATTTGATCTCATTTATAATATATATACCAATTTTTTCTGGATGATGAGCTCAATACACTATATGACCAATTCTTATTGGTCATACAGTGATGAATCGTTGCTCATTCATTGTGCTCTTGGAGAATTAATACATATCATTTAATTGCTAAGAGATTTAGCAACCGTCAAACTATGCCAAAAGGTATTCTTAGATTATTCCCGTCTTGATTTTATCTTTGCCTGAAGTTGAAATAGATTTTTTTTTTTTTAATGCATCGTCCTCATTTACATGTCAAGGATGAGCAATGATATGCCCAAAGTTAAAATACGGAGGTTTTTGCAAACTTTGGGGAAATTTTCTACAAATCTAATTCTTAGTGATTATATCATTGATATTGTGTGGGAAGATAGATGGGAAATGAAAGTATAATGTGGAAACATGTCTGGTGCTTTTATGTTTAAATTGAAGCAGAAGCAGCAGCAGCAGGAAATGTCTCTTAGAAAATTTTGGAACAAGAAATAAAAAGCATATACTTGTGATCAATCCATATTTTATAGGTTTTGATGTTTAGATTTATATTTGAGAGGATTGAAAAGATATCATTTTTATGTTTTTGTACGATGAATTTTGCTCTCTTCTTCTGTGTTTTAGTGAAGAAGGATTTCGAAAATCATTCTTTTATGATTGTTTTATTGTTTTTATGTAAACAGTTTTTGGATGAATCTGTATAATTTTTTTATAAATATAAGGTTGTTTTATTATTATTTTAATTTTCTCATACGATGCATTTATTCTCTTTCAAGTCATAATCTCATAAAAATGCCAGAAAGTGTTGGACATGAAAAACATACCAAATCTCACGCTGTAACATAAAAAATGTTGGTTAAGAAAAAAAAAAATTTGTCTCTATTGGTTGTTGGGAGGATGAAGAATTGGTACATGCGTGGTACTAGTGAATAATTAATAATGATTGCTTTCATCTAATATAATAGAAAATTTCATATTTAATCCAAGTTTTCATATAACATTCTTAATGCAATTATTATTTATGATGATTTTTTAGAAAACAATTAATTTATAAAAAAATAAACCTATAATTTTTTTAAAAAATGATTTAGATTGTTAATTGTTAATAATTAGAAATTAAAAAACTTACATTTATTTAGAAAAGTACAATTAAATATCTATCATAAAAAAATATTTTCATTTTTTTTTTTTAAATTACTGATTTTTATAAAAAATATTATAACAATCTATTCAAAATCAAATTTATTTAAAAAAATAAAAAATTAAAAAATAAAAAATAAATAAATAAATAAATCAAGTTTGAATCATTTATTACACCTTTACCACTTAAATGATCGTTTAAGTTTAAACACGAGTACCTCCTCATCAATTGTACATAGTAAGTCGGCATTCAAAGACAATTCTTGAAAAGTTATGCTACTTTATACACTTATTTTATCCGTAAATTTAAAATATTATAAAAGCATCTTTTCTCTCAACTTCCCTTTGAAAAAATATTTCCTTATCAAGACTTTACTACCTAAAGCCACACACCTTAAAGTCTCTCCACGTGCATGGAAACCCTAAATGTGAAAACGTTATAAATATATTATTTTTTAATATAATGGTAAATATTAAAACAAAACTTTTGAAAATGTAAGAAATAAAAGTCTGTATGGCATACAAATAAATATTGTTAATTACGTCGGCTGGTTTTGGCCGAAAGCGGTTTGGGGTTTTGTGACTGCTGCGTGCGAAAAAAAGTCAGCGTGGAGGATGGTTTGCGATTTGGTCGTTTCGGTGACGTATAAGGCGGTTTTACCAGACCCAAAAAAAGAATATTTGTTTTTCCAAACCACTTGTGAAGACGGATGGTTTTGGCTGAAAGTGGTTTGGGGGTTTTGTGATTGCTGCGTGTAAAAGAAAGTCTGCGTGGAGGGCGCTTTCCATGACTGTAATTGTTACTGTTGGCTCTTTTTCTTTTCCATGACAGGATGCCGGTCCTCCCTTGCCGTTGTTTTTTTCTTTCTGGATTTGGATTTAGCTGGTGACGTTGCCCACAAGCAATAGCGATGGAAACCAACGACAAGATCACAGATAAATGATTCAAAACTAAAGATTCAAACTTTAGACCAGAATGTGGCCATTTAGAGGGAATTGACAAAACTAAGGAGAAATGAATAAAATTATAACGTGCACCCGAAGTAAATGCAAAATGGGAGAGGGGTGCTTGCATTTTTGTCAGCCTACTTTCAATGAAAGTCGTCAAAAATGGGTTTACAATCATATCAAAACTTGGGTGGTACTATGGTTTCAAAGTCTTCTTAGTGCCATGTAAATTGATCGGGCTTTGAATTGCCATGCAAATTGATCGGGTTTTGAATTGCCATGCAATGTTTTAGTTTATGATGGCTTACATTTTTCGTAGAAAAAGGGAATTTCTTTATTCAATTATTATATTAAAACTGCAACTCCCTTGATTTTAATCAAGGGACATTTGTTTTCGCTGGTTGAAGAGCCCAACATGTTGAGATCATGGCAATTATAGGTGATAGGGTTTTGTCTTGGTGATAGCAATGGAGAAATTGTTTTCATTACAATGACGCTAGAAAAATTAAAAACAACCAAGAGAAATTTAGAATTTCAAGTTTGGAATTTAGATAAAAAATGAATTGGGCATGGGTACATACAATCAATATCAAGATCAAAGTTGTAAATGCTCCAACCGTTTGTGATTGTTTTTATCGACCATCAACGAGGGTAATAAAACATAGTGTGATGTGGTTAATGAATTTTTTTTGCCAAACTGTACTTAAACATGATTTGCGCCAACAATCATTAGCATTCCAATTCTAAACCTTCGTGTGAAATTTGGACATGCCATTAAACTTTGTAAGTGTATGTTCCCGAGATTCTTTGAGTCCATCGCCTTAAATGCCTTCCCATGGCTTCTCACCATCATTGCCCAACTCACCTTAAAATATTTCACCATTTTCATGCTTTGTAAGAATGTATTTGGATGTTAAAATAAGTTCATGTAAAGTAATTATGGGGGCAGACTGATTGGATCTGGATTGCCATGCAATGCTTTGGTCTACGATGGCTTGCATTCTTCGTGGAAAGAGATAGCCTCATTGCCCAATTACTATGTCAAAACTGTAACTCCCTTGATCTGTATTCACTGGTTGAAGAGCCCAACATGTTAAGGTCAGGCTAATTGTGAGTGATTGGGTTTTGTCTTGGTGATTGCAATGGAGAAATTGTTTTCATTACAATGGCACTAGAAAAATTAGAAACAACCAAAAGAAATTTGGGATTTCGAGTTTGGAATTTGGATAACAAATTGAAGTGGGCATGGGTGCATATAATCAAGATCCAAGTTGTAAATGCTCCAATCATTTGTGATTAATTTTCTCAACCATCCGTTGGGTGATCAAACACAGTGTTATGTGGTTGATGAAAAAGTGTTTCCATACTATACTTAAGCATAATCTCTACCAACAATCATCTGCATTCCAATTCCAAACCTTCATGCAAAATGTGTCATCCAGATTTCGTGATAGATTGCATTTGTGTCCAGTGGGATTGTGCATATTTAAGGCAATGATTGAATTTACATGATTTGCATCCATCAGAAAGGGGTTCAAAGCTTTCAAGGTAGCAGGTTCTTTGAGTGGACATTTTTTATTGTGGAGGGTCGATAAAGATAACACGATGTTGATTTGATTATGCAAAGGCTCCATGTTCAATGTGTGACTCAAGTCAGTGCTGCAATGCCAATGATTGGATACAAGTCAATGAGGTTCCAAAGTATATATTATAACTTGTGTTCATCCATGTTACCAATGTATTGACACTTAGAGAAATTACAACAAGGCCATACAAAACTTACAAGTGGTGAAATATTTCAAAGTGAGTTGGGTGATGATGATGAGGGACAATGACAACATATTTCATGCGATGTCTTACACCAAAGGCCCATATCATACACATTATGTAATGACACTAATGTGTGGTCAATACATTGAGGTTATGGAATCTATCTTGTTATTTTTATTGCAGTTGAAGTGAGTATCGAAGCTTTTGCAAAATGCATGCCACATGGGTGCATAAAGGGGCATTGTTTGTGATACAATGTAAATGTCATGGTAAAGGAGTCAACAGTTGAGAGAAAAGATATTTGATTGGCAATCGGTCTTAGGTGGCAAGAAGGGTTGGTAGGTTTATTTATGAAGCATCATTGGGTGCCCACATAGTACACTTAGAAGAGGAATTTACTCCATAAATGAAAAGAAAACACTTTTAAAAAAAAAATCAAAAATTAAATATACATAAATATATATATATATATAGAAAGAGAGAGAGAGAATGAAATTAAAAAAGAAATATCATGATTTTATAAAAAAGGAAGGTGAACCATACATCTTTATATCGAGAATCATAATGTCCCCATATAAATATGTTAATGCCCAAATGCCACACCATAAACATCTGTTGAGTTGCTTGCACAACACCTATTGAGTTGCCTAGCCTAACATGTATTGCAATCTATGGTGGGAACCAAGTGTCTTGGATGGCCTCACACCTATAAAGACCCCTGATGACCATAATGGCCTAAGCACCGAAGATGTATTAGATGTAGAGGCACCATGTGTCTTTCAATCAATGGTAACCCTGACCGGTACAAGAGCAAGCAATTATCCCCGAAGCCTATGGGACCCAAAGGCCCAGGATGTCATAACATGGTGACATCCCATGCATTCAGAGCCCAGAGGAAGCAATAGATAGTCCAAGTATCTTGGAGGCCCAGATTCAACACGATCATGCCATGTGGCAAAGCACAAAGAAGGATATAAACAAGTTGTGATGCTGCCAAGTGGCAGCATCTAAAGGACCTACTTGGGATGCTCCCATAGCTCACCTCTACAAAGCCCTGTAAGGGCCCATGATGTTGTATTGACTTCTTTCCCATCTAATTGTGGGTGTTGTTATCACTTAGATTTTGCACCCATTTGTATTTGTAGTATTATGAGTAGCATGAGTTGCAGCATGTGGAAAATCTAATGACACAATTGGATCACCTCCAAGCTGTGAAACCTTAGTGAATTGAGGTGAACCTCCAAAGAAGGTTGGCTTCCTTTCACTAAACTGAGTGTAACTAGTACATGACCAGTTCACATCAAACTACTACCTCTTAATGATATTTCTCCTAACTAGGGTTTGACTTGTGAGGAAAAGAATTTCAAAATGAGTAACACTAAACAATGGTGATTGCACAAAATAGTATAGTGGAAATTAATGCTTGCATATTTAAACACATTTCAATGTTTAATATGTTGAGTTTATTAAAGCACAATCTTTCACAAACATGTGATCAAAGGTAATATGGATTTTTTATCAAATAAGGAACATTTTTTTTTTTTTTTATCAATAAGCTTTCAAAAGGGCATAAATAATACCATTGATGAATCTATATGACTGAAACAAGAATTAGAACATTCACAAACTTAATAAATAACCATACATACACAAAGAGGACACAACATAAGGAAGGCAAAATTTTAGTTTGTTAGCTTTTTCCAGGTTAAAACATATAGATCAATTCTTCAAAATGCAGAATAATTTCTCTAACAACAAAAAGATGGATGGGTTATGCTTGGGTACCCATATTTATACAAAATACTCCCTTGAAAGATAGGAAGTTAACAAAATCTTATGTCAAGTTTCAGAGTAAGAAAATCCAGGACATTTCATTCAAACGTCTCTACTCCTCTATCACTTGTTAATAAATTAGGTTTTTGATGTCATTGTTAACATTTACAAATTAGAATTACAGCTTTGCATGCCAAGAAGCCTTGAACTAGACATTGGGCATACCAGGTGCCTTCATGATTCACTGCAAATGAAATTCTATGGTGGAAAACATGACTCTAGTAATTTTATCGATGATGTGGCCCATGTATGTCGATCGGAATTCCATTCTATGTATTTGTAAAATGATGTTGGTAGAGGAGGAGACATCATTGTTTCATTAGATAATGACACCTCCTCTCCTCCTAATAAATTAATCTCTTCCCCATGTGAGACAATAGGTCATAAATGAAAGCACTTCCTCCTATTTGATAGAAAATGTCAAAGCGTCCTCATTTGCTCCATTAAGTCCACATAGATAAGACACCTTCCTGAATCTTTCATCTAATTTCTCATTTTAGTGTTTAATACACTTGGCCATCTTGATGCAAAAAAGGATCTAGTTGTGGATAATGATGCGTTGAGCTTCGTGTTGTAGCCCAGTAGGAGTGGAAAGGATTTGAGTAGCAGCGATGAGGATTACATGACAACTAGGGCTTCAAAAATTATTGCCTTTGTGGAGTGCTTGAGATCCATTGGTTTTATATGATTTGCATCCTCAACCTTTAAATGTGATTCAATGTTAGTCTTTTGCACTAGGCACCAAGATGCCTCACCAAATCGTATCCTACTAAACAATCCCTTCTGACATTACTTGGACTTTTGGGCCAATTGCTAGTATTTTAAAATTAAAATGTTGAAGAATTCCATCCTATCATTAATATTGAAGGATTCGTAGTCCTTGTTCTCTTTTTTCCTTGTACATGTATTTTATATTTCTATGGTATATTTGAGTATCATAATCATATGTCGAAACTTTCTAATGAGTTTCTTGTGGTTTATATTAAACTTCTCTTGTTTTAAGATAGTGATATATTGAATTTGAAATGTAGCAAAATTTTCAGAGAGTACACTCGTGTAACTCCTTAATAATGCATTCCAAGTTATGTATGTGGTTGCTCACTTGGTGCCCCACGTCACAATGAGTTTACTTCAGTTGTTAGAGATTTTTTATAGTTTTTGATTGTATTAAATTGGCATCATCGAAACCACCATTCTTTGTATGGCTTCTATCTAATTAGTTTACTTGTGAGGTAGGTATATCTTTGTTAACATGGCGATAGGAGACAATTTTGGTTACAAATGACTTTCAAGAGGACAAATCTAAATTGAACAATATTGACATTGTTTATATGAAAATGATCGATATTGGGATCAAGTGAAGACAAATAAAAAACCAAATGCGATAAATGATCGATATTGGGATCAAGTGAAGACAAATAAAAAACCAAATGCGATATCTTAACACCATTACCTAGCATAATAACAAATTTAAAAAAAAAAAAACTCGGGACATGACTATTATAATCATTTGCCATTTTGGCAAGTGAGCAATAATAAGTTAGTACCCACAAAGGGGCAAGAAAGTAACACTACGAAAAAACTATAGAAATGGTTGGTAGAATGTAACACTTGTAATTGAATCTGGCTATAGGTTTTACACTCAACGTGAGTGCTAATGATGCCCCTGACACAAAAACCACTACTTAACACATCTTTTCATTGAGTAAAAACATTATTCTCTTGTAAACCCTAGTCTCCTTAATATAGCACTACTAGTATGTTAAAAACTTTGACATGAACTCAACCTGAAAAAAGACTAAGTGATTTATATAGCACAACTAAAATCCTTTCAGTAACCAGTAACTTGACATTTAGAATAAGGAAAACAAGAACAGTGTCAATGACATTGTTCAAGAAAACTTAAACACTATATTATGATAACTTATGGAAAATTATTGGGTCATGTTGGTTATCAATAATAAAGTTTGAGGATGGTACGAGAATGAATGTTGTGAACAATTATTTTCTAAATTAAACCAACCATCTTGTATAAATGATTGGATTTAAAACCAGTGATATTCGTTGAGTATTGTTTCTTCTTTGTATTTTGTCCAAATGAGAAGTCTCCTCTGTTCTCTTTTTATAACAAGCCAATTGCATTATCTTTGGAGAGTGGAAAAGCTTCTTCAATAGTTCTAATGTCAATCTTAAAATTAACCTACCTCAACAACAATACCTCTATTTTTTGTATTGTAATTAATGTCATTATTCCATTGAAATTCCACATAGAACCATGTGCCCATGAAAATTATCTTCAAATCTTTGTCCTCTTTATCATTAATACACCATATGCATTCCTTGATTTGGATAAATTTTACATATATACACACATGTATACTTTAGTCACCCCCTCAACCACCTAATACCGATGATTCAAGGTGGGTGACTTCTTAAATGTTAAGGTAAATATCTTGGCAAAGTAGAGAAAGAGAGGTGGTTTCAGTTTATGTACGATTATCCTTGACCTACATCTCTAAGTTTGTTTATGATAACACATTCGGGTTATTCCTTGAACTTATTTCTTAATAAATATTTGGATAAACTTAACAAATAAGACATGTTGGGCTTATGTCTATCATATGGTTACATATAACTCCAATGTAGATAAGGTAGGTTTAGGCATGTAATATCAACCCTTAGTAGAAATAACATGTAAATTAATGAACATCATGTAATAATTACAACCACAAGGTAAAGAGGGCCTATTACATCATCAAAAGAGTTTTTATAGTTGTAGGAACAATCCCATGGTACTTCACTCTGTTTAGGGGGTTTGTAAACTCAAAATGTGCTTAAAGTTAAATCTTGCTATTGAATAGTAAAATTATCATTTCTTTAATAACTCTCTATGTAGTGTTACTACATTGCATTCTTTTGTGATGTTTTGCCATATAATCAATTGTTTTGCTTGAATAAGTAGATCATTACACTCAAATCATGTTTTTGCAAGGGAATATCAACTCCACACCAACTCCATTAGGAAATTTTCATGGTGAGTAAGGTCTTATACAACCTCGTAGACCAACCCTCTCATAAATCAAATAAGTTTTATAGTATGTAAGAGTTTTTTGGATTTAACTGCATAAAATAATTGTTATCTAATGTTTTGAATCTCACTATTAGGTCCATATTTAGGGAATAGAATATGTGAAGAGAAAAATCCTCATGCATCAACATAGATAAGGTAAGCTTATATTTACAATGCAATTACTCTCAATCCCTCTAACTAGTAGAAAATATACGGTGGGTTTGGGTTCCTAATATGGACCCCTCGAGCTACAAGGTAGACTCAAGTATATAATATGGTTACAATTGACCACCTAAAACAATATATAGAAGATGAATTATTATCATATTAAACATAAAAAGGTAAAGGTAGATTTGAAGGTTGCCATCAAGTGGGACACCAATTTTTGTGTATGATAACTACTTGTGGAAACCAACAATGAGATTATTTTTTATTTACCTTATATATTACTCGATAGAGTGTACAACCCTACCCCCTTTGAGTTCAAACTTGTGACTACTTTATGGCTGACACACACCTTCACCATTAGGTCCACCAAGCCATATTTAATATACATGTACTTGATCCTTCAAACTACTAGAGAATATCAAGTGGAATTTGGTTCCTATCATGGACTCCTCAAACTAGCAAAAATAATGGAATGGTCTCGAGTGTGTAATATAGTTACATGTAACCCTTCAAGCCAACATAGAGAATGAAGTAACCTTATAACGATCCATAATAAATCTTTAAACCTATAATGTGAAACTATATATTCCCCACAAATCATTGAATAGAAAACAAGATATATATTTTTTAAATAATTATTAAGATCTGATTACTTTAAATAATTAAGAGACTCTCAATCTATCAAAACCTAACTTGAATCTTTTACATGACAACCCCCCATAATATTAATTGTGTGCTTACTAACGATATGAAAAAAATCAAAACAACATTCATCAGCTTATACATCCCCATAAATATCCATTCATTCTCTTCACATTGTGGAACTATTACTACTTAATTATCAATTTTAAACACGACTACCCTTCTTTATCAATTAAATACATAAAAACTCAACATTCAAAAATATAAATAATAATACTCAAAAGTCTTACAACTTTATACTTCATGTAAAATTGATAATTCAAAAGAACTCTGACATTCAAAAATATAAATGATAATACTCAAAAGTTTTACTACTTTATACTTCATGTAAAATTGATAATTCAAAAGCACTTAAAGCCAAACGTCTTTTCCACTAAAAAAAAAACATATCCTTATCAAAGCTTTATTAAAGCCACATGACTTGAAGTATATCTCCCTCCCCCTTCACATCTAACACACCACATGCATGAAAACTTTAGATGTGGAAATATATATATTTAAAAATATATATACTAATAGTTGTTTTAAAATTGTAAGTTATATCGAAAAGATGTAATATTTTATTTTAATAAAGTAAGGTTTTTTAACAGTCAAAGAATTTATAAATCTACAATTGTATTTCATTGAAAATAAGTTGGGTTGTTTTTTCACATGATGTGGAAATGAGTCATGCAATGAAAGTACATTTTGTTTTACGATGAACTTGAATAATGGTAAAATGATGGGGAAGGGCAAGGCCATCACAATATAAAAGTGGTGAAAGATTTCAAAGTAAGCTAGATGATGATGATAAAAAGAACTGATAAGTTTTTTAACGTGATGCAAAAAAATTGAAACATAAAAACGTAAAATTAAATACAACTACATACAAAAATAGATATAAATTTAACTATGTAATTTGACTACACAATTAATAAGGATCAAAATGGGAGAGACTATTTAAAAGATCCAATCCATCCATATATTACAAATCATATATGCAAAATAAAAAAATGACACTTTTCCTAAATATCAATGATAATCTATACATATATTAAATAATTATATATAAATAATAAATTGATATAATATAAATATATGTAAAAATTATTAATAATATAACATATTATTCAGTCAAAATAATATTATATTATTATATAACAATAATATAATATTATTATAATAATTATTATATACATTTAAATTTGTTTAAACTTTCATCACACTAATTTCATCTAAATTAATCTTAATATTAAACCATTCTAATCCCCTGATTACTAGTCTATCATTTCTAACAACTCTCCTGCCATACATTCATTCATTAGTCCCAAATTTAAGGAGTTGAACTTTCATTCTACACAATCTGGCTGAAGAGTAGAAATAGGATTCTGTTCATCACACAATCTGCCATCATTCTCTGCTAATATATATCAGAATACAGTCAGACTTATTTTGAGTTACAAAGAATCATTCTGCCATTGCAGGGTTATAATCATTACGCCACAAGTTTTTATCATTATATGGAGAATCGCTATCATTCAATCATTAATGAATGTATGTATTCCATGACATGACATGATCCTCTGCCGCATTTTGTATCGGTATGACTACTATGACCTCCTATGCTTAAAGCCCTTTCACTGGCTTGGTCAGTGGATGTAGGCTTGCCTCCTAAATCCTAATCCATCTGCAATTATCCATATGTTGGTTGTGGCAAAGTGGGTGACTACCATTTCTAACACCCACAAACACTTTCCGCGGATCATGGAAATATCACAGGGCATTTTTTGGTTTTATATATATAAAATTGAAAGCAAGTTTTTGAAAACAATTATATATGGTGTTTGTGTTTTTTTCTCTTTAATTGAAGTATTTGTCAAATTTTTTCCGAAAACAGGGAAATCATACAAATAGGGGGATTTTTTTCTCTGTCTAACTTGTAATAACTAAACGTTGAAGATCGAAATTGTCAAACTATTAATGTTGTTTTGTAAGTCGCCTCTCAAGAACAGTTAAAATTATCAATGTCATTTTCTTTGCAGGGTCGTGTACTAAAACGTCAATATCAAAATTACTGACATCTTTTTGCAGGATCACTCACAAATACTCTGAGATCAAACTACTAATCAATTGTCTTGTAGGCCATCTGTCCAAGAATTTGGCATTTAAAACTCTTTTTTATATATTGTTGCCATATTTAAAATTGGAGTTAATTAATTAACTTGTGTGTTCTCAAATTATAAATAATCTAGCTTAATTTTTTAACTACCTCTTTGTCATCCAAGTCTAACACTGTGTATGCTCTCCCCTTGCACCCATAGGTGATTTCTGGGGATCATAAACACTCGATAAATCTCCACATTTTTCTTTCTATGGGGCAACATGATGTGGAATTGATCACCACGTGCTTGTCACAGTCTTAAGGGGATTGTGGCATGGATTTCACCACCACACACAAGACCACACTCTACATTTTTGTAGAGTATAAATCTCAAGGCCAACTATCGTAAAGCTAAGTGGGTTTCCCCATACAAGATCGCAGGAAGTGAGGAGGCTAAACTATAATACTCACACATCAGACAACATCCTACATGGACTTGGGCCCCATGTACTACAAGGTATTTAGGGGACTCCCCTAGAGAGCTAGTCTAACCTAAAAGAAGGCCTTTCGGCTACAACAAGCATCTAGGGCAAGGGAAACAACATCCCAAAGATCACTCACTAGGTACAGACGGTGATAGAGGGTTAGGTGATGTTAATCTAGGCACCTCTCATCGTGAGTCGTTAGGTGGGATGGGTGTTAATTTGTGCAACAATGTCAGTCTCTCACATAGGTTTATGCGGTGTTTGCTCTTATTTGTGTGTTGTCGAAGCCAATACTATTTACAAACCTTAAAAATATACACATAAACCAATTACCCATTCAAAACTCGATTTTAGGTCAAATCTAATCACTAGTCAAATCTTCACCAATCCTCCATCATCATCTCATCACATCTTATCCTAGTCATAACCTTATCACTCTTCCTTGTCTTCTCCTATCTCACATTGGTTAAAACATCCTCATCTAATCTTATCTTAGTCCAACCCTATCACACATCCTCTAATCTAAGTTTGCCTTAATCATCATCTTTCACCATATCTAAAAGCTCACCTTAAAACATCACCCTAGATCCTCGTCTAAGCCATTAAGTCATTCCCCTCTTAATCTAGTCATCCTAAGACTTAGTCATTCCTCTTGACATAGCCATAAGCCATATTCCTCTTAGTCATCCCTATTGACATAGTCTAAACCCATCTACCTCCTAGTTACCCTTGTCCATTAGTCTAACACATCTTGTCTGCCTTGTCTACCTTGAGCAAACTTATCTACATCATAACTTTAAGCTAATTCTTATTGAAATTCACCTTGATTAGGGATACCCTCCCTTAGTCAACATTTGGTCTAGACCTGTCACCTTGTTGGTTTAAACCTTGCACTCAACATTATCATGCCGCCTTCCTGGTTTAAACCTATCACCTGGTGTTATCTTGTCACTCTGTTGATTTGAATGTGGTACTCATCATCATTTTGCTATCACCCATCATTTTGTTAGTTTTGGCACTCGTCGTCCTCTTACTAGCACTCGTCATTCTATCAATTTGAATCCAACACTCATCGTCATCCACGTCAACAAACAATCTTGTCTGACTTAGTCTAAATTTAGGGAGGCATACCTTATCATCATCTAAACTAATCACACTAGCTCCAATCTCATAGACCTCTTTATTCAAGGTCATACCTAATCTTAACCCTAAACATCTTTCACATTGAATCAATAAACCTAAAGGCAATCCCATTCTATTGTTCGTCCATACCAAACAAGTTAATCGTAGCCCAAACATTTAATCCACCTAACATACTTAGTCCTAACATCCCTTTGTGTCCCTTAGTTTAATCATACATGAACAAACATCTCTAATTTAATCCCCAAATCATAGTCCAATCCCATTGTTGCCCCTTTGAACAACATCACTTATAGTTTAGACTAGTCCACATCCACACTCCTCAACTAATCATCCCTACTACCGTTAAGTCTGTAACTATCCCCGATCACCAACCATATCTAATCCCATCAAGTCTGTAAAATACTTACCTTGGTCCACATTAACAATATCCATTTTCACATGTCATAGTCACCATCATAAGCTTGTTTGCATCTAAACTTAGTCAAGTTTGAATCATACACCCCATCAAATCTTATCATCCAGTTAGTCCAATCTCATCATCCAAATCATTAGTCCAACTTGAACATATCATCCAAATTTTGAGCTAGTTTAAACCAAGTCAACCTTATCAAAGGTCATTCACAACCTTGTCACGTCTCTTTGGCTAGTCAAACATAGCCCCCTATCTTAGTCAAATCTAAGAGCTTGTGTTAGCTCATCGTCAAAACATCAAATCAAGTCCCATCATCTAATCTTTAGTTAGCTCACATCCTAACTCGATATGCTCAAGCTTATCACATCCCGTCTCACATCACCAAGTCAAACTTAAAACCAAATTACTAAGCCTTCAAAAAATAGTCCAAGAGCCAAATTTGATCTAAAACCCCAGAAATCACATCATTTGTCTTTACTCCCATCCTAATCCATGGCTTCCAAAATTACTTTGGATGTCACCTTAATCGGAAAATACATCTTTTCCAACAAAGATGCAATCCTTTTATGGATGCTAGAAATGGGTACTCAACTTCTTGCAAACTTTAACCCTTAAAACCTAAATTGCCTTAGAGGCAAAATTCAACCATCCTCCCCCATCAACATCAATCTACTCCTAGTCTCTGTGTCAACCCGTCACATTCAAACCTTTCATCCACTAGTCATAGTCTTGATCATGACATTCTCCATCATACTAGAAAAGGAAATTTTATCTTGGCAACCTCATCCAATACCAATCCACCCTTGAGCCATGTTAAATACCATGAACCTGCTATATCATGGAATTTTATACCCCAAATAATTACCTGATCTAGAGGTCAACATTTCCACATTCAATCAAAGCCATGAAAAGAGACAATACACTCCTCTCCTTATATCCTTGGAAGCCATATTTCATTGACTAATCGATGTCTACATGATCATCTACCCTAACACAGAGCCGCCTTATCCAACCAAGCTTAAGCCCTCCTGGTATAGAGAAGGCCAATATTGTTGGTATCATAAAACCAAAGGGAATTCTTTTAAAATATGTTATAATTTAAAAAATTACATCCAAGACCTAATCAACCATGGTGACATCAAAAATGAGACTAAATCTGATGGATCCTCATCCAAGGGTGAACAAAAGAGGATATGCGAAGATTCATTACTCGATAATGATCAAGCCCACAAACTCATTTTTTCCAAGCCCATCTTCAACCCATTGTTCACCATCTGCCTACCTTCCATCTGTCACATCATATCCCTAAGTTCTAAAAGTCATTTCATCTCAAAGCCTCCATCACCAAATGATGGAAGAGGATACATGTAGACAACACTATCCAGTAGGCCTTCCTTGTGGCCATGATCAAAACATCATCTACTAACAACATCACATCATCAACATAGTCCACACCAAAGTCAAGGTCAGTGTCAAAATCAACATCATTATCATCTACATCATAATCAACTCCATCATCGATATCTGAATTCATTTCAGATTCCACATCAAAATCATCATCCCTTAAAGATTTGAGGATCATGTTGACACCCACCTTTTTTAGGACATCACTATTTTTAACGAGTAGTAAGGCATGTCTTCATATCTATGTTAGGATGATAATGTCATAACAATAAATATGAGATTCAAGATGAGATCTCAGCCAACAATTATCAAAATGGATTTGGTCTAGATTTTTAATGTGTGTCCTACGATGACCCTTAGTGACCCTTTTGCAAGTCTTGAGGATGCTTTCTCTGACATTGAAGTTGATCCTCCTAGTACCCCTAAAAAAATCATGTTGCCCATGATAATTTCATCAACCTCATTGATTCATTCCCTTCACCTTCATCCATCATCGATCCCTTACTTCCCCTTGATAGTCACTTCATCACACTCCTCAATAGGGACAAACACGAGCATGCATCATTGGACCTATTCAAAGATATAAATCACATGCCAAATTTTTTGAGATCCATAATCAAATAATTAAGCATAACACTTAAGTCAACTTTGATCCAACAAGTCAAAGTCAAAATAACTCAAATACTCATCTAAATCAAAAAACACCATCCCCTAGTGAAAACCTATTCAAGGCATTAAGGGACCATCAAATTTAAAGTCATAATCATCAAAATCAAATTCAATGTGCTTTGGTGAAACCTTATTTAAGGCACTAGGTGCAGTCAAAGTCAGGTCAACAAATCAAAAAGACTCCACGTCACCAATTGTGGAACAAATCAAGATCAAAAGTAATATGGTTGATAATCTTCCAAATATTTAGATCAAAGAACATAAAAATTCAAAAGTCTTGGATCCCTTAAAAGTTATTGTCATATGACACAAATCAAGAATAGCACAAACAACATATCCAATCGCATGTGTGACTAATAATCCCAACTCCCAATCACCCATCACACCTTCATATCACAAATTGTACCCTAATATTCACATCTCCTCGGGAAACACCATCTCTTGTAGGGGATATAAATATACTTGGATAAGATGTTTGAAGGGATCAACATCAAGAGTTAAGAAAGCTCACAATAGTTCTCCACGACCAACTTCAATTACATATTAACATCATCAACATCATGCATCTCTCATGTTTCTCACATGAAGTGACGACATCAAACAACCCCATCCTTGTATAATATTGTACATAGTCTTATTCCATAAATTTTCAAAAATTAAAAATAAAAATAAAAAAAATGATGAAAAATGATTAAAAAAATCATTCAATGGTGAAAACTAGTTTTATGGCACCTTAGGCAATTACCATGATAAAAATTGGTTACTGGCATCATGTGTAAATAACCTATTATCTCCAAATACCTTGACACTTGGGGGAAAAATCCACTTCATCCCTTCCTTCTTACCTCACCATCTCTTTTCAAACCATCCTTATCTATCTTACTTGTCCACCCGTCATCCTTACATGTCCTAAGCATCATATGCCATTCTTAGCCATCTTATTTTCCATCTTAATGTGTCCATCATTTTCTTCCTACTTTGACCTTAGTAAGGGAGTGAAAGATGCCTAGAGACATGTTATGGTACACCCTAGTATATCCTCTGAGCAGTACTTGATGATGAGACATCTCATCCCCTCGTAATATGGTTCATGAAGATCCATAGTTCATTCCTCATAGTCCCTTGTCCCCTTTAAGCATCACCCAAATTTTGTTGTCATTCCATTTGCCATCATTCCCCATCTTGGTTTCTAGGATTAGTTTTCCCTTTGCTAGTAACCCCTTTGTTGTACACACATAACCCAAAAAACCTAAAAATCAAAATAGCCTAAAAATCTAAAAGAATCGTAAAATTCCAAAATACAAAACATCCCAAGCATATTATCTTATGTCCTAAGCAAATCCATGTCCCTATCCAAAATCCTAATCCTAATCTAAATTTAGAACATAACTATCACTTTTCCATTAATGTTTGATCTCAACCTCATCAGAGTTAGTCCAACTCGTATCCTATCACTTATCAAAATCATATAGGCTTGTTCAACGGTCAAATCATAGTCACCCATTTTGCCTAAGACCACCTCACTATCAACTTACCTTATCAACCCCATCATTGTCAACCCATCCAAACTGTAATAATAATGTAATAATATTGTACATATTTGTTATTAATCCTAGGTGTCTTAGGTAGCTTTTCTCTTATTCAATAAGTTGTTTTCCATTCCCATAGGAATAAGAAGAGTCTTTTTGGGAATGTGAAGTGAACAACCATCTTGGCTTATATATTTGTAATTTTTGTTCATTCAAATGTATTGTGAACACAATTTTGGCTTGCACTAATAATTGGTAAATCACATAATTGATCTTAGACCAAACAAAGGTATCAGAAGATGAATTTATTTATTTATTTTCATTCTTCTTTCGTCCTTTTGGTTGTATTAACTGCAAAAATTAGTAATAAACTACTGCACCATTTTTTTATGTGAGGGGCTCGCTCTTCTTTCATTGTAAACATGCATTGAACTATTGTGACCTATGTTTCACTTCTCACCTAACATTGCCTAGGGTGTATAAGATTGTTGGTTGCATTTTATACTGCTAAAGCATGACATTTTATCTATTAAAAGGCATCTTACATCTGTTGTTATTTTCAGACTGACATTGGGTTGCATGACATTGTTCAAGATTAATACTTTATTTATTTTGAAAAATTTCTGACATTTTCAATTTCTTTTTTAATTGCTTTATCTTCGTGGAGGGCATTTTCATCTAGTGGCAGCTAGAGGACTATATAATAGCTTGATTTTGGCATTTTGACTTATATGGTAGCATACTATGAATTACTTTGGGACATATTAATTACTATTGACTGCATATAGATTCTTAATTTTTTTTTACCAACATCTCAGAAGGGTGTCAAAGTCATATTCATACAAGAAAAAATTGAGGAGGAGTTTATATTATCAAACTGTACACTTGGTGCTTTCATAAGTGCAAAATCTCCATCTTAGAGCATGGAATTTTTCTTGGAGGGGACCATGGTTTTTGTTCCAATATTGGACTTCATTTTTTTATATAAGATAAATTATGGAGTGAGAGGTAATCTTAAGCTTTTTTTTTCTTCAGAAATCAGAATTTCAATTTTATTTTAGGTGTTTCAATTCAAAATTTGAAGATGATTTAATTGTCAATTGAGAATGCTACTCTAGGCAAATTTGGCCAAAAACAGCCAAATTTTATAATTCAAGGAGAAATAAGGAGAGATATTCTTTTATCCATTTATTTTTGTCAAAAACCATAAATCTAAAAATTAAGAAAAATTGAGTATAATGTCAAGTATGAGATTTTCTTGTTAAGATGGTGTTAATGATAGGGCAAATCACATGCCACCTAGGTACCATGTACCACTCTACTCTCACGTGCCTCAATTGTTGGGAAATAACGGAAGCACACAATTGATTACCAAAAAACTTAACATGCGGAAATTAACCAGAATACACAAGTAACTAGAATTCAAAAATAACACAGAATATGAGAGACAATACACAACTTGTATTAAAACTCTTTCACAAGGAAATATAACAAAGAAGGTTGCCACAGTTCTTCTTCCTTACACACCTCTAGGGCTCCCACACCTCTAGGGCATAAACAGTAAATCTTCCCTCAAAGCTCTCTCTCTTAGGCCCCAACACACAACTCAAACACAGAGTTGGTGTTCACCTCCAACCAGCCAGTATCCACTACTACCAGTACTCCTGTGCTCCACGCACACCACAAGTGCTCCACGCACTCCACAAGTACACAATCATACTTCAAGTAGATCTCCCCTGAACCTGCAACAACCTGCAACTCAATCTGATCTTACTTATGGAAGGAACTGCCTTGCCTTCCTCTTTGCTCTCTTTCTGAGTACACACTATACTCCAAGTAGATCCTGCCTAATACTGCTCCCTGTTGTGTTGCTGTCCTCCCTGATCTTGCACACCTACAAATCAATCTGGTTCTGCACACCTGTGAACCTTGACCTTCCACACACATACACCTGCAGATCAATGATCTTACTTACCCATGTAGATCTCCAAAAGTAGCCATGCACACCTGATGACCAAGATCCTACACACCTGAAGAATCCTACTGACTCTCCAAAACCAGCACCCACCTTGGTACTGCTGTGGAACTAGGAGGAACACCCTTGCTCACCTCACACATAGAAGAAGCAAACTTTGCTCAACTCAAACTAGAACAACTTTCAATACAACCAATGAGTCTCTTAAATAGATCTCATGCAAACAATAATTAGACACCTAATTACAATAATTAGATCCGCAGCTCTTAGTCTAAAATTGGCTCTTGACATGCAAACACTTGGTTCGTTAGCTAACTACCTGTAACATTTATAGCTCAAACCACACAAGTGACCGATGTCAGTCCCTGTTTGCCTGAGGGGTGCCGACACCGGTCGACTTCTGACTGACGTCGGTTGCCTTCTTATCTGATCCTGCCGACATCAGTTGGCCTGACCAATGCCAGCGTCTGTAACATTCAACAACCTTCTTGAAACCTCCTCCTCTATTTGCATCAGTGAAGATTTTAGCTCCACAACCTATCAATCTCCCACTTGGAGATAAACAGTTGCACTGTACCTATACCTGTACCCCGTCTAATCTATTTCCTGGCTTGTATCCCTCTTCAAGATGAATCCTGAAGACAACCCACCACACAACGTGTGGTGTACCTCCTGTCATCCGAGTACCCTACCACATCCGAACCTACAAACCCATGTAGTAAAGTCCTGACCCTGCATAGCACAAATCCCTGCTGTTGGTCCCTCTCAAATACCTGAGAACCCACTTCTCTGAATTGGCTCCTAACTCTCTGACAGCACCCACTGCTTGGGAAAACTCAGGTCTATACCAGACCTCATGTGATTTCAGACACTAAACTATCCAGCCCTTAGTGTGCTCCAATTTTACATCTTGAACCTCGCCAACACCTGATTCACATCAGCTCCCACTGGAGACAAAATCACCTGTGATCTTCCATGTCTCCCATGCCAAAGAATTTTGCTGCTCCAAATTCCTCATGACATGCCACTGAACTAACCCTACCCTTAGCTCAACAAAACCCTATATGTACAAACCTGCTAGCTAGCATACCATCCACATACAACAATATAATGATGTCGCGACTCATCATCCACCTGGTAAGACAAACCATAGTAGTTACCCTGACATTCACTGAAGCCATGCTTTGTCCTCCACCTGTCAAACCTGTACCACTGTCCTGTAGCTTCCTCAAGACCATATGACCTAGTCTTTTGTCTCACGTGTCCGTTCACTCTATTCTTCAACTAAGGAATCCATTCATCTCTGTGCTTTTCATACCGGCTGGCAACCCTACCAAATCTCCTGCTTGGTTCTGCATCATATTCCTGCCACGCTCCCACTGTTTCCTGGATCCTTCTTGCTCTACGGTCAGCAACTAGTATAAAGAAGAGGAACAACGAATTTGAGGCTTACTTACCACTTCAATTCTCCGTATGGGCATTTGAGACTCCTTGACAGCTTGTTTTCCACCCAAAATCTGTTACAATGACCTACCTCGGTCACCACACAGTCTGCATCCAACTGACATCGATTCCATGCGCCTGTTCTGACTACCAACTCTACTGATGTCAGTGTCTCTTGTTACCAACGTTGGTCCTCCTGACCAACATCAGTATTACCTATTGCCGACGTCGATCCTCCTGACTGACGTCTGTCTTACCCTTCCCGACATCATCGGCTTCGATTTGCACATGACCGACATCGGCACCTGTCTGTTTGACGTCGGTTCCCCCTGATCGACGTCGATACCTGTGCCTGTGAGTGATGACTTTTTTACCCGCGAGCTCCTTTGAATCAATCCCATGTCCAAACTACCCTGCTCAGAAGTATCCAGCCCCATCCACTAGTCTCTGTCTGCCATCTCCTCGAAAAACACCAAGGCTTTCCAGTTCTTAAGCTTGTCAAATATATCAATCTTTCACTTAAGAACATGCATCTCCTTCTTGCTCATGTGACCAAGCCTACAAAGCCACGTCTTCGCAACAGAAGAAGAATCAGTAATATAAACAAGTAGATAAAGAGTACCTATTTTCTTACCACCAGCGAATTCAAGTGCATCTGCTGTGAGAGTTCTTGTGCATCTCTCATCACCCAACTTTTCTGAAGAAATTAGCCACATCTCCAAACCTAGGACCTACATGACCTCCTTCAACACCCATGTGTTGGCCGCCTACAATTTCAGCTTCACTTCCCCTTTGCCAATTCTTTGGCAAGGCTCACTAGCTCCTCTCCTTGGGGTTGCATGGAAAGAGGCAACAGAATCTATTAACCAAGATTCAACTTTATCCAAGAAAGCTCCCAGAGCATCCTATGCAACAACACCTACAACATCTGCATCTTCAGTTCCTTCATGCTGATCTGATACCAACCAATAATATTCTTTTCCCTGCTCTTTCTTTCCATAGGACCGTAAGTGACCATCTGTGTTTTTCAACTCTTCCATTCTTAGCTTACTTTCTTCAGCCATTGCTCTACTCCCACTCAATCAGAAACCCCTAAGAGTGACCTGTAACCAAACACAAAACTTGCTCCCTGCAACCTTAGCTCTGATACCACTTGTTAGAAAAATAACGGAAGCACACAATTGATTACCAAGCAACTTAACATGCAGAAATTAACCAGAATACACAACTAGAATTTAAAAATAACACAGAATATGAGAGACAATACACAACTTGTATTAAAACTCTTTCAGAAGGAAATACAACAAAGAAGGCTGCCACAGTTCTTCTTCCTTACACACCTCTAGGGCTCCCACACCTCTAGGGCATAAACAGTAAATCTTCCCTCAAAGCTCTCTCTCTTAGGTGCCAACACACAACTCAAACACAGAGTTGGTGTTCACCTCCAACCAGCCAGTATCCACTACTGTCAGTACTCCTGTGCTCCACGCACACCACAAGTGCTCCACACACTCCACAAGTACATAATCATACTTCAAGTAGATCTCCCCTGAACTTGTAACAACCTACAACTTAATCTGGTCTTACTTATGGAAGGAACTGCCTTGCCTTCCTCTTTGCTCTCTTTCTAAGTACACACTGTACTGCTCTCTTTCTTTGTCGGCGTCTGTAACACTCAGCAAACTTCCTGAAACCTCCTCCTCTGTTTGCATCAATGAAGCTTTTAGCTCCACAACCTAACATCAATACCTCTTTTTTATACTATCGAGTATATAGAAAAGGCGAGCTTCTTCTACGTACCGACAAGTATATAAGAAGGGCAGGTATATAAAGAGGTTTGGTATATTAGTCCAATAGTATATATAAAAGGGTACCATTTGGAGTGATAAGGAACCAATTTAGGGTTAACAAGACTTAAAACTCTAAAACTCGAAACTCAAACAATGCATTCAATCAAATTAATCATTGACACAACATTGATTGGCAAATGCAGTCGGTTAGAATGGTCTTGACAAGTGGAGTCAACCTCATCTTCAATGATCTATGGTTTGATATTTATGATGGGAAGACACAACCAGTTGAGACAACAAGGAATGCAAAGGATATTTAGACATGGAAGCAAAAACACCAAAAAACGTTAGCATTGATAAGGAACTCAGTCGATGGATATGTGTTTTGTCATATTAAGGGGTGCAATACTCTATGGAAAGCATTTCACAATCTAAATGAGTTATATGATTCCCACTCAAAGTTGGAATTCATTTAGTTGCAATTAAAGTTGTTCAACCTCAAGTTGAATATAATGTGATGAGTTTGGCTTTAAAAATACATGCAATCAAGCACGATGTGGATATCACGGGTGCCAAAATTGACATCTACATGACTGTATTCATAAAATACCTTCTTCCTAACTATTCAACCTATTTGGAGTCTCTACAAGTAAGCAATCAGTTTAAGACTCTCATATTTGATCAATTAGTTGAAAAGATGGTGGAAAGAGAAGAGGCCTTTCGAAAAAAAATTGAGTTCACATAATAAAGTGTGTGTTATATAAAGGGAAATTCTTCCAAAACATTCAATAAGGCCATGTCTACCAAAAGTGAAGGCAATAGTAAATACAAGAAGAAAACAAGGGAAAAGGTGGTAAAAATGAAAATCAAGGTGGTCAAAATAAAAAATAAAATGATAAACAAAACCTCTACTGTGAATAATGCAATAAAAAAGAAGCCATGAGACTCACAAATGCGGAACACCATGGGAGAAAATTGAAGCATATTGTAAGAAGAAAGAGGAAAAATCAAAGAAATAAACAAAAGAGTCAAACTTTGCTCAATTCACTAATGAATGTGTGTTTTTTAGTATAGATGATGAAGCAAACATTGTTTTAGTCAATTTGTCATGGTTTTATGCTTGGGTTCTTGATTTTGGTGCCACTCTACATATGAATTTTTGAAAAGACTTATTTGAGGAATTCAGTGAGAAAAGTTATGGTTCAGTATACCTCGTAGATAGATCAAGTCTTCAACCACAAGGAAGAGGTACAATATGACTCAAGTGTCCAAGGCTTCCATATTTCAAACTCTAAAATGTTATCTACCTTCTTCAATTGAAATGAAACTTGTTGTCCCTAATTCTCATTAGGTAATGAGGCCATTCCATCTTGTTGGATAATGGTGATGTTACTATCAAAAGAAAATGTGACAATGCAATCATCTTGACTAGATATGAGGAAGGAAAATTACTCAAACTTAGGGGTGAGCCATCAAATTCAAAGAATTATGCTCATCTCGTTAAAGATGAAATGTCTTCAAATATGTTGTGCATGATATATTTGGGCATACTCACTATAACAACATTTGTGTATTACAAAATAGTGGTGTTGTTGGAATGCCTACCTTGACCACAAAGCTAGATGAAAAGTGTAAAACATGCATTTTGGCCAAACACCCAAGAGAACCATTCCTTGAGTCACAATGGAAAGTAGACATAAAGTTACAATCAGTTAACTTGGATTTGTGTTCTATTCCAATTTTTATAGTTGGCGGTCATAAGTACTTCATGTTGTTCATTTATCACTACAATAGGATGAATTTGATATACTTTTTGAAGAAAAAATTATAAGCCTTTGAGTTTTTTCAAAAGTTTTGAATCATGATTTAAAATGAAGCACAAACTCACATCGAAACACTCATGACAGATAACAGTGGTGAATGCAATTCGAATAAGTTTGAATCCTATCTCAAACAAAATGGGATCAAACATCATCTCACAGTTCCTCCCACTATGCAACAAAATGGAGCTGTAGAAAGGATGAATAGAACTATTATGAATATGGTTCATGTTATGTTGCACTTCAAAGGGTAAATTATGCACTTTTAGACCAAAGTAGCTAAAATAACAATATACATCCATAATAGATCACCATCAAGAGTCTTCAAATTCAAGACATTGTATGAGATGTGGTGTGGTCATCTTTATTGAGTGTGATATTTTCATATTTTTAAATCCACTTGCTACACATTGATTCCAAATGAGAAGAGGAAGAAGTTGGACCATAAGAGCCACAAATGCATTCAATTAGGATAGTTTGAATCCTCCAAGGCATACAAGCTATATGATGAGAAAGAGAAGTTTCTTGTCGCAAGAGAAGTTGTCATTTATGAAACTACAAAGGACAAAGTCAACATTGATCGATAATTCAGTCGACACGAGAAAAATGCAAAGTTTGATGTCTACAAGGAAAGTGATTTGGATGTTCTAAAAAGTGAGTGGGGGACATATAACTAGGAATTAATTTATTCTTATTATCTCTTATACGTGAGAATGAAACTCCTCCTGAAGGATAAAGTTGAACTTCATTAGACAATGAATAAGGGACACAAGAACAGAGGATAAAAAGTGAAATAAATTTGGAAGATGAAATTGAAGGACCTAAACCACTAAAAAACTATGCCTGAGTGGGCCACCCAAACATTGAATGATGTCAAACCTATTGAAGTTGGGAAAATAGGCACTAGAAGTGCACATGCAGTTGCACCACAATAAGACAAGTTCTTTGAAGAAAAATCAAGATAAGAATGAGAAAATCACCTTGAACAATTCTCTAGAAGATGAACTCAATGTTGTGTTTGATTGAGAACCAACATCTTTCAAACAAGTTAAGAAACTTGAATCATGAAAAAAAGCAATGAAAGATGAATACAATGCATTGGTATAGAATGGGACTTGGAAATTGGTTGATCCTCCATATGGATACAAACCAATTGGATACAAGGGGGTTTACTATAACAAATACAAGGCTGATGACTCACTTGACAAGCACAAAGTAAAGTTGAATGCAAAGGGATATGCTCAAAAGGAAGGAATTGACTGTAATGAATCCTTTGCACCTACAATAAAATGGATTACCATTCAAACGATAGTGGCTCTGGCAACTCACAATGGATGGAAAGTTCACCAAATAAATTTTAAAATTACATTTATAAATGGTGACCTCAAGAAAATAGTGTACATGACACAACCTGAAGGTTTTGTAGTAAACAACCAAGATCCCAAGGTGTGCAAACTTGAAAAATTATTATATGGTTTGAAACAATCCCCTCGAACATGGTATGATAAGCTTGCTGAGCACCTCATGAACATGAACTTAAAACATTTTGAGTTTGAATATTCAAATATTTTCATCAAATTAGTTGATAAAATAGTTATATTTATGTTGGTGTATGTTGATGATTCACTCATCACAAGGAATAATGAACGGTACACTACAAAATTCAAATCAGAGTTGATGAAAAGATTTGAAATGATTGATATGGGTTATCTTCATTATTCTTTGGGTATTAAAGTAATTCAAAAACCAAATTATTTCTTCATCACTCAACATAAGTACATTGGTGACATTCTGAGCAAGTTCATAATGGAAAATTGTAAGCCTCTTAGCATGCCCAAGGAACATAATCTCAAATTGACATCTAAAGATACAACAAATTTGGCCGATGCCACTAAATACAAATAACTCATTAGAGGTTTAATTCATGTGACCACAACTAGACCAAATGTATATTTTATTGTTGATATTTTTTTAAGGAACACACAATTCATTTGATAGTCATTGGGTAGCAGAAAAAATATTCCTTATATACCTAAAAGGAACACAAAATGTTGGGCTCAAATACTCCAGGGCAAGAGAACTCAAACTGGTTGGATATTTAGATTTTCACTATGCTGGTGATCATGAAGATGGGAAGTCCACTACGAGTTTTTTGATGAATTTGGGAATAATAGTTATTAGTTAGAAATACAACAAGTAATCAATGCTGGTAATTTATTCAGCAAAAGTAGAGTATATGGTCGCTTCAAAGCCAACTAGAGAGATCTTGTGACTCAAAAGGTTTCTTTTAGATTTATAGGAACAACATGTTTTGTCAACACCTCTCATGGTTGATAACACTTATGCAATCCATATGGCAAAGAATATAATCTTTCATGACCGAACCAAACATATCAACACTAAATTTCCTTTGATTTAACACTATGTGAAAGATGGTAGTGTCAAGTTGCAACATTTCCCTACAATAGAACAACCAACAAACATCTTGAAAAGGTGTTTGGATGAGAAAAATTGAATTTTTTTGAGGAATTCTTAGTCTAACAAAGACCACTACAGATTAAGGAGGATGTAACAGTATTATACATATTTGTTATTAATCCTAGGTGTCTTAGGTAGTTTTTATTTTATTCAATAAGCTGTTTTCCATTCTCGTATGAATATAAATAGTATTTATGGGAATGTGAAGTGAACAACCATCTTGACATATATATTTTTAATATTTATTCATTCAAATGTAATATGAACATAATTTTGGCTTGCACCAATCATTGTTAAATAACAAAATTGATCCTAGACCTGAGACAAACTTGAGAAAATATTGTCTAATCTCTCATTTGAGCTAGTCTTGTTAAAACTAACCTAGATTAGGATCAACTACAACCTATTGAAAACTTAGTTAAATCACATATTTTCTACCTATAAAATCATGAGCTCATCTTAGCTACCTATCCAATTTAAAAGTAGTCAAACTTAGGGTTACTTTTACCCTACCCGTTTATCAACTAACCCACATTCCAGATTTAAATTTGTTCAAGAACACCTTGTCTAAATCTTGTTACCCATCACATTTCAAGTCAAAACTTTGATCAAAACAAGCTTATTAATTCTTATCCAACAAATCATTGTACTTGTCCATTTAATTTAACTTCATTGCCCATATCCTTGTCACATTAAGTCATCACCTGATCACTCATTCCACAGGCTTTTGTTAGGATAATAGAGAGGCAATGCATCATATAATCTAAATGTAGATACTTTTGTGTTTTGCTTGTATGATCATTGATGATATTTGACTTGTTTTCATGTCTTTTATCATGTATGTATTTGTGATTACCTATCTATGTTTATTTTAATCCATTTAGTTTCATGTCTTTAGTTAAGCATTTTTATGAATATCTTTGTGCATCTTTTGTTTTATCATTTTGGCTATTATTGTCTTATACAAGAACATATGGCAAACATGTCATTTTGGTTCCTTATACCAATGGTGCATTACACCACATGAAAACTGTATAATTTTTTTAATCTTTATGTCTTTTATGTCCATCCAACACACACTTTGGCAAAAACTTCATCATGGTCATAAACATACCATGTTGTATATTGTCTAGTGCGACATCAAAAAGGATTATTTGGACTATGATGATCAATAACTTGTTGCAACAATGAAGAATTGATGAATGTTTGAAGATAATATACATTTATATCCTATCATCAATAACTTATCTAGTCATCTAATCCAATCTAGTCAATAACATCTAAAATCCAATCATTTCTCTAACACATCTATCATTTGTCTCATCATCAACACCCCAAATCAACTATCAATCAAATCAGACATCATATTCAAATAATATATTTAATAACTAACATCTCTAACAATCCATCATCACCATCTTTTGGTCTATCTTACCCTTTCTCATCTTTCTTCCCTTTTAGAGATCTACATCAGCTTGATGTCTTCAAAGACTATGTAAGTAGTGCTCAATCACATCGGGTCTCTGAAGTCAGCTCGGCCACCATCATGTCATTATATATAATTATCCATAATCTTCATTATCAAATCTTTCACAATCATTCCCAGTCACTCAATCTAGTCAAGTACCCACTCCTTTATCCAAACCATATGTTATCATCAACTCATGCATCAATAAAATCCTTGAGCCACAATATCAATCATCAATCAACCAATCAATCCAATCTGAGACCTATAACTCTCCTAGGCATGGGTCTTTACTTGGGATATGTCTAAAGCTTGTAACTCCCCTTATCATTTAAAATTTATGGTTTTCTCCCTTGATTAGGGCATGTCTATGGTCATAACTTTATCATCTCTCACTCCATCACATGTTTTTGTGTTAGGGGCATCGTCAATATCATCAATATTATAACTCATCAATTGGCAACCTTATATCACATCCATCACTATCATTCACATCCACTGTATATATTGCATCCCTTTCATTTGTTTATCATCTATTCTCTCATCCATCACCTCATTTTTACCTCTTAGGGAGAACTACATCAACTTGGGGTCTTTTGAGATTATGTAGGCAACTCTCGATCACTTCAAAGTACCTGAGGAGAGATCCCTGCATTAACCAATTATTCCTTTTTATCCCTTGGTCACTCGATCATTTCTCACCCATTCTCTCATTGTCACTTGACATATGCTTTTAGCTACATCCGTCAAATGTTTGATCAATTTTGTCCAATCGTTATATTATTTTGACTACAACTCTTCCTAGCATGCATCCTTCCATGAGATACATCTAAAGCTTATGACTAATCATCTAATATCAACCACAACTATCCATAGCATGAGTCCTTGCTTGGGATATGTATAAATCTTATGGCCGTTTATCATCATTCTTTTACAGCTTGTTCCCATTTGGGGCATGTCCAAAGTCATGGCACCATCATTTTCATTCCCTCCCATATGTCTTTTCCTATGACATCATCAATTTGTAGCTCATTATTAACATAAATCTTATTCTGCATCATCACCTCTCCCATCCAGCATCTTTGTAGCATCCCAACCCCTTTTCTCTATTCATGCATCCTACCCCTCATTTCCTCTTTCGAGTGGCCATTTGTCTCGTCCCTCCCTGCATTTCCCCTTGAGGGGGCATCATCCATTCTAATTTAATAACATCCATGACTATCTTTCCTCTTTGAAATACCATTACTTCTTCTAGTGTGCCTTTCAAAGAGGTGAATAATGTATATATTTAAATTTGCTCTCTCCTTTATCTCGTTTATTTCATCTAAATTCCTCCTAACATTAATCTAATATAGTCCCCTAGTCACTAGTCTATCATTTCTAATAATCATCTTGCCATACATCAACCATATAACTCCCATGTGTCAATTATTTCTTCTAAATAACATCTCACTTATTACTAATCCCACTTATCTATTATCTTGGAATTTAAAATTCTATCCCCAACTACCTCCACTTTCTCCTACCAATCATTCTTCTAATCATTCGCTAATCTTAATTAGTCATTTCCAAATGAATTCTAGAAATCTCCAAGGAATTTTAAATTCCTTGTAAATTCCTCATCCTCTTTTATATAAACAACCTTCCCTCCATGTCATATCAATAATCTTTGGAATGAGAAGTAAAACTCATGATATCATGTCGAATCTTGTCTATTAACAACCATGATTGTTTTTACAAGTCCTGAGTCACAAGACAATCTAACATCTTATATCAAGCATTCAACTTATTAATTTGGGGCACATCACCACATTTAGAGGTGGATTGAACTACATAAGTGAGTATAATTGTGTATTCTATTTGATATTTTGCTTCTCTCTTTTCCTACCTTGCCCAATCATGGGTATTTAATTGTAATTTGGATTGATTTTTAATAATTTAAAATGTTCGAATTGTCATTTTGCATCTAAATTTTGATTCCAAATTTTACCTAATTATAGATGTAGCCTTCACATAGGAAACTATAATAGCCAAGGTGGTCCTTCCTTAATTTGAGATACATCAGACTACCATAGTGCTTCGAGAGAGTATGTAGATGTTGGTGGTGATTTGAACCCATGTCTAATGTGTTTGTGGTCATGTTGGTAGTTTTACCTTTCCTCTATTCACTGAAGAAATAAAAATGAGCATTATTGTTACAAATATAATCACTATTGTTAGTGTTATTGATAATGAAAATGGACAAAATGTGTAAATACATGTATTCATATCAATAATAGTGATTGATATAGTTAAAGTAATGAGCATTTTAGTCTGGTTAGTTTTAGACTTGTCTAAAACATGTGGTGCATTCTCTATCTTTTTAGATCATTCATCAATTATTTAACCTTTATTTTCATCGAGATGACCCTATTTCAATTATGTATTAGGCAATTGAAATAGTTTACTGGAAGTTATATATTGCATTGACAGATGTGATATGTCACCAAAATTTGCACATGTATATCCCCAGTCATTTGCCCCTAAGGTGAAACTTACACTAGAAGAGATGTGATTCTCTCTTTTGGTAAAATAAGTTTTTTTAAAGTAAAAGAATGTAAATTAGTAGTCGTACATCACTCATAACCCATAATCATTGACCTTATCTCACCTTTTGTGCATAACATGCTAAACAACAATAATCTTATATTTATGATGGAGGCGATGCTAGAAAATGAGGTTGTTTGTTCCTTCATACAATGTGACAACGAGTTGTGCGAGGAGGAGACATGTTGTTTCACGGTGAGCTTAACTAATGGCAAAGTGGTGGGGAAGGGAAAGGCTATACATAACATAGAAGTGGTGAAATATTTCAATGTGAGTTGGGCGGTGATGGTGAGTGGAAATGAAGGGTCTTTTAAGTGATATAGTATACCAAATGACCCATATCGTACATGAGAAGTAGGTTCAGGGTAACTGTTAAAATTACACAGCCTAAACTCATTGTAAAGGGGTCCAAAACTTGAAGGGCGATGACATCTTTGATTGATTTTTTTTAATTTTCAAGGGTGGACGAGGACATCATGAGAACTAATTTAATTGTGGTAAGGCTCCACATTTGTAGTGCAACTCGAATCAACACAATAATGCCACTAATGTCGGGATAAGATTTTTAGGTCCTAATCTCATATCTTATGTTAGTCCATAGTGCAAATATGTCGACACATATAGCAATTACATTAGGGTTAAGAACATACAAAAATACCATACTTAGATCCTAAGAAGAAAGGGCAAGACCATACAAAACTTACAAGTAATGTAAGATTTCAAGATGTATTGGATGATGAAGGTAAAAAGCAATGACAAACTATTTCAGGTAATATATATTAAATATAATTTATCTAATACAATCAATATTAATCTAATTAAATATAATTATTATTATAAATAGAAATATAATAATATACTGTATATAAACTATGAAATATATATTAATTATGTTGTATTATATTAAATATAATATAAAATTATGTAGTGTTATAATAATGTATTATAGGTTATATATATATATATATATATATATATATATATATATATATATATATATATATATATATATATATATATATATACACACACACACACATAATAATAATATATACAATTTTATGGTTTCATAAAAAAATAAGAAATCAATCCCACTGGTAAGAATTATACATTGTTTCTCCATTTAAAATTATTTGTAATATGAAAATGGGGCCAAAAGTCATATCATCAAATAAGACAAACACCAAAACAACATGTTAGGGTATAACTAATATTGGGTGAAATCTCGGTACTATAGCGTGGAGGCTATCTTGCACCCATGGTCATTGAAAGGCAAGTTTGTGTTGGTTCAAGCTTCATTTTCTATGAAATAGAAATTGTCATCCTAGAGGGTCTGTTTGGTGTTTACCTTGTGCACATAAAAGTATATTGAAAACTCTCATTCTATGACATCTGAAACCCTCATTCTCCTTTATTTCAAACCTTCATTCTCTAAAAAATTGTAGGGTTTCTTGCTATAGATATAGATTAATTTCGAAGGAGATGGAGAAGTGAAGGTAAGATTTTAAGATTTTAATTGTCACTCAATTCGGTGAAGGACAATTGCAATTTTGTTATCTTTTCAAAATTCTTAGGTTTGAAGTGGTGAAGACAAGTCCCTATTGTCAAATATTTTGATGATGATTATTTATCAAACATGATCTTCAAGTGTTATATATTTATTATAATATTTTTGAGTTTTTGACAATATGTTCAAAATTTAGGTTTGTATCTAAATCGATATAGCAAATAAATTGATTGTATTTAAATGCAAATATAGTCATACGACCATCAAATTTAACCCTTGTGAGTAGTTGAGCTTATTCATTTAACTAAACTTTTTGTTGTATTTATTTGCACATGATTGAATCAGTCTACACTATGTGCCTTCATGTATGACCAAACAATAAAGTGTCCAATATTAGCAAACTTTTAATTTTTTTAGTAATGATGAAATATTTAGAAGTGAGATTTTTAGCGATGACCTGGATATGGAGCAAGTACTCCATGTCATGCCATTTTTTTAATCTAAACTTATGTTTCTTTTCAACAAGATCGAGCTTGATGCTAATGTGGGGGCAATACATTGAGATTTTAGAATCTATCTCGTAGTTTTCGTTCATCCATACTACCAATATATTGATCTATGGAATAAGTACATTAGGCTTAAGGACATACGAAAACACCATACTTGAACCCTTAGAAGAAAGGTCTTAATTATTGATGGTCGTTTGAAGCATTAAGCTTATGGTTGCCTACTTCCTGCCATTCCTCAAACTTAAAACATAAAGAAAAGGGTCGCTACACAAGCAATGTTGTTATGTTTTGAACCTTGAACACTCATCCTATCTTGCCATGTCCCCTTTTATAAATAAAAATAAAAATTTATTTAATAACAACACTTTAAGTGTTCCTCATCATACTTTTATGTCATAATTTAAAAAGTAGACATCTAAGCATTGTTATTAATTGAATGGGACCAAAAGTGTATTAATTTAAAAGCCCAAGTACAAAATAGAAAAATAATTATTGATGGTCATTTGAAGCATTAAGCTTATGGTTGCCTACTTCCTACCATTCCTCAAACTTAAAACATAAAGAGAAGGGTTGATACACAAGCAATGTTGTTATGTTTTAAACCTTGAACACTCAACCTATCTTGCCATGTCCCCTTTTCAAATTAAAAGAAAAAAGTATTTAATAATAACACTTTAAGTGTTCCCCATCATACTTTTATGTCATAATTTAAAAAGGAGACATCTAAGCGTTGTTATTAATTGAATGGGACCAAAAGTGTATTAATTTAAAAGCCCAAATACAAAATAGAAAATAAAAGTAATTATTAATTACTTCTGAAACAAATGTGGAAATTATAATTAAAGGTAATTTTAATTAGATTTTAAGGTTTTTATTGGAAAAGTAGTTATAAGAGGATGGAAAAAGGAAAACGTACATTCATTCATCCATTGTTATCATTCAACTTTAAGATTTCATTGGCAACCTTGACCAACTGCCCTATTTTCCATAGAGGATGAAAACCCCCGTGTGCATAGACTTGGGGATGAAAACCTCCAAACCCAGTTGGTAATTCCACCTTGTAATTACACTAGTGATATCAGATTCAGAAAAAGACCAACGGCATGTTTTTGGTAGCACCACTACCTTATAATCAATGTCCACCTAGAGAAATCATCTACAACCACTTTAAGGCCATGGCTGGGAAGGTAACCAATAAGCAATTTAGTGCCTATACACTGTAGATAAATCTTTACAGATTTATGGAGTGTTTAGTGGCAGATTGTAGAATTATAATAGCGTGTGATAATTTTGGAAATAATTTTGTGTTTTTTGCAAGTCGTGCCACTACAACAATGGGCATATATCAGTTTTCTTACAGGTTGTAAGTTGGAACCCCTATTTGTTGCATTTATTAACCTCTTATACCAGAATGTTGTAGTTATAGGGTTTTTTGGCAACAAATTGATCCTAACCCTAAATGTTGCACATAACAGACTAATTTACTACAAATATAATCTAGGTTAGTTCATGTTTACTTTGTCATGTTTGTACACTTACCAGTATCTATTTCTAGCCTTGGGCGTCACCTTATTCAACATTATTGGGTTGTCAATATTCATTGCATGTCACCCATGCAACCACCCATAACTATTGTACTTCATTTTGGTGGATTGTGTGTGGTATTTATTTGTTAAATCCATTGTTATTATTAAATTCCATATTATTTGTGAATTTTTAGTTAGGGTTTGATTCAATCAATTGTAATTAGCTTATTGAATAAAGTATACAATTAGGTTATTGCTAGTTTTGCATATTTCAGCTTGTATGCTTTCATCCCAATTCACTAAGGGTTTTTTAAGGGAATTCCAAAATTGTTAATATTTATCCAAAAAGGGTTATTTTAGTGGTATTAGAATTGGTTTCCCTGCCAACTTGTGGGAAAAATTAATTTGTAGCTACTCTTCATGTAAGGGAGTGAAAGGAAACTTAGGAGAGAGAACATGGATCGGTGACCTAAGTTCTTACCAAAGGAATCAAACATAGATCCTATCCAAAAGGTGTTGATACGAATACATAAAGAGCAACAAAAAGTTAGGGATCATCTAGAAGAAAATAATATAAAAACAAGACAAGAAGTATAAATAAAGAGCTGAGATTTTAAGAACCATCTTTTGAATGAATTTACAATCGGTTACGAAGCCCTAGATTCATTTAGAATAAAGCAAAAGAAAGATCATATCCATGAGACATGGTTGGAAGAGTAGTGCAATAGAGATGAGGTTAAACTTTTGGCCTTTAATGCATATGATAAGAAGTCTGATATATACACATCTTACAATACCTTTGAAGAATTTTTGGAGATATACACAAAATAAAAATAGAAGATTAAAGAAGAAAAAAGGAAAGTCAAACCCTCAAAAGAATTCCAAGGAAGAAATCATAACACAAGAGCATTTAGATCTAAAAGCAGTTAGTGAGCAACCCATAAAGGAATCCACCATGCAAGTGGAAAGTAAAGGGTCTTCAATAGAAACATGTATGAATTTTGATGAATAAAAGGTTTGCACTAAAAATGGAAACAAAGAATGTGCATACATGTCAAATGCCAAATATCCAAAATTAAGGATGTTTCAGCCACAAAAGCACCTGTCAATCTTCTAAGCATTGCTAGGTTTGAGTCATTACCATACGAGAATAATTTTCAGAGTAACCATAGTGATAAGCATGCAAGCAAGGAGAATGTTTTATCTAATGCCACTAATTTTGAATTACATTGATGGTTGTGTCAAGGCAAATCTCTCAAAAGCTCCTACTTCTAAATCAAAAAAAGGATGTGAACAATTCGATTTAAGCTTAAGGTACGAAAAGGAAAGTCATATTTCAGGGTTGTTGTTATTTCATACTATGCCATTTTAGCTTTCTTATCAACATGGAAAGTATTCTAAGAAGGGACATTATAGTGGTAAGCGTTCATTCATGGAGATTATCGAAGAAGCATCAGTGGGTACAAAGCTTCCAATTCTCAATTATATCTGAGTAGCACAACATAAGCTAACTACATCACAAGGAGGAATGGAAGAAACAACAAGATTGATTTGGGATATTGGTATTTGCATGATGGTTAAGGGATTGTTTGAGGGTAAGCAATCTTTGGGAAGGGCAGACTATCATGTCCCCTTTTTCAAATAAAAAGAAATAATAATTTAATAATAACACTTTAAGTATTCCCCAAAATAATTTTAAGTCATAATTTAAAAATGGGATATCTAAACATTGTTATTAGTTGAATGACGCCAAAAGTGTATTAATTAAAAGCCCAAGTGGAAAATATAAAATAAAAGTAAGTATTAATTACTTTTGGAGCAAATGTGGAAATTAGAATTAAAAGTAATTTTAATTAGATTTTAGGGTTTTAGGTGGAAAAATAATTATAAGAGGATGGAGAAAGGAAAATGTACATTCATTCATCCATTATTATCATTCAACTTTCAGATTTCATTGGAGAGCTTGACAAGCTACCCTATTTTCTATAGAGGATGAAAACCCTCTTGTGCACAAGCTTGGGGAATAAAACCTTCAAAACCAGTTGCTAATTCCATCCTATAATTACACTGGTGTTATCAAATTCATAGAAAGACCAAGCTAGGGCATGTTTTTGATAGCACCACTACCTTGGAATTAGTGCCCACTTAGAGAAATAAACTACATCCACTTTAGGGCCATGACTAGGAGGTAACTAACAAGAACTTCAATGTCTACAAACTATAGATAAGTCATTATAATCTAGGGAGGGTTTAGTGGTAGACCATATAATTACAAAAGTGTGTGACAATTTTGGAAAAAAAATTGTGTTTTTTGTAGGCTATACTACTATAATAATGGGTAGATATCCATTTTTTTGCATGTCGTATACTTGGAATCCTTGTTTATTGCATTTATTAGCCTCCTATACTTGAACACTACATTTTGAGGCCTTTTTTTTATAGAGAATTGACCCTAACCCTAGATGTTGCACATAAAAGACTATTTTTTTGTAAATCTGGTCCATATTAGTTCGTGTTTACATTGTCATATTTGTACACTTGCTAGTATTCTTTTCTAGCCCTAGGTGTCACCTATTCAACATTGTTAGGTTGTCAGTATTCATTACATGTCACCCATCTGACCATCCATCACTATTGTACTTCATTTTGGTGGACCATGTGTGGTATTTATTTGTTGACATTTTTATTGTTGAATTCCTTGTTATTTGTGAATTTTTAGTTAAGGTTTGATTTGGTCAATTGTAATCAACTCGTTGAATAAAATCTATAGTTAGGTTATTGTCAATTTTGCATATTTCAACTTGTTTGCTTTCATCCCAATTCAATAAGGGTTTTCATGGGAAATCCAAAATTATTAATATTTATATAAAAAGGGTTATTTCATATCTACTACACTGCATACACAATTTAATAAATAGAAACATTATTTGATAATTGTGCACAAGTTTTCCACTATATGCTAAGTCCTGAGGTTTGTAGTCGAGATAGAAATAACAAGACATTATTAATATTGTTGTTCCCAAAGTCTGTCACTCATTTTTGGGACAACACATGAACTATTTTTGGTCCTACAAGCCAAAAAATTCTCTCTTCCCTTTGTATTGTAAAATACTCTACATTTTATTTTGAGTTTCAGTTGTGCGCTCCAAGTTTTGTCCCTGCGCGTTTTAGTTTCAATGCAGTTAAGGTTATGACACAGGGCACGGGTTTTTCTTTTTGCCTAAAGTTTTGTTTAAGTCTCAAAGTCGAGCGAAAGCTGCCAAGTGTCATCTACTGAGACCCATTATAATTTGTTTCTAAAAGTAGCAGAATGTGCCACATGTCCCATTATAACTCAGCAGAGCGCGACAAGTGTCTGCATTCGCATTTCAAGTTTCTTATAAGTTTGAAAGCTTCTTTCAATAATCTTCTCTCAAATTTATGTGGAGGGCGCCAAGTGGAAACTGTGAAAGGTTTTAATATGTTCTTCTAAATGCAACGGAAGTCACCACGTGTCCCTTGTAAAGCTCGGTGGAAGCCATCGAGTGTCAACATCCGCAGTTTCTTCCTTTTATTTCGTTATTGAGTAAGGACTATGGTGGGCCCCAGGTGAGTTGCTAAAGTAAGCAGAGCACGCCAAGTGTCATTGTCTATGTGAATCCAAATGAGTCTTGAATGTTTCTATAGTGTTTCGAAAAGCTCAGTGGAAGCCGCCATGTGTCATCTTTCGCAGGACTCTCAAAAGGTGTCTAAAGCTTCTATAAGTTAAGCAGATGTTGCCAAGTGTTTTCGCCTGTTTCACAGTAGAAAATGCCATGTGTCACTTGTTAAGATCAATGAAAAGTGCCACCTGTTCCCGTTCCCCTTTTGACGCTACTTGGGCAAGAAGTGTTGTGGGTCCCATTTTTTGTAAGTTGGTAAAGTTTCAAAGCAATAGATTGTGATAGATGTCAAAGACAAAGCACTCCTAATACAAAGACACAGTAAAAAGGATGAAGCCCGACGAAAAACAACCAAAGCAAGTGGGAAAGATACAAAGGAATTGCTAAGGAGGATGACATGCCCACAGCCGTCAAATTTAGGACAACCAACTAGCCGTTAGCTTTTAAATGATGACAGACCCAAAGATGTCAAATTTGCGACAATAAAGTATCTATTGATCTTTGCAGGCTTAAACGCAGACCTGAAGGCATTCAAAGACCTTCAAGCTGAAAGGAAGAATCACTGAGAGGAGGAACCAAAAGAACTAGAAAGGGGAAAAGATAGCCTGAGGGCTCAAATTGCAGCAGAAAGACGGAAAGGCCAAATTATCTACGCAGTAGTTATTCCAGTAGGTAGAACAGTCTGCAAGGTAGATTTTTTAGCCCTTAAACATTGAAGACATGGCATGTTTGTCTCACTTGGAGTAAAAATAAAATGGACAACTGTGCAGACATCAGAGGGGACAAACCAGATGATCCATACCTAGGAGAAGACATATGAGATAAAATGACATGCCATAGTTAAGGCAGTCGCCTTGTTCTATCATGGCCCCCTGACAAAACTAAAAATACATTCAAGGCATTGAAAGCACAACATGGGCCATTCCATGAAATAAAGTGCCAAGTCTTTCTTGGCTACTATATATTGTAATCTCTTGTATCATTTAAGGAGATCTTTTTGATAAAAAAGAAGCAAAACTCTACCAAAATTGAGAGGCTATCACTGAGACTTTGAGCTCATGTTGTTAATCATTTTTTTTTGTTTGAATGAGAAAGCAAGTTACTTTCAAACTTTGTGCTGTCATAGCTTGTATCATTTAGGAGACTGTTCTTATGTCTATTTTCTAAATGTGTTCTTGTCCATTTAATGAAATAAGTAGAGCTAGTGGAGATAATCAAGAAGGTACCCTGAAGCTATATGTGGGAAGACTTTGTGCTTCCTACAATTTCCTTTAGTGTGTTTCTTTATTTTCTATTTTTGTGTAAAAGACTTTGGGATGACTTTGTGCCCTCATTGTCTTTTGTATTTCACTCTTTGGGTAGCTGAAGTGGAGACTTTGTGCTACACTTCATTCTGTTGGTTATTGCATCCTTTTACTAGTTACTTATCACTATCTGAAAGAACTGTTGTTTGCTGCAAGACCACTTCTGAATAAAGAGAAGTACCTTTGGTGTCTTCACTAGAATTTGTTTGTGAGCATCACCTCTAAAAAAAAAGAGATGGATGGTGTTACCCTACCCTTGATTTTTTTTTTGCATATATTTATAGTATATAGTTCCTCATATTTAACAGGGAAGATCCCCTTGATGAGAGGAGAGATTTGTCCCCTTTGGATGTGGTAAACCTACAACTTTGGATGACCAATCTCCCTTGTTGTGGTTGATAAGACCTATTTTGCTCATCAGTTAACCGACTGACAAAATATTCACCCAACAATTTTTTAGCGACTCCGCTAGGGAAGAACAAACAGTTTGAAGCCTCAAGCTTCAAGCTGAAGCAGGACCATTTCTTTGACATTTTTATCCTACAATCTGGCAACCCCACGTTATATAAGAATCCAGAGAGTTCAAGGTGTTGTTGACCCTATATTTGAGTTGGTGTAGCAAGGAAATTTCAATTTGTTTCTTCTACAACTTCAAGTTCAACGATCCAAGAGTGTCCCTCCTACCCGTAGTAGGTCACCAACACAAGGCAGAGCTGCTTTTTTTATTGTTAGTAGAACTTTGCCTATACGTACTCCACCCAAATTTGTTATCACTGCTTTCTATAATCCAATCATGGCGATTCAAGGCCCTTGGGGTAACTCTTTTAGCCCACTTAATCTAACCCCACCTCTATACGAGCTTCCACATAGTTTAAGGAAGAATTTTCCCAAATTCTTTGGTGATGGGAGAGTTCACCCTGATGAACACATTGTAGCCTTCAGCATAGCCTGTGGCATGATAGGTGTAAAATATGAAGACATAACAGTCAGGCTATTCATAGGGACACTACAAGGCGCTGCTGTAGATTGGTTTTACCATTTGCAAGCTAGATCAGTGATTGACTGGGACACACTCAAAGCCAAATTTGAGGCAAGGTTCAAGTCTATAGAAGATGCACACACCTTACTGGCCCAGCTCACACAAATGAAGAAGGAACCTCATGAACCTATGAGAGATTTCATAGCCAAGTTTGACAAGCTGAGGAACTGAATCCCTGCCATTGCTCAGCCAACACCTGAAAACCTCAAATGCTTTTTCATCAACTCACAATTGCCTGAAGTGAGTTTTCTGCTGAGACGGGATAGTCACATAGACCTTACTGTTGCTCAAGACTTGGCTACTGAGGTAGAAGATGACCTTATATTGGCAAGAAAGATAAGAAGAGACCCTAACAAAGGTAAATCTTCTTCATCTTCAGATTACTCACCTTCAGCAACCATTGATATAATGGTGTAGAAGTTGGCAAATGAGTTGCTTGCTCTTAAAAAACAAATGGCGCAGGAAATGTCATCTACTCCTTCATACAGAGATATGCCAAGGAGGACGTTTTAGAATCAGTCATACCAAGGCAATGCAGCCAAAAATCAAGGACAAGCAAATCATCTTCCTCCCACATGGGGGAATCTGGCCATTGAAGCACCTCTAACCAACTCAACAGTTGGATATCTAGAAACAAAATATGATTCACCTTTCCAACCTGAGTTTGATCAAGAAAATGACGTTGATATCTTCACAAAAAACCAAGAAGAATCAGTTGGTGACTCTAACATTGGTTTCTTGAATTACTAAGATGAACCCAGAAGTGAAGGTGAAGCAACTGAGGGATCATATGCAGTGTTCACCTGGTCCAAGAATCAATCAGCCCAGAAAGCTGATAAAGAGAAGACAGAGTAGTGACCTCAACTAGCAATTTCAATTGCTAAGCATGAAACCACTCTGCCTTTCCAGCCAAAGGACCCGATGACTGTTAAAAAGGTGAGTCCCTCAATTGCACCTTCACCTCTATTTTCAAATTCGTAGACCAATCCTTCCCCTTCTAAAAACTAAAAAGATGAACTCCCATCCTCTACTCCTAGCTCTTTCCAGACATTTGACATAATTGACCATATAAAGAAAACTAAAATTTAAATGTTTGAATTTGAATTTTTACAGTCCAATATTGAGCAATTGGACAAGTTGGTTCAATGTGTGAAGAAATAAACCATCCCTATAAGACAAGAAGCTAAGAAGGTAACTCATGATCCCCCAAGGAACATGCCTATCCCAAACAACCTTGTCATTACTCTTCTTTCTGCCCCTAGGAAAATAGAGCCTTCCTATGTTTCTCTATTGATAAATGGTCACAAGCTGAGCAATTGCATCATTGATTCCAGAGCTTCAAACAATGTCATGCCTACCAAAGTGGCAGGATCCCTTGGTCTTACATTGACCAAGACATTTGGGAGATGTTTCTCCATGGAGAACAAACAAGTGCCACTGCTGGAATAAATCAAGGATGCTCAATTTGCATTTGCAATTTTCCCAGACAAGAGAATCAAGATGACTGTCCTGGTGGTTGACATCCCAACATCATATGGCATCTTTCTTGGCTGAAATTTCTGCAAGAATTTTGGTGGCAAGTTGAGCATGGACTTATCTGAGGTGAGGATTCCAGTCAAAGGTGTTATGAAAAGATTGCTCCCTAAAAAGGAAGCAAAATATGTAGTCACCCAATCATTAGCACCTAAAGCTCAAATTCTATTTGAATCTTCAGGCATGGGTAACTACTTTCTGTCCATAGAAGAAGTTCATGAAGCACCTGTTGAAGCTCTTGAAGGTATCAACCTTGAAATACATTCAGCTATAACAGCAGAAGAATTGATGGAGTGCAATGTAAGTGTAGAAGAATCCATCTCTCCAAACAAAGAAGAATCCAAAGAAAAATTAGTGTTTGAGGAGGTATGGATTTTAGAATTTTATGGTAGCTACTCTTCTACTGGTTTAGGTGTTAGAATTGTGCTAATATCTCCTCAAGGAGATATTTTTTCTTTATCATACAAGTTGTAGTTTAGCAACACCAACAACACAACTGAGTATGAATCTCTCTTACTTGGATTGAAGGCTGCTAGTGACAAAGGCATCAAGCTCCTTCATGCTAAAGGAGATGCTGAACTAGTGGTTTGTCAAGTGAGAAACTTGTATCAAACCAAGAATGAAAGATTGTGCCACTACCGCAATCTAGTTTGGAACCAAATTGAAAACTTTGATGCATTCAGCATCTCTGCAGTTCTCAGAGAATTCAATGATAGAGCTGATACTTTGGCCATTTCAGCCACTCTTTTGGTTCCTCACCCTGATTTTAAGGGAGACAAGTACACTATAAAATTAATTTTTTGACCAAGTGTACCTAATAATGCCAGTCATTGGTAAGTGTTTAACTATGACAGCTAAATAATTGCCTTCCTGGAGCAAAAAGATAGCTTTAAATAGCTACACTTCGAAGGCAGCGAGCCTCACAAGCTTGAACCAGCCCTGAATCAAGTGCATATGCAGATGAAGAGTCCCTGCAACTCAAAGGAAATAAAATCCTAAAAGGCTTGGTTTTCTTTGAGAAGCTGTTTGACAAACATGATAGATTCATCAAACAACAACAAACAGATTCAAGCTCCTCTCAAGAGTTTGATCAGATAAATTTGGGTACCAAGGAAGATCCCAAGATGGTGAACATTGGGAAATGCTGCACTATTGAGGAGAAGTTCAAGTTCACTACTCTACTCTGCCAGTACATGGATCTCTTAGCATACTCCTATGATGATCTGAAGTCACTTAGGCTTGAAGAAATATGTCATGACATTCCTCTCAAAAGTGATTCGATGCCTTACAAGCAAAAATCTAGATAGTACAATCCAAAGATATTAGGTACTATTCTATTTGAAATATAAAAAATGTTGAATGCTAGGATCATTTTCTCAATCCATCATTCCACATGGATTGCAAACATAGTCCCTGTGAGGAAGAAGAATGGTGAAATTCACCTTCGTGTAGATTTCAAAAATTTGAATCAGTCATCCTTAAAAGATAACTATCCTTTGCCTATTATGGATCAAGTGCTTCAGATAGTGACTGGTTCAGAGATATTATCAATGCTAGATGGCTTCTCATGATACAATCAAGTTTGAAGTTGGTGAAGCAGACCAGCACAAAACTGCCTTCACCACGCTTTGGGGCACCTTTGCCTATCAAAGAATACCATTTGGCCTGATAAATCCTGGTGCCACCTTTTAGAGAGCAATGGATCTTGCTCTCAAAGATGAAATGGATAAGTTCATTGTAGTGTACTTGGATGATCTAACCTTCTTTTCTAAGCATCGCCCGGATCACGTGCACCACTTGCAACAAGTGCTGGAACGTTGCTGCCAGAATGGCATTTCTCTTAATCTCAAGAAGTCTATTTTTGTGGTAACTGAAGGGAAATTTTTTTGACATTATGTCTAGAGAAGGCATAAAGATTGACTTAGAAAGAGTCAAGTCCATTCTGGAGCTTACTCTGCCCATGAGTAAGACTGCGGTTCACTCTTTCTTCAGAAAAATGAATTTCTTACAAAGGTTCATTCCTGAGTTTGCTGAGAAGACTCGACATATTGTAAACATGACAAAGAGAAAGGCCACCTTTAGCTGGATTGAAGAAGATAAATTGGCATTTCAAGACATCAAGACAGCCATTGCTCACGCTCCAATTATGGTTTGTCTAGATTATACTAAGGAATTCACCATATATAGCTATGCTTCTGAACACACACTTTCAACAATTCTGGTTCAGCAAAACCAAGAAGGTGTAGAATCTCCCATTTCTTTCATGAGCTATCCTCTTAAAGCTCATGAGCTAAAGTACTCAAACATGGAGAAGCATGCCTATGCAGTGGTAAAGGCAGTGAAGCATTTTTGCATCTACATCTTGAATTCACACGTTACTGTATTGGTTCCTGATACCACGGTTAAATCCATATTAACTCAGCAAGAGTTTGGGATAAAAAAAGGCAATTGGATTGCAAAAATCCAAGAGTTTGATCTAGTCATCAAACCAACGAAGCTGGTGTGGGGAAAGAGCCTTTGTCAATTAATTGCTGATAACAAGCCAACACAAATAGAGCATGAAGAATCAGAAGAAGAAAACATGCCAACAGTCCTCTTTGTCTTTACCATGAATGAGTGGTACTCAAATATTGCTCATTTCCTTACTTATGGTGAATGTCCTACCCACCTATCTCGTAAAGAAAGGAGGACTATCAAACTAAAAGTTGCCAATTTTGTCCTCTAAGACAATGGCCTATACAAGAGGAGCCTTGATGGAGTGTTCCTTCACTGCGTAGATAAAGAGCAGCAGAACCAACTTTTGAGGTCTTTCCACAATCTGGCCTGTGGAAGAATTTTTTTTGCTCCTGTGACTGCCTAGAAGATTCTTAGAGCCAAGTATTACTGGCCTACTTTGTTCCAGGATGCAGACAAATAGGTACGAAGGTGTGAACTGTGCCAATAGTTCGTTGGAAGACCCAAGTTAGCTGCTCTGCCTCTCAAGCCAGTGGTCATAGAAGAGCCATTCCAACAATGGGGAATCGATTTTATTTTTGATATAAACCCATCTTCAACTGTTGGACATGATTATGTCCTCACAGCCATAGATTAATTCACCAAGTGGGTGGAAGCTATCCCAACCAAACATGCTACTTCAGAAGTAGTGTGCAATTTTCTCAAAGAGAACATCATTTCCAGGTTTGGGGTCCCAACCAAGATTGTCATTAACAATGCAGCTTGTTTCACTTCTCAAGAAATCACTCAGTTCTATTTTTACTATGGGATCACCCTCTCTCACTCTTCTAATTACTTTTCATAAGGGAATGGACACGCTGAATCAAGCAACAAGAACCTGATAACTATCATCAAGAAGTTGGTAGATGACAACCAAAGGACTTGGCATAAAGCATTGGTTGATGTTCTATGGGCAGATAGAATTACACCAAAAAGGGCAATTGGTATGTCTCCTTTCCAACTTCTTTATGGTCTCAATGCTGAGATACCAATCACCTTGGAATTGCCAGCATTGAAATTGGCCAAGACAATTGAGGATCAAACTTATGAAAGCTCCTTTGATAAGAGGATCATGTGCTTGACTGAGTTGGATGAGCAGCGAACTATGGTGGTGGACTGAATTGCTGCACACCAAAGTCTGGTGAAGAAGCTATTCGACCAAAAAGCAAAAACTCGAGATTTTAGATTGGAGATCAAGTCCTGTTATGGGACAAGAGAAGGGAACCAAAGGGAATGCATGAGAAGTTTGATTCCCTGTGGACAGGCCCGTTCACTATCCATGAGCTTAATGGTGAAAATAGTTTCTTATTGAAGTATCAAGATGGCATGCCCTTTTCTCTGCCTCACAATGGGCAACATCTGAAGCACTTCAACTCTTAAAGTATCAGATAAGATCATCTATACATGTGTATATTTGTATAGTCTTTAATTATATTTTGTGCTTTTTCTTTTTATTTTCATTTTTGGCACCTTGTTTTCTTATTGGTTAACACGGCTCCATAGCCCAATGGCACACTTAAAGGCACTTGAGATTCTGGTTTCTACTCCCCTCAGTTGTTTCAAAATTTCAACTAAAATAAGTTCCCCAACTGGAGCCAGCTGTTGTTCCCAAAGTATATCACTCATTTTTGAGACAATACATGAACTATTTTTGGTCTTACAAGCCAAAAAATTCTCTCTTCCCTTTATAGAGTAAAATACTCTACATTTTATTTTGAGTCTTAGTTGTGTGCTCTAAGTTTTGTCCCTACGCTTTTCAGTTTCGACGTAGTAAGGGTTATGACACATGGCACAAGTTTTTCTTTTTGCCTAAAGTTTTGTTTTAAGTCTCAAAGTCGAGTGAAAGTTGCTAAGTGTCATTTGTCGAGACCCATTATAACTTGTTTCTAAAAGTAGTGGAACATGCCACATGTCTTGTTATAATTTAGTGGAGCGTGACAAGTGTCTACATCTGCATTTTAAGTTTCTTATAAGTTTCAAAGCTTCTTTCAATAATCTTCTCTCAGATTTCTGTGGAGGGCACCAAGTGGCAACTATAGAAGGTTTTAATATGTTCTTTTAAATGCAGCGAAAGTCACCATGTGTCCCTTCTAAAGCTTGGTGGAAGCTGCCAAGTGTCAACATCTACAGTTTCTTTCTTTTGTTTCGTTATTGAGTAAGGACTATGGTGGGCCCCAGGTGAGTTGCTAAAGTAAACATAGCGTGCCAAGTGTCATCATTCATGTGAATCCAAATGAGTCCCAAATGTTTCTATAGTGTTCCTAAAAGCTCAGTAGAAGCCGCCATATGTCATCTTTCACAAGACTCTCAAAAGGTGTCTAAAGCTTCTATAAGTTAAGCAGATGCTACTAAGTGTCCTCACCTATTTCATAGTGGAAATGCCATGTGCCACTTGTTAAGATCAGTGGAAAGTGCCACCTATCCCCATTCCCCTTTTGAAGCTGCTTAGGTAAGAAGTGTTGTGGGTCCCATTTTCTGTAAGTTGGTAAAGTTTCAAAGCAGCGGACTATGACAAATGTCAAAGACGGAGCACTCCCAATACAAAGACATAATAAAAAGGATGAATCTCGATGGAAAGCAGCCAAATTAAGTGGGACATACATGAAGGAATTGCTAAGGAGGATGACAGGCCCACAACCGTCAAATTTAGGACAACCAACTAGTCGTTAGCTTTTAAATGATGACAGACTCGAATACGTCAAATTTACGGCAATAAAGTATTCATTGATCTTTGTAGGCTTAAACGCGGACTCGAAGGCATTCAAAGACCTTTAAGATGAAAGGAAGAATCACCAAGAGGAGGAACTAAAAGAACTAGAAAGGGGAAAAGATAGTTCGAGGGCTCAAATCACAATAGAAAGAGGGAAAGGCCAAATTATCTACACATTAGTTATTCCAGTAGGTGGAACAGTCTGCAAGGTAGATTTTTGAGCCCTTAAACATTGAAGACATAGCCTATTTGTCTCCCTTGGAGTAAAGACAAAATGGATAGCTATGCAGACATCAGAGGGGACAGACCAGATGATCCATACCCAGGAGAAGACATATGAGATAAAATGATGCGCCATAATTAAGGCAGCTGCCTTATTCTAGCATGGCCCCTTGATAAAACTAAAAATGCATTCAAGGCATTGAATGCACAACATGGGCCATTCCATGAAACAAAGTGCCAAGTCTTTCTTGGCTGCTATTGTTGAGTTTTGGAGCTAAAAGCTTCACTGATGAGCAAATGTGGAGGTTGTTGGGCTTACTTAGTAACTGACATCGGTCAGAACCTGTCGACATCGGTTAGGGGTCGACCGACATCGATTATCTTGAGCTACATAGTAACCGACATCGGTTACGCATCAGCCGACATCGGTCATCTTCAGACAAAAATCGACCGGCATCGATCATCTGTGTGTTTCTAAAATTCTATTTTTAAGAGAATAGTTAGTTTGCATGTAAAGACTAAATTTAGTCTTGAGTCTATTTTTCTATTTTTGGCATAATATATTTGAGCCTTTGATTAAGAGGTGGATCTAATGGTGGAGAATGCATGGCTCATGAAACCCTAGTGTTGTAGTTTACTATATAATATGGTTAAATCCTCATAGCATGTACAACAACAATTGAGTTGATTGTCACAAGGGGGAAGACAATTCAAGTAATTGAATTGATTGTAATTGATTGAGAGAGAGAGAGAACTCTTGAGAGAGAATTACTATACATCTTCGAAGTGTGAGGAGAAACATATTTCTTCATTGTATTTCCTTTTGAAAGAGTTTAATACAGATTGGTTGTTTCTCATATCTCCTATTCTTTGTTGTTTTTGATTTCTAGTTACTTATTACTTCTGGTTTAATTTCGTGTTTAGTTGTTTATACAAAAGCAATCAATTGTACTGTAAGGTCCTAACAATTGGTATCAGAGCTATGTGTATACACTAACAATTGGTATCAGAGCGTGTTAGTGTTTGTTGATTACATAATTCACTCACAGGGGTTTTTGATTGAGTGGGAGTAAAGCAATGGCAGAAGAAAATAAACTAAGAATGGAAAAATTCAATGACAAAAATTATCAATTATGGAGAATGCAGATATAAGATTATCTGTATTAGAAAGATCTGTACTTACTGTTGGGTGGGGTTTCAAAGAAGCCCACAGATATGAAAGATAAAGAATGGAATGTTCTTGATCGAAAGGCTCTTGGATCTATAAGGTTGAGCCTGGCATCTTCTATGATTTCCAACTTATCACAGGAAAAGACAACGATAGAGTTAATGGATACTTTGGAAAATTTATATGAAAAACTCTCAGCTTCGAATAAGGTAGATTTTATGAAGCAATTATTTAATTTGCAAATGCAGGAAGGTGGATCTGTATATAGTCATCTTAATGATTTCCATGAAATTGTAAATCAGTTAAATTCAATCAAAATAGTTTTTGATGATGAAATTAAGGCTCTCTTAATCTTATGCTCTTTACCTGAAAGTTGGCATAGTTTGGTAATGATAGTTAGTAATACTGCATCTGCTTCAAATATCTTGAAAGTTGATGATGTTGTTAGTGTAATCTTGAATGAAGAAATTCGTAGGAAAAGTGCAGAAGAAACATCAGGTAATGCTTTAAGTGTTGAAAGTAGGGGATGATAAAGAGAGAAGGGCAAGCAAAGGAAATCAAGGTCAAAGATGGGAAGTAGATCCAAATCTAGAAATGGAAGTATATCCTGCTGGAATTGTGGAAAGAAAGGACATGTAAAGAAAGATTGTTGGTTGAAAGAAAATCAGCATGAAGGTAATAAAGAAGCAAAAGATGTAGGTATTGTTGCACAGGATGCTCTTATATTTTCTTTGGATAGTCAGGTAGAATCATGAGTTTTAGATTCTGGTGCTTCTTTCCATGCAACCCCAAATAGAGAATTTTTCAATGAGTATGTCCATGGAGACTTTGGAAAAGTTTATTTAGGAGATGATGAGCCTTGTCAAATTGTTGGCAAAAGAAAAGTGCAGCTGAAATTGCAGAATGGCAACACATGGGTGTTGAAGGATGTCATGCATGTACCCATCCTGAAGAGAAATCTGATTTCTGTAAGAAAGTTGGGTGATGAGGGTTGTACAGTAACTCTCACAGCTGAATCTTAGAAAGTTTACAAAGGTGCACTTGTATTAGCAAGAGGTAAGAGAGTAGGTACACTTTATCTATCTACTTGTATTACTGATTGTTCTCCTTCTGTTTTATCTACTTCAGATGTAGATGCAAAATTGTGGCACTGTAGGCTTGGCCACATGAGTGAGAAGGAAATGAATGTTCTTAAGTCAAAAAGTAAGCTTTCAAATTTGAAAAGCATAGATCTAGATTTCTGTGAGCATTGTATTTTTGGAAAATAGAAGAAAGTGAGGTTTCTCAAAACTGGGTCAACAAAGAAGAAGCACAAGTTGGAGCTTGTTCACATAGACGTGTGGGGACCAGCTCAGATAGCTTCTATTGGAGGATCACAGTATTATGTTTCTTTTATTGATGATGCTACAAAAAAGGTATGGGTTTATTGCATAAAGAGAAAATATGATGTTTTTGACACATTTAAGAAATGGAAAGCCTTGGTTTTCAATGAAAAGGTGATGTACAGTGATCAGCTCAAGAGGCTGAATAATTCTGAGCAGGGCAATCTTGATTTGGAAGAGGTTATGATCCAAAATGAGCTCGGGGGTAAAAATCATCACTCACAGAAAAACACAAAGACCGACGTCGGTTAGACAGAAACCAATGTCGATCAGGCAAAAACTGACGTCGATCAGGCAAAAACCGACATCGATCAGATAAAATCGACATCGATCGGGTGTAGACCAACATCGGTCAGAGATGATCAGGATCGATTACTGTAAAGAAATTTGGGCAGATATCAAGCTATAAATGAGTCTCAAATGCTCATAAGGAGGTCTGAAAGGGTAAGTAAACCTCCAATTTTTTATTCCCTTTCTTTATACTACTTGTTGCTCACTGATGGTGGAGAACCAAAAAGTTTCGATGAGGCAATGCAGGTAGAATCTAGGAAACAGTGGGAGCATGGCATGAATGAGAAAATTGATTCCTTGGAAGAGAACCATACGTGGGATTTGGTTGAGTTGCCAGCTGAAAAGAAAGCACTGAAAAACAAATGAGTTTATAAGTTAAAGGAAGGAAAGAATGGACAAGTGAGACATAAGGCCATGTTATATGGTCTTAAGCAAGCTCCAAGACAATGGTATTTGAGGTTTGACAGGTTTATGACAGAGCATGACTTTAGTAAATGTCAATCTAACCATTGTGTTTATTTTAACAGATCAGATAATGGTAGTTATATTATCCTGTTACTGTATGTAGATGATATGCTTGTTGCAGGTTCACACATGCAGAAAATTACTGAGCTTAAGGTAAAATTAGCTCACACATTTGCCATGAAGGATTTAGGAGCAGTAAAGAAAATCATTGGCATAAGTATTAAGAGAGACATGAAAAATCACAGTTTGATTTTGTCTCAAGAGGATTATGTGAATAAGGTGTTGGAGAGGTTCAATATGTAAGATGCAAAATCGGTAAGCACACCTATGGTTGGACACTTCAAGTTGAGCAAAGAACAGTGTCCTAAATCACATGATGAGGTTGAGTACATGAGTAGAGTTCCATATGCTTCAACAGTTGGGAGCTTGATGTATGTAATGGTATGTACTAGACCTGATATTGCCCAAGCAGTGGGAGTTGTCAGCAAGTTTATGGCCAATCAAAGAAAGGAACACTGGAAAGCAGTTCAGTAGATTCTCAGATATCTGAGATGGACTAGCAGTAGGCATTTATGCTATGGAGGGTCAAACACTTCTCTACATGGGTATATAGATTCAGATATGGTAGGTGACTTGGATGGCAGGAGAAGCACCACGGGATATGTGTTCACTATTGGTGGAACGTCGATTAGCTAGATTTCAAAGTTGTAGAAGGTTGTTGCCCAATCTAATACAGAGGCATAATACATTGCAGTCATAGAGGCTAGCAAGGAAATGATTTGGATGACTCGGTTCATGGAAGAGTTGGAAAAGGAGCAAAAGAGTTGCAGATTGTATAGTGATAGTCAAAGTGCAATTCATTTGGCAAAGAATTCAACCTTTCATTCAAGAACCAAACATATACAGCTTAGGTACCACTTCATTAGACATGAATTGGAGGATGGACAGTTGAAGCTGGAAAAGATCTATATGGTTAAGAACCCTACTGATATGTTAACAAAGCCGATAACAAAAGAGAAGTTGAATCTTCATTCAACTTTTGTTGGTCTTCAAGATTGAACTTGAAGAGGGAGAAACAAGCCAGAGATGTTTAGAGGATGTTGTTGTACAGGTACAGGTGTAACTATTTATCTCCAAGTGGGAGATTGTTGAGTTATGGAGCTAAAAACTTCACTGATGAGCAAATGTGGAGGTTACTGGGCTTACTCAATAACCGACATCAGTCAGAACTTGTCGACATTGGTTAGAGGTCGATTGACATCGAATATCTTGAGCTACACAATAACTGACATTGGTTAGGCATCGACTGACATCGGTCATCTCCAGACAAAAACTGATCGGCATTGGTCATCTATGCGTTTCCAAAATTTTATTTTTAGGAGAACAGTTAGTTTGCATGTAAAGACTAAATTTAGTCTTGAGTCTGTTTTTCTATTTTTGGCAAAACAGATTTGAGCCTTTGATTAAGAGGTGGATCTAATAGTGGAGAATGCATGGCTCATGAAACCCTAGTGTTGTAGTTTACTATATAATAGGGTTAGATCCTCATAGCATGTACAACAATAATTGAGTTGATTGTCACAAGGGGGAAGACAATTCAAGTAATTGAATTGATTGAGAGAGAGAAAAAAATCTCGAGGGAGAATTATTGTACATCTTTGAGGTGTGAGGAGAAAGAGATTTCTTCATTGTATCTCTTTCTGTAAGAGTTTAATATAGATTGGTTGTTTCTCGTATCTCCTATTTTTTGTTGTTTCTGATTTCTAGTTACTTATTACTTCTGGTTTAATTCTGTGTTTAGTTGCTTATACAAAAGTAATCAATTGTACTGTAAGGTCTTAACAGCTATATATTGTAATCTCTTGTATCATTTAGGGATATCTTTTTGATAAAAAAGAAGCAAAACTCTACCAAAATTGAGAGGCTATCATTGAGACTTTGAGCTCATGTTGTTAATCATTTTTCTTTGTTTGAATGAGAAAGCAAGTTACTTTCAGACTTTGTGTTGTCATAGCTTGTATCATTTAGGAGATTGTTCTTATGTCTATTTTTTGAATGTGTTGTTGTCCATTTAATGAAATAAGCAGAGCTAGTGGAGATAATTAAGAAGGTACCTTGAAGCTAACTATGGGAAGACATTGTGCTGCCTATAATTGCCTTTAGTGTGTTTCTTTATTTTCTATTTCTGTGTAAAAGACCTTGGGACGACTTTGTGCCCTCATTGTCTTTCGTATTTCACTCTTTGGGTAGCTGAAGTGGAGACTTTGTGCTACACTTCATTCTGCTGGTTACTGCATCATTTTACCAGTTACTTATCACTATCTGAAAGAACTCCTGTTGTTTGCTGCAAAACCACTTCTGAAAGAAGAGAAGTGCCTTCGGTGTCTTCACCAGGATTTCTCCTTTGTTTATGAGCATCATCTCTAAAAAAAGAGAGATGGATGGTGTTACCCTACCCTTGAGTGTTATTTTCTGCATATATTTATAGTATATAGCTCCTCATATTTAACAGGGAACCTCCCCTTGATGAGAGGAGAGATTTGTCCCCTTTGGATGTGGTAAACCTGCAACTTAAGATGACCAATCTCCCTTGCTGTGGTTGATAGGACCTATTTTGCTCATCAGTTAGCCAACTGACAAAGTATTCACCCAACAAATATAGATGACAAACACCTCATAAATGAAGGCATGTTAGATGCCTCTGCCATATATGTAGTTAACTCTGGATTGACATCTAAAAGATATCGAGTTGAATATCTGTTATAGGCTTCATAATGAAACACCTTTGGCATATTAATAAAATTAATGGTAAAATATAAAATAATAGTTTTGAAAATATAATAAATAGAAGAAAGGACATTGGTAATACATGTGTAATCATATTAGTTGAAGAAGATAAAAAACTTGAGCAAAACCTCAGGTCTAAAGATATGAAAGATATACCACTCCTTCCAAAGTGAAACATAATTAACACCTATTCTTTCAACCAACACAACCATCACCACTTGTTATTGGGATTTGAGATGTTCTCAATGATGAATAATTCCATTGTGATTATTGATACTAAAGGAGGATTCAAAGTCCTCATCACATTCTCCATTTTTCTTGTATATGCATTATGTGCTTATATGGCATGCTTGAGCAATGTAACAGTGTATCAAATATTTCTAGTGAGCTCCTTGTGGTGTCTCTTAAACTCTTCCTATTCAAATATATTCATCAATTAACTTTGAAATGTAGGGAAAAGCTCCAAGATTCTCTTCATACCCTCCTTATTATCATTAGCCACTACTTTGATTTTCTAATCGGGGTGCAAATTTGAACACATTGACAAGAGAAAACATCCTTGAATTTCTCCAAGCAATAGTACATTGAGCTCATTTGCTTAGCAGTACACTCATGCAACTCCTTAATAATGTATTACAAGTTGTGTATTTGGGTGCTCACTTGATGCTTGACTTCACAATGATTGTGCTTCATTTAGTGGAGATTATTCACAATTCATGGTTTTATAAAATTGGCAATGAAAAATCTTCCATTCTTCTAATGGCTTCTATTTGATGAGTATGCCCATGAAGTAGTCATATCTCTGCAAAAATGGCCAAGATAATCATAGTAGCCAATTTAGTTACAAATTAATTTCAAGAGGACAAATATAAATTGAATAATGTTAGCATTATTTATATGAATATGATTGATCTAATGATCCAATGAAGACAAATATTAAACCAAACACCATACCTTGACACGATTACCTAACATAATAATAATAAAATAAGCCAACTTATGATATTGTACCTACCATTATGGCAAGTGAACAACAAGAAGTTAGTGCTCACAAAAGACAATAAAGTAACACTACAAAAAAACTATAGAACTGATTGGTAGAATGCAACACTTGAAATTAAGTCTAGTTATGGGCACTGCACTCAACATGAGTGCTAATGACAACACTTACTTAAAAACTCTATTCAACACGTACTTGCATTGTGTGAAAAAAATAACCTCTTGACATTGGCCTTAGTCTCCTTAATATAACACAACTAATATGCCAAAAATCATGACATGAATTATGGCTTAACAAAGACCAAGTGGACTATATAACACAAGTAAACCCATTTGAATAACCAATATGTTGACACTTGACAAGAAGGAAAACAAGAATAATGTTAACGACACTGTACAAGGAAACCTAAACATTATATTATGGTAACATCTGGGAGATTGTTGGGTCGTGTTGATTATCAAGAGTGATGCTGTGAAGAAACATTTTCTTAATTAAACCAACCTTCTTGCACAAATGATTGGACTTGAAAACAATGATATTCAATAAATGTTGCTTCTTCTAGATATGTTCTCCATGAAATCAATCTCTTTTGTCATTTTTGATTAACAAGCCAATATCATTATTTCTACAGAGCGAGAACATTTCTTTACTAGTTTTAATGATAATCTTTATATTATACCTGCCTCATTTAATAATTCCTTCTATTTGTCTTTTGACTGTAAATAATGTCATTATTCCCTAAAATTCCATATGTTCCCTAAGTGGCCATGATAATTCTCTTCAAATATTTAACCTGTCTTTCATTAATACACCATGTGCATTCATTGATTTCTTGAAATTTCATACATGTACACCTTGGTCATCCCCTTAACTATTTAATACTAATGATTCAAGGTGGGTGGTTTCTTAAATATCAAGGTAAATATATGGGCAAAGTAGAGAGGGAAAGGTGGGCTTCAATTGTAATGTGGTAACCCTTCACCTACATCTCTAAGTTTGTTCATGATAACATATTTAGGTTGTTTCTTGAACTTAGATCTCAAATGAATTTTTGGACAGATTTAACAAAGAAGACACGATGGGCTTATGTCTATATTATGGTTACATTCATGCATGTAATACCAACCCTTAGTATTAGTATAAATAACATGTAAATTAATAAACATCATGTGAATAATTGTATCAACAAGGTAAAGAGGGCCCACAACCTCAGCACAAGAGATTTTAATAGTTATTGGAACAATGCAAAGGCACTTCACTTTTCTCTAAGTTAAATCTCGTTATTGAACAACAAAATGATTATTTCTTTAACAACACTGTGTGTAGTGTCACTCTATTGCATTCTTTTATGAATTCCTGCTGCATATTCTCTTTTCTCACATGAATAAGTACCATTACACTCAAATCATATTTTTTAAAGGGAATATCAACTTTACACCAACCCCATTAGTGAAGTTTTGTGGCACGTATGGTCTTTTACACCCAAACAAACCAACCCTCTCTAGTAATGGGAGATAGATCGTACGAGCTTTTATAAATGTAAGAACAATCCTAAGGCACCAACATCAATAAGGTACGCTTATTTTTAGAGTATGTTTACTCTTGAACCTTCTAACTAGTATAAAACATAGGGTGTTACATAATATGGTTATAGTTAACCTCTTGAAATAATATATAAGGCAGGGTGATATTAGTTAAAAGGTTAAAATGTAAAGGCAATTTTCTAGCTTGCTAACAAATGAGACATCAATTTTGGTGTACGAGAGCCCCCTTTATGGAAGTCCACAAGAGTATTGCTTATCCATTTACCTTATATATTGTTCAATGAAGTGTGCAACCTTACCCCTTATGGATTCAAATTTGTGATTGGTTTATGAAGGACACACACCTTCACTATCAAGTCCATTGGGATGCGCAATTTATTTGTGCTTGGCAATTTAATCGAGTGGAGTTTTTTTCCTATCATAAACTCCACACGCTAGCAAAAAAGGAAATGAGCTAAAGTGTGTAATATAACTACATGTAGAACTTAAAGCTAATGCAACATACAATGTAAAACTTTGTATTCCCATCAAGCCAATGAATGAAATAGATACTATTTTTAAAAAGTAATCAACGAGATAAATTGATTACTTTGAGTAATTAAGGGACTCAATCCATCGAAACCTAAACTTGAGTATTCTACTTGAGGATGTTCCATCATCTTAATTTGTCAAATGTTTAGCAATCCAATCAAATACTTACCATTCCTACAATAGTCAACCCTACAAGAGATGGTCTAAAGCATGAAAATGGAAACAACCATCCTTAAATGGGATGATGCTTTAAGGACCCTACATGAGATGGTCTAAAACATGAAAATGAAAACAACCATCCTTAAATGGGATGATGTTTTAAGGAAGAAAGATAATTGATCTTTTGGTTAAAAGGGAAACTACATTTCGCACAAAGGAATAAATTTCTATATTTTATAGATTTTTTTTTGAGTCAGTTAAAAAATATATTCAAGAAATTAAAGAGAAATAGTTTTGAAAGAAAATGTGTAGATTTTATTTGTGATGGCTACAATTTAATTACCTTAAAGTAGATTTTATGTACATCTTTTATTGTATCTATAAAAATAACTAAAGTTCAACTTGCTTAAATTGAAATGTTATATTTGAAATTGAAATTGAAATTGAAGTGATTGGCTTGCTCCCACTCTCCTAATGATAATCTATGTATGTTAAATATTGTTGAAGATGAAGGCGAAGGTTTAGATGAGGATTCCCTAGTCGGGCGTTGTGAAAGACTAAGCATGAAGAAACCCTCTTCTTTTGATCCTTCAATCTACACTTTAAAGGAGTTTAAGTAAACTACTAATTTTGAGTGTGTGGTAGCATCCAAAAGAAATAGAGGTTGTGGAAAATCCTACGATGATATTAATACATTAGGGGAGGAAGATAATAATTTGTGTGATCTAGTTTAAGTTAGGGTTTGTATATTTATTAACCTCAAATAAGATGATCTAGAAAAATTTACCCCTGTAGATGACATGGTGTTTGCAGATTACATAAACAAAGGAAATCATTTTCACAACTGCAATGAATTTTGTAAAAACCTAATCTCCCCTTCTAGGTAGCTCGACCTTATTGGTATCAGTCCAATGGAGCTCTCTTGATGGGGATGGAGTGGCCCCAAAGAACTTGTAGTTTTCTTATAAGTAACCTAATTTTGACTATCCTAAAACCACCTTGGGATAAGATAAGATATTCTATGTGGGAGATATCCCCATGTCCTTTTCAATAGAGAACCATATTTTGGAGATTTTTGACCCCATTTCTATTTCTTTAAAATCTAATCATGGTAGTAGGTCTTTGGTTGGAAAATGTTTAGGGGTGATTTGTCCATCACAAAGCTTAGACACTGGACTAGAACTAACTAGAATAATATAGTTGAGCCCTCCTCCTTGTTGTTCTGAGGTTTTTTCCTTGTCATTTTCCAGTCTACTATTGATAAGGTTTGAGTAGAGTTTTTTGGGCCTTGGTTTCATGGTATAAACATGTCATCTCGTTCTTCCCTTGGTCTCATTTCTTTGATCCTTCAAAGGCTAAAATCATTGCTGCTCCTATGCGGATCAAAGTATACAACCTACCTCTGGTGTTAAGGTTCCCATATCAAATCAAAAGTTTGGTCAATAAAATTGGTTCTTTTGTTAAGATTGACATGGATTCGATGGGCAATAGGTTTGTGTGCGTGTGCAAGCTCTTATATCTTTTTAAGCCTCTTGCCCACTCAATTGGAATTATGTCATCTCTTGGCTCTTGGACTCAATATATCAACTATTTGAGTCTCCCATTCAGATGCTTCCATTGTAATTAGATTGGTCATAAAGTAGTAGTTTGCTCTTCTCAAGCCCACCCTAATTTTAGTCCTATGCAGATTTGGAGAGAGAAGAATGGCTCTTTAGACGCTGACTTTATGTGGTGAAATCATGGGAAACTATTTTTTGAATCTTCTATTTCCAAGTTAGGGGATGACCCATCTCATGCTCTTCAAAAAATCCTCCCCCCATCCTTGTGTGGAAGAGCCCCTCCAGGGTGCTCTTGAAGTTAGGGCATCGAGGGTTGGATCGTGCCTTACTAACATGGGTCTTTTTCATAGATCCCTTGACGATCGTTGTTCTTAGCAGTCAATTACTATTCTTAATGGTGGCCCTTCTACAAACTGCAAAGGAAGAAGGACAAAGGCAGAGTGTACGAGGATGGAATCAATGGAAGCTATAAGTGATGGTGCATAATGGACCTTGAATGATCTTCTCTCTCATAGAGGGAGAAGACCGATTCCTACCCCTGTGTAGAACTTTTTCCTTATATGGGTTTACTTTTCCTCCATAGTAGCTATTTTCTTGCTGATAGTTCATTGACTGTTTGCAACAAGTTTGTTGAAGGTTTGCAATCATCTTCCGCTTGAGAACGCTTTCTTAGCTTTTTTGGTAAATTTACTATATTGTTGGGTATTTTATGTATTTTTATGGAGGACGAGGGTTGTTCTTCCTTATTTATTGTCCTTTGTCATGTACATTGAGTAAGTTATACATGTTTGCTTTGGACTATCGGGGGGCTAGGTCCTTCGTTGCATTTTAGGACAGTTTGTAGCTCCAATTTTTGAAAAAGCTATTCTCCTGCTTTATAACTTCAGTCAAAAGCGCTCCCTAATTCATAACTCTAATCAAAAATATATTTTTTAATTTATAAAAAAACTAATAAATATTTTTATATTATAATATTAAACTCTTTTTTATTGTTAGACAAATAAAATCTACACATTTAAAAAAAAAAAAAAAATCTCATTAAATTTTTAGGCTTAAAAAAAACCTCAATTCTTTAATCTTTAACATATTATTAATTCTTTTTTATGACCTAACCCCAAACCCAGAGTGCTTTATCACTTTCCACTTAATTTTTAATTCTCCAGACCTGGTAACACCAAGACCACTTGTCCTTACATTTATATAAGGAGTTAGGGGATAATAGTGACCTCTTTTTATGTTACCAATTACCCCACATATCTATCTTTAACACCTTTAAAAAATGATAATAAATAAATAAATTATATATATATATATATAAATATAAATATAAAATTAATCCCCGTTTTGGCGAATTTTGAATCTGTCCGATTGACCGCCTTTTCGGCTTTCAAAATTCCCACACCGTCGTGGGCCTGAGTCCACGTGTCGTAAAATCGGTGCCAATTATTTCCAGATTGCACGGCCATCGGACGGTCGAGACGCTCGCGTTTTTGTGAAGCTAAGATATAACCTAATATATTCTACACACTTTCAATTCCGCGCTAAAAACAGAGGTCCCGCTCCTCAGAAGCCATGCTATATAACTACTGGGGTTTACCATAAAGAAGGGTATTCGTTCATTTTCTTCGTATTCCTCTCCGGAACGCGCAATCTTTGTCTGTCGGATCGACAGGCCTTCAGTTCCTCTGGATTTTGCATCGAGTTGGGTATTCGAAGAGCTTCTGATCTTCTAAAATGGTGCGTTGTAGATCTCTGTGTTTTTTTATTGTTTTCAAACCGTTTAGCTTCGGACCGGTTTGAGTTCTTTTTTTTGTCTTATTTGTTCGATTTGATCGATGTTCAGGCTCTGCCCGGTCAGCACGCAGATTGCCCAAGCTTTAAGCTCGTGATTGTTGGAGACGGAGGCACTGGTAAGATACACGCTGAAAAAAAATGTTGTTTCTGAGGGTTAGTGGAGTCTATACTTGGATTTTGGCTTTTTTGATATTGTCGATCGGTTGTAATTGGTGGTGCGGTAATATATATGAACAGGGAAAACCACTTTCGTTAAGCGTCATCTTACTGGGGAGTTCGAGAAGAAATATGAGCGTAAGTGCACGGTTTTTTTAATTTGCACATTTTATTTGGGTTTGATTTAAATACGGAATAGTTCTTTTTTGCTGTTGTTTAAATCTTTATCGCTCACAGACTTAATATGTTCCCAAGCATGATGTTTATGTCATCATATTGACTTTTGTTTGGGGGGTTAATGATAAACTGTTCTTTGCCTATTGGTGATAGGTAAAATAGAGATCGATCTCAGATAGGGCTTGTTTATTATCTTGCTTTTGCATTGATAGATTTTTGAGATTTGCATTGATAGTTTTTTGAGATTTGTATTGATAATTTTTTGAGATTTGGAAGTGTTTTCTTGAATTAGATTACAAAGTTTTAGGTGGTCCATTAACTATGATATCGATTTGCGGCCTCTGCATCTAAACATATTGATATCCACACCATCTAAACATATTGATGGGTGTCCAACAAGTAGTGATTTGATTGCCTCTGTTCTTATTTTGGTGCATCGGGGGAAGCAAAATGATCGCTCATCATACACTGGCTGTGCAATAAATTGATATGTTGGATCTCTTAGAATGCATATTTTTGTCGAATGGTTGACTGTAATGAATTTTCAACTTTAAAGTTTTATATCTTGCCAATCGTTTTATGGAAGATACACTAAAGTGTATTTTATGTTTTACAGCTACTATTGGTGTTGAAGTCCATCCTCTTGACTTCTTCACAAATTGTGGGAAGATTCGTTTTTACTGCTGGGATACTGCTGGGCAGGAGAAGTTTGGTGGACTTCGTGACGGCTACTAGTGAGTTTTACTGTGCCATTTCGTTAGAGACTCTCTCCCTATCTGTTGTTGGTATTGATTTATCTGTTGGAATGGTAAATAATTTCTTTTAGCCATTCACTAGCTGCGGCACATCAATAATTTTTGCTCAGAGATTCTAATGAGTATTTGATTTTTTGTGGGTTTTGACCCTTTTTTATATATGTCGTTTTCTTGAGTATATATGTCTTATAATTAGAAAGCAAGGGTTCACTTAGCACACAAGCACTTTTACACAATTGTTGGTAGTGGAGAGAAACAGTATTTGTCAGTAGCGAGTAGTGGGGAGAAACAGTACCGGTAAATGTAATCCATTGCTTTTGGCTTTTCACCCTCTAGCCTTTTATCCTGCTGGCTATGCTATTGCATTCTGTTGGCTAAGTTTCATTTGTGCTAGGTATTGATTTTTATCTACACATTTTTGCTGAGTTCAACTGTGGATTTCCCATTTATTGTTTATGAGTTCAATTGCAGATTGAGTGCCTGTATCCCTGTTCTGCTATGCTATTTAGTATTTGGATTTATTATAGTCTATTAGAATGATTAATATGTTATATGGGCATTATATTGGTGGATTTATCTGCCTCGAACTATAATTCATGAAATTGATTGTGGATTGGATTCTTGCATGTCTGTTTTGTTTTATGTTTCATTGGTCATCAGATTTTAAATTATATACTACTTTTCTAAATTACTACTGAGCTTTGCTGGCCTTTATGTGATCACCGGTGGGGTTTCCTGCATTAGTTTTTTTTGCCAACCAAAATTTGGATTAAGTATTAGCATGTATGTTTTGTTTTACCATGTATTATGGTTCAGTGTTTAGATTGCTTAATGCATGTTTAACTATGAATTTGTTCTCCCTTGCTTTAGGAGTTGCATCTGCTGATTTTATGTGATTTAAGAATGCTATGAATTCATCATGGCTGTTTATTGTGTGTTCTGTTTTCAGTTTGTATTTGGCTTGGCTGAACTCTTAATGTTCCTTGCTGGCATTACTTTGCGGAGTTACATGTGCTATATTTTGTGCAATCCAATTATTTTCTGTAATGTTGATTGTGGTTGCCCTTTTGCATCTCTATTTTGTTATGCAAGTAGTTAGTATTTAGTTTGTAGTTTCTATGTTGCCTCATTGGTTTAGTTTTAACTTTACTGGCTCATGCCTGTCTGCAAATTTTAAGCAAGTTTGTTTTCCCTTGTGAAGTTCTTTTTTTGTTTAATTTTTTATGGTTATTTATATTTCTGGTTTCTAAATTTATCTATATATCTTATTCTGTTTAGGGTTTTTTATTTGTTTAGTATCAGCATTTGTCGGTAAGTCTACATATTAATTTGAAGTGTGTTTATTGTGTCAGTTTTTGAAGGCTTCATATTCTGTATAAATATTCTCTTAATTAAGATATTTTCCCTTTTAATTAAGATTGTCTTCTTAATTTGATTACAAGGGCTCTGGTTCTTTCTGGTAGATATCATAGTCCTTTTGTTTGATGGCATGCTTAAATGATTCTATTTTCACGTTTCTTTTATGCGGTGCATTTTTTTTGCTGACATTTGTACTTATTTTATTTTTGTTAGTTTCAGATGGTAAATGATTGCTGCTAATTAGATTCTGTTTGGATACAGCATTCATGGGCAGTGTGCAATTATCATGTTTGATGTTACTGCTCGGTTGACTTATAAGAATGTTCCAACTTGGCATAGGGATCTTTGCAGGTAATGCTCTGACAACTCATATATTAGTGATAGCTTCTGATTTAGTTGTTTATAGTTATAAAGTTGAATCAATGTTGATATCTTTCTGCAAATGGCAGAGTGTGTGAGAACATTCCCATTGTTCTTTGTGGAAATAAGGTTGATGTGAAGAACAGGCAAGTGAAAGCCAAGCAAGTTACTTTTCACAGAAAGAAAAATCTTCAGTACTATGAGATTTCTGCCAAAAGTAATTATAATTTTGAGAAGCCTTACCTCTACCTGGCACGCAAGCTGTCAGGGTAAGTCTTACCTCTAGTAATAATGCTGTTTTGAAAATGCGATTGGTTAATTTACCTCTAGTTTATAATTCTGTTTTGAAAATGCTATTTGTCTATTTTGAGATAGATACTTTTAACATTGTTTTCAGGGATCCAAACCTTCATTTTGTGGAGTCTCCAGCTCTTGCTCCTCCAGAGGTTCAAATTGACCTTGCAACTCAACAACAGTGAGTATAACATTCAGAGATGCTGTGTTTAACCTCTTTTGGGGCAGTGTGCAGATTTGATTTAGCATTTTCATTAATTTTTTGCTTGTGATTTTTTTTTCTGTTGTCAGATATGAGGCGGAGTTGGTAGCAGCAGCAGCCCAGCCTCTTCCAGATGATGACGATGATGCCTTTGAGTAATTGTTTGTCTTGAATCCATAGTTTGTATGCTTCTGCATTATTAGGGTGGCGGAATTGATTAGTTTGTATCAATGGAGATGACTCGGTTCCTGAATTCATTACTAGTCTTTGGGGGGTTATTAGTGGCATATACTTTGTTTTTGAGGTGCATTTTGCACATATATGTATTAAGTAACATTTCCATCAGTTGCTGCCAATATTGCAGGGATTTTTTTAATGGTTAAAAATGATTTTTTGAGAAATCTGTTTTTGAAGTGTTTTCAATAGCCCTTTTCATTATTGAGTGTTGCTATCATCATTATTGAATGTTGCCATTTTTATGTCTGGTTAAGGCTTTTTGGGCATGTACTATATGTGGAGTTCTTGCGTGCCCTTGGGAATTGCATGACTAAACTTATTATGCAATGCAGAGTCAGTTCTAATACTGACAATCCTAGAGTTTACTTTTGGTCCCTTGTATACGATGTGATTGATTTGTAGTCTTGGAACACCAAATCTTGCTTGAAGAAATTGATCTAAATGTGCGTGCCAGGTTGACATCCATGTTCATGTCAAGGGGTTGTGAAGTTATTTCAGTATTTATTCTTGTGACGCTCTTCAATTTTATTTCAGGAGAATATCTTTGCACTTGGGACAAACTGATGGTTTATAGTTGGTTGGCCTTTTGAGGATATGTTAATAGATACAATTTATTGCCCAAAGTTGGTTTTCACAAATAATCATTCAATTATGCTAATCAATGGATTTTTCCCAGTCCTCTCTGGGTATTAAATATTATATATGTGTATGCATCAGCCAAATATAAGAAATATAGGAGTCAAAGGGTAATATGATGGGTTATTTTTGTGCAGTTCGCCATAAAATCGTTAGTGTTTTAGGTAGACTGGTCTATTGGCTGCTAGTTGGTATATACATCAAAATGGTCCTGTTTGAAGATATGCCGTACTGTTACGGCCGTGTAATCAGATTTCACTGAATCTTCAATGTCTTGGCAGAAGATTTCGCTGTGAAAGTAGATTTTGTAGAACATTCTTTATTTTAAAATTAAGGTTGACATCACCTTTTTTTTGTTCAGTGGGCCGTATAATTCAAGCGTACGATGACGGAGTTGTACATTTTCTTCTAAAAGAAGGTTTGGGATATTTATATTAGAGAATTTCAATCGTTTTTTTATTATATAAATTATATCTATTTGAAAGAAAAAAAAGAGATGAAATAATTAATTCCCAACTACTTGCCATCAAAATTGGATGAAATTCAAAATATAATCTTATATAATGGTTCAAAACATTCTTTTCAAATTTATGAAACGTAATGAAACGTAGAGAGTTTTCTTTTCATTATTAAAATCATGGTAAGTTTCTTTATCCTTTCCATAGTCTTTCATTTTCACTTCATAGTTTTCATTAAAGCACGAACTCTACTTTTAAATGCTCATAACTCATTGTGACGTGTGGGATCAAATATTTGAAGAGTGGGGAAGCCTGTTAAATGTATTTTATTTATATTTAGAGAATTATTTGAAGCTCAGATTTGGCTATTTTTTATAAGAATATAGATCAATTAAATAAAATATTGGGTATGAAAAATTTAACAATTTTGGTGGCTCTTATTGGTTTGTATATAGAATCAAGTTTGGAATTTGTTAATAATTTATTATTATTTTTTTGTTGGTTTTGAAATTTTAAAGTGAGGGTGTAGGGGTGATAGTTCTTAGTAAGATGCAACTTTATAAGGTTTGAGGATGGTATCTTGGGTGCATTCTTTATCATGATATAGGGTGGGATTAAAAGAAGTCCTTAAAATTAAACACATTTTTTTAATTTTTCAACTTTTGAATTCTTTTTTGTTTAATTTTTTTTTAATCTTTAAATTGCTCTATTTTGTATCAGTTTTATACTATTTTTAACGCTTATTTTCAATTGCAACTCTAATCTTAAGTTTCTATATATTTTGTCATATTGTAACTACCCAAAATTCAATTTTCCCTCTTGAAAATTCAGAAGTATGGTTTTCCTTTATTGATTGCATCATTGAAGATAACCTGCAACTAGATTTGATCGGATGGCCTTAGTTGTTTTTGAGATGTGGCGTCTTCTGTCCTCTCCAGATAAACTATTTTTGTTAAAAGAAGATTTGATCATTGAAGATGAATGCCGTAGATCGAACAATTTAAAATACTTTTCTTATTTATCTATAGTGTGGCACTGCTACGTTGCTAGATTATCATCTTTGGATGTATTATTTGTGTTTATAGTTGAAGCAATTGGGGATGCGCTTTTATTATAATGCAAGATAACTACAAATTTGTGCCCCGAAGTTGTGTAGAAGTGCAGTTTTTGACAAATGTGCAACCTTTACACCATTGGTTTGGCCTCCCATGATATTGCTTTTGGTGATTCACACTAGCTTAGACGATGTTCCAATTAAAACTGGTAAGTTTTTTTCAAATTTTGGAAATGCATATAAGTTTTTATTTAAAAAAAATTATATCTTCAATTTAGAGGTAAATGATTTATTTAGAATATCAAAAAAATAAGGGTGTTATGTGTCAAGTTCTTGTAGGTTGAGGATATAATTAAATTTGTTATAAGTTTGAATCATCAAAGAAAACATTGTTGGATTGAAAGAATATTTGATTTTTTAAATAGTTGTGCTTGTTTATTGTATTGTTTTTTTCCCTTTCTCATCAAAATGAAAATGAAGTATACAATATCATGATCGTATTGACAACATTAATGAAATTGTGAAACTCTGAACAATTTTAGAAAATTAATCACAAAAATTGTTATTTGTTCAAAGGTCAAGATTGTGGGTAAAATCATATGCAAAATCATTTGAAGGAGAAAGTATTGTATTTTGATGGTTTCGATACAATATTATATGGGTATTGACAAAATGTGTTGATGGGATACTTTGTTTCATAAAGCAAAGCAACATGCAATTCGCAAAATAAGATAAAATAAACATATTGTGAAGGTTTAGAGGTGCAAGAAATTATGATGAAATTTGTTCAATGATAGAATAAACTAGGGTGTTCGATGATTAGATATTAGAATTTCAAATATATGTAATGCTAAAACAAAACTAAGTGCTAAATTTGAAATAAAATAGGTAATTTTGTTGATTACTTTATGGATTGGCCAAAGTTTGAATCTACGAATTACATTTAGTCAACACCCATTTCTAATGGAAATTTCAGATCATGTCAATTATGGATTAGAATTTTGAAACTCCCCCTTCAAGCAACACTCAAGGTAAAGTTCTCCAAATCATTAACATTTGCTCCGAGAGCTTGTGAAAAAATTGGATCGACTATAATGTAAACCCACTTTGGTTGTCCATTTCACAATGAAATTTTCAAACACTCTAGAAATGTAGACAAAAAATTGCGACGAATCTAAATCCAAGCAAAAGAATCTCTTGTATTTTTTCTAGATGGTTATTGACAAATTTGGATGTCTTCTCAGCAAACATATGGGACAAAGTTATTCCATCTAGTGAGTTATTAATCTATTAATGTGTCATAATGATTTTCTACCTGGGAATAACACCTCCATATATAATTGAATAACATATAGCCTCTATTCTTTTGAGTTACATACTAGTGTAGAACTCTATTAGAACTATGATGTGAAGGTAGCATAAGCAAAAAGAGTACCAAATAAATTTCAGAAATTTTTTATTAATCATACATTTACAAAATAAGTTATAGTTAAATACAAATGAAGGTTACCAAATCCAAACAAATGTTGATTACCAAGTGGAAACAAGTTTTAACCATATCTTTATAGTAGAAGTTATAATCAAGTATGAATGGAACAAACTAGAGCCTCTATTACTTGCACTCATTTAACCTTTTGATTTTATATTCTTTCTTTGAATAATATTAAGAAGCATTTTCAATTTAAAAAATAATAATTAAATATAAATGAAGGTTACCAAATCCAAACAAGTCTTGATTACCAAAAACCTTCTTCAATAGTAAGAGATAAGACAAAATACAATTAAAAATGTTGGTATTCTACAAAGAGTAAGCCACCAAAATAGATTGAAACAGTTATTGAATGTCAATTTTAGAAAACATAAATTGTTTATTGAAAGATGTTATTCTTTAACCACAAAATACTTTCTTATTTGATAAAAATTAAAGAATATATTTAAATAAGAAATCAAATGTACAACTTAACTGACGATAAAAGGGCATTAGAAACCAGTGAAGGAGAACCAAAGATGGGGCAATAATAGAGGGTCTTCCTATCTTGGAGTTTTGTGCATAACAATTGAGCACCATGCAAAGTCCAAGATATGTATTTCTTTCCATAAAAGTAAAACAAAAGTAACAAAAGGCATACTCAAACTTGAAGGGCCCAAAGCATAAAAGATTCCTTGGGAGAATTTTGCCTTTTCTTTTTGGGCATGTGCATGCTTGCTCTACTTTCTCCCATCATTTTACTCACCCAAACGATCATCAACCTACAACAAACTGTTAATGGAAATTGGGTAAATAACACCAACACGGTTAGTTTCAACGGGGTTGACCGTCAGAGAGGATTCAACCTAAATGGTTGGTACAAAATACATCCTTTAAATAATAAGAACAATGGATAAGGGGTGCTGCTATAAATAAGACAACATTTCTAGGGTTTCAATCACATTAAAAACATTTCTCAATAAATCCGAGTTTCAATCACCATGAACTTCAAACTATATATCCATGAGTGAAAACAAAACTTGTAAACTAGCTATGATTGGAAACCAGTATATATATATATATATATATATATATATATATATATATATATATAGGTTGCAAATAGCCCCTGCATGCATGCATTTCATCTTGCTTTTTGGATTTGTACAATTACACCATCAAAACTACTAAATATAGAACAGGCATCTAGAAACACTCCAGATATTTTAGATTGTTTCAAAGCGCCTTGCTATGTATCTCGCGATACCCAATAGGAAATGTACCTAGTTGGTAATAACCTCCATCTTGGAAGAGAGTGAATACCTAGACTAAAAAGGGATTATATAGTAAAAATGAAAGAGTTTCATTATTTATTTCTTCAATTCAAATGTTGTTGCCCAATCATTGCATAGCGCACCACTGCCTCAAATATTACTGTCTGCATATAAACTAATTTACATGTTTTTGGCAACCCCTGCACACCAAAACCATCATAGAACTAATTTAACATACCCTTAAAAACTTACCATCATACAAATGTAGGTGCCCAACTTTACGCAGATTACATTAACATATGTAGAAACCCAAGCTGTTTAATAGATTTCATTTTATTAGTTGTTAGACCCTACCTCTTAAAGTATTTTAATAAGAATAAAAATGGAAAAACAACAAACAAACAAAAATTAATCTTACCGACAAGAATCCTCGCGACACATTATGTGGCTTGACAATCACTAAACAAAAGGGTTTATCTTATGTGAAAGAAAGAGCAATGTTGAGGACCTTGTTCCTTTATAGTTTACCAACAGGATGTGTGCAAGAAACATAATAAGGATGTTTATAACTCTTTTTCCTAGTCTTAATTTGTGTAATCTCTACTATCTTGTTCTTCTTTCTAGCGAGCGATAGTTGATAATGCCCACTAGGGCTCTTCAGAGCCTGACCTGCAGTCAAAATAAAATCTGTGACACCTACTTTCCAAGTAAAAGTTTTATTGCATGCTTTGAAACTTCACTGTAAATCGTGGGACTCCTAAATTTGACAAAGATGCATATCATGTGGATTCATTATTTACTTACTATGAGAAGAGTGTTTACCATTTTCCTTTTGGATTTTAGCCAATGGTTCAGCTTCATTATTATACTCATCACAAACCAAATCCATGAGCAACATATTATCCATAGTTTGATGAGAACTCTTCAACATACCGGTAGACGTAGTAGTTGCAATACCAGGGCATACCTTCAAATCAATGTTGATCTTCTCAAATTCACAAACAATCATGTTTTTCACACACCCATTTTTTTTCAATTATTTGAACCTTGAAATTTGACCTAGAGATATATTTGAACACTAGAAAATCTCCATATTCTATAGCATAATCATGCATAAAGCTTTCCCAACCCTGTGGAAATGCAAGAGGAATGCATTGTAACAAACACAATAACAAATTTAATTTTAAGAAGTTTCAATGCTATGTATAGAATAAATAAATGAATAAAGTGTATGAGTACTAGAGTTAACAATTTTTTATGTGAAGTCTCTGAGCGTGAGTTTGAATAAATAGGCACCCCCATTAAAATGCTGTCTCTCTATATATTTACCACAATTTTTATAACATCTCACTGCAAACTTGGCATGGTAGAAAAATTTCCCCTCTTTCTTATCATGTTAACATAGTTGTAGGGTCTTTGCTTATTTTATTTCCCATGCTTGACTAGATTTATAAGGAAATCATGGCCTTCTCTATTCTCTACACACCAAATCTACACGCTAGCATGTCCGCCATCCTCGATCCACCTCAATTTGCTCCTTAGTCAAGTTGGGCATCTTACGCTTTTGTTGGAAAGCATTTATTTGCATAGGTGCACGGCTAGGGAAAAGAGACACTACCCATATGCGCACTTGCAACATTGAATGGCGAAGTCCTTGCCCTCCTGCTATTAGCGCAGGGAAATCAACGATTGCTGTAGATGAAAGCAACATGGGTGTTGATTTTTGTCATAGTACACATGGCCTAGGTGGACTTGTTTCAGTTTCCACTCAGAAACACTATCGCCGTTGGCCAGTCACTCCAAATAAACTTTATTAAATGTGCATTGAGACACTCATACGGTAGGAACCAGTTTCTCAATCTAAATAAATTTTATTTAATGTGTACTAAGGTACGCATCACGTTTCTCCAATTTTTTCTGAGTAGTGTGTACTGACAAGTATTTATTTCCATGCATTGTGCATGATGTCACCAACTTGCCCCTTAATAACATGTAGGCAACTTTACCCAATCAAAATATTGATAAATGGTTTTTTTAATATTGTTTGTTAACAAATATGCAAGTTAACTATTGAAACCCTATAAATTTTCCAATGCAAAAAGAATAATGAGTTTTGATTGGTGAAGAATGTAAATTGTAATCAAAGGTTGAAGCAAACTAAATGCTATAGTATACCCTCCGAGACTAGTAAATTGTTTTGGTGTAATATTCATTAAAATAAAAATAAAATTTGAAAACTTAAAAATCATAGTGTTTGGTATATGTGGGGCCTTTAGTTCACATTTACGAATAAAGTCATCATATTTGAACTATTGCATCCAATGGCTAACATCATTGTAAAAATGACGTTTGAGGTTTTTTCACTATAAATCATCGAGAAGAAATAAGGACATTTTTCTCAATTTTTAATTTCCCTCCATTACCTATTCATTTCTACTGTTACATGTAAATATTGACAATAATTTTTTTTTAGTATATAGGGAAGTTACGCCCGCATACAAGGATTTATCTCTATAATTAGGTGTCATTGATAGGACAATTTTTGTTTATGTATTGCTTAAGTGCCACGTACCATTCTGCTCTCATGTACTTTAATGTCTCTTTCACGTACCATTGAGTATATCAAAAAGAAGACTTTCTTCCACGTACTAAAGAATATATGAGAAGGACGAGCATATCGAGAGGTTTTGTATATTGGCCTAGTAGTATATAAAAAAGAAAACCTATTGGAGTAATAAAAAACCAATCCATTTCTCATTGATAGCAAAATACATTCAATAAAAAATTGGCATAACACTAACTAGGAAGGACACATTTGCTAGAATGGTCTAGACAAGTTGGAATTCTCTCATCTTCAATGAATTGTGGTTCAATATTTGTGATGGATACATACAATTAGTTGAACCAACAACGAGAATAGAATCACAAACTTAAAAACATAAAAATTGTAAGGTATTGGCCGTGATAAATGTCTCAATTGATGGAGAGGTTTTTTGACATATACAAGAGTGAAAAACACTATGAGAAGCACTAAACAATTGAAGACACTTATTTTTGATCAGCTAGTTGAAGAGATCACTGAAAGAGAAAAGACCTTTGGAAAAAATACTGATACCACAGGGGAATATATTTTTTATGCTCATTAAAAGGGTAATTCTTTTGATAAGGCTTCATCTTTTAAGAATGGAGGAAATGATAGAAGCAAAGGAAGAAATAGAGGGCAAGGCAGAAAAAATGGTAGAAATAATTGTCAACATCATAAAAAAATAATGATGGAAAAAACTTGTTTTGCAAACATTGTGGTAAAAAAGGGAGCCATGAGGCTCATGAATGTAAAACATCATGGGACAAAATTAAGGCCTATAAAAAAAATCTAATAAACAAAAGAATAAAATTTTAGAACTAGACTCAACTCGGTTTACAAGTGAATGTATGCTTTTCATTTCAAAGGAAGTCAATAATAATTTAGTGAATTCAAATTGGGATAATACGTGGGTCCTAGATACAAGTGCCACACAACACATGAATTTTTAAAGAGACTTATTTACGGAGTTTCATGAAGAAGGATTCAATCTGATATATTTTGTAGACAAAACAATTTTTCCCCTTCAAGGAAAAGGGGAAAATTCAACTCAAGTCAATAGGGTTTCCAAATTTCATAGTCCACAATGTCCTATACCTTTCTCAACTGAAACAAAACTTTTATCCTTGGTGCTCATTTGACAAAAAAATCACTATGTTTTGTTGGATGATGAAGAGGTAAAATTCAAAAGAAAATGTGATACTGCAATTCTCTCGACTGGATTTGAGGAAGGAAAGTTGTTGAAACTCATAAGTGAGCCTTCAATTTTAATAAATTTTTGATCATCTCATCGAAGAAGGAATGTCAATGAGTATTTTATGGCATGCAAGATTTGGACATACTATCTTTGACAACATTCAAACTATGCAAAAGAATGGTGTTTTAGGGTTTCTAACTTTGCCCAAAAAGATTGAAAAATGTGAAACATGCATATTGACTAAACATGGAAGAGAACCATTTCAAAAATCAAACTGAAAAGCTGACAAAAAATTGTAGTTGATTGCCTTTGATTTGTGTATACCATCAATTCTTTTTCCTGGTGGTTATAAATAATTCATGTTGTTTATTGATCACTATAGTAGAATGACTTGGATCTACTTATTGGAACAAAAATTAGAAGTTTTTGAAACTTTATCAAAAGTTTTGCACAATGGTTGAAAATGAAGCATAATCCCATACTGGGAGACTAGCGCTGATAATGGTGGCGAATTCACATCAAAGGTGTTTGAAGCATATCTCAAGAAAAAATGGATCAAGCATCATATTATAGTCCCTTACACTCATAAAAAAAATGGAGTAGATGAGAGGATGAGCAAAACTGTGATGACCATGGTTCAGGAAATGTTATATTTCAGAGTAGTAAATTTATATTTTTAGGTAGAAGCAACTCAAACAATCTATCTCCACAAGAAGTAAACATCAACTCTTCATATGAAGACTCCATATGAATTTTGGTATGGTCATAGTCCTTTAGTGTGACATATGCGGGTTTTCAAATGCACATGCTACACTTTGATTCTTGATGAAGAAACTAACAAATTGGATCATAGGAGCTAGAAATGCATCCTTTTGGGATATATAGAATCCTCAAAGGCTTAAAAAATATTTGATGAAAAATGAAAAAGTTTATCATTGTACGAGATGTCATCTTCTGTAAACCCACAAAGGACACAACCAACATTGATTGATAATTCGGTCAACTTGTTCTTTTTAAAAAAATGACGTTTTCAAGGAGAATGATCTAGAGATTCCAAATAATGAGGGGGGATGTGTAATTGAGAATGAAACTCTTCGTATGGTAGAAAATGAAACTTCATCAGAAGATGGAGTATCATATCAAGAAAATGAGGCACCAACTATTTCACAAGAAACATAGAAAAATATGCTAAAATGGCTACACAAACATTAAAATATGTTAAACCTAGAAAAGTTGGAAAAGAAGGCACTCGAAGTACACGCAACCACACAATAAATAAAAAAGTTCCTAAAAGAGATTCAAGATATGCTAAAATTTTTTATCTTGGAAGACCACTGAGAAGAAGAAATCACTATTGCTTTTGATTCGAAAAAGACTTCCTTCAAACAAGCAAAAAAGCTTGATGCATGGAGAAAAACAATGAAAATTGAATATTTTGCTATCATCAAGAATGGAACTTGGGAATTAGTTGATCCTTCACTAAATTATAAACCCATTAATTGCAGGTGGGCTTTTTGAAACAAATACAAAGACAATGGCTCACTTGACAAACACAAAACAAGGCTTGTTGCAAAGGGATATGCTAAAAAACAAGGGATAGATTATGAGGAGACATTTGCATCAATAACAAAATGGAGCACTTTCAGACTTTGTTGGCTATAGCAACACAAAATGAATGGAATTTTTTTTAGATGGAAATAATTATAAAAAAAAATATGATCTCAAAGAAATAAATTTCATGACTCAACCAAAAGGTTTTGTAATTAACATCCAAAAACACAAAGTATATGAGTTAGTGAAATCGTTGTATGGATTGAAACAAATCCCAAGAGGGTGGTATGAAAAACTAACTAAGCACCTCTTGAGCATGAAATTCATGGATTTTGAATTTGAAAATAAACTCCTTTTGTCAAAATAGCTAACAAAATAGTTAACAAAATAGTTGTATATGTGGAGGATGTGTGCCTCACAAGAAATAATGAAATGCACATTGCAAAGGTGAACACATAATTGATGAAAGGTGATGTAGGTGCATACATATAAGTAGTTCCATTATGTTGGTTTTGGTCTTTAGGAGGTCTCAGAGGTCATAAATGATCAATAAAGAGCTTTGTCTAGGCTTCACTTGTTCATTTTAGGTCTTTTTCTAGTCCTTCTTTGTTTCTTGCCAGAATGGGAAATTCAAAATTTGAATATGTTTCTCATAGTTTGGAGTGTTTTGACATGTTCAAAGGGTTTGATCCTATGGTGGAGTGTTCTTAAGGTTTAAGTGCATGTTTTTAATGTTTTTCAACTATTATCTTCGTCTAAACTCATCTCAAATTAATTCAAGGCATGTCCAACGTAGGAAAATGATTAAGTTTGGCTTGTTCTTTATAAGCCTTAGGTTGTTCAAAGGTTGTTGATACATGAACCAAGAGGTAAATAATATTGGACATTTAGAAACGACTTGATATGCCTCAAACCACAAATAAAGGAGCCAATAAATGCATGAAAAAAAGGAGAAAAACTCAATTAGCAGAGAGGATGGTGTAATTTTGTTATGTTTGTAAGGGTCTGTCAGTATATTTTGAAGATACACGAATAAAAAAGGATTTTTGGTGGATCTCCTTGTTGTCACTCATATATTTTAAGGTATTAAGACATGTTATTATTTTTCACTAATCTTCTACAATGTTTTTATGATTTTTTCTTTAGTTACAGAGGTTTGAAACTCTATTTTAGTAACACAGTCTGAGTAAAACAAGGCGTTTTAATGTATTTTATTGATTATGAGACTTGAAAAGTGATTAGAATAGAAAGAGGAATGTTTATAGATCATAAACCAAGTATATGAAACCTTTTTCATTTATTAAATCGCGATATTTTCCATTATTTATGCTTTTGGGTGTTTTGCAGTCCTAAAAGCCTAGTTTAGGGTTTGAATTCACAAAATCAACCATAATTGTCAAACAAACCATCCAAATCCATTGAAACTTTGTAGATCGATGCTATAAATTATGTTCTTAGTGATTCAAGTGGTTTCAATCCTTGAATCACTAGACCTAAAACAAGGTTTTGAAGACAATTTTCCAGTTTCTTTTGAAAATTTAAGTTGTAGAAGGGTAAGGAACTAGTTTATTGTCTTGTGGGACATGTGAATGAGTGTATGGAACCATTTTAGTGATTTTCAGATTTAGAGGTTGCTAAATATTGTTAAAGTTCAAGTCTGCAGGTATTGCTTTAGGCAATAAAACCAATATTATTGTGTTTATTGTAAGAACCAAGCAAATAAATGGGAAAAGTTTGTGTCAAAGACTAGATAAGAATAAATAAACACAAGAATATTATAAATGCACCGGATATAGTAAATTATAAGTATATACACTCAAAAGAAGGTGACAAGACCCATTAGATAAGGTCTAGAGATCCTAATTTCATTGTCTATTTATAATAGTCAAGCATGTAGAAGATGAAAACTTATTATCAGAGTGATACTAATCCATGAAGGATGTAAGGATCCTTGTGGATGATAGGTAATGATGATAAAACCAAAATAACTTTTATAACGGATGATAACTCAGTTTCTTCAAGGTAAGGCAAACTATTATAAGAAACTAAAGTACCCTATTTTTACCAGATCAACGTCAAAGATTTGGTTTAGAGATTATGTGACATTAATGAGATTGTAAAGAAACCTTTTTTATGAACCTTTATAGTTTTAATTGAGTTTTGAATCATTGAGAAGGCTACTAACAAATATTGGAAACAAATCTAGTAAAGACCCCTTGTGAATCTAGTACATCATAATGGTATTAGAGCTCAGAAGATCTAAGTTGAGTAGAGAGAAAATATTTGGTTGTGCTTTAAGAAAGTGACCTAAAAAGGAAGGCAGGGTGTGAAATAGAAACATGTGAAGGAGAATTGAAAAAAGAGATAACAAGCTATGAGAAAGAAGCTTGTAAGGATTTCACTTAGAATAAGGAGTGATAGAAAAGGTCAAAGGAGGCAACCAATAACAGAGGGATTGATGACAAAGACGAGGAACATTCAAGAGCATTTACAAGCAATGGATATTACACAGAGAAGTAGATTATACGAGTGATGTAGAATAAGAACCACAAGGAGTTGTGTCAAAACAAAAATAACATGGAAGTGTAGAATAAAAAATTGTAGGGACAGTCATGAAAGTCAATTCAAGACCTCATTTGAAATTTTCTATGTATGAAGGGAGACTCAATGTTGAGGAGTTAGTTGATTAGATCAATGCAATGGACAAATATTTTGAGTATGAAAGCATAGATGATGACAAAAAGGTAAATATTGTTGTTACTAAATTGAGAAGACATATCAAATGTATTTGAAAATGGTTATGCCAAGTATAAGAAAAATAATGAAGACTCATAAATAGGAGCTCATGAACAATTTTTGCTCTTTGAGAGTTTGATGCAGGTCTATTTATATAAGTAGTTCCATTATGTTTGGTTTAGTATTTAGGAGGTCTTAGAGGTCATAAATGATCAATAAATAGCTTTGTCTAGGCTTCACTTGTTCATTTTAGGTCATTTTTTAGTCTTCCTTTATTTCCCGCTAAATTGGGCAATTCAAAAATTTGAATATGTTTCTCAGAGTTTGGATTGTTTTGGCATGTTCAAAGGGTTTGATTCTATGGCAATGAGTTCATGGGGTCTTAATATGTGTTTTAAATATATTTCAACTATTATAATAGTCTAAAATTGTCTCAAATCAATTCAAGGTATGTCCAACATAGGAAAATGACTAAATTGGGCATGTTTTTTTATAAGCCTTAGATTGTTAAGAGGTGGTTGTTGCATGAACCAAGAGGTAACTAATATTAGACATATAGAAAAAAATTGATAGGCCTATAACTACAAATAAAGTTCCAATAAACAAATGAAAAAGAGGAGAAAAACTTAATTAACAAAGAGGATGGTGTAATTATGTTATGTATGTAGAGGTCTTTAAGTATCTTTTTAAGATACATGAATAAAAAAAGGGACTTTTGGTGAAAATCCTTGTTGTCACTCAGACATCTTAATGTATTAATACATGTTTTGATTGTTCACTAATATTGTATAGTGTTTTAATGATGTTTTCTTTAATTAAAGAGGTCTGAAACTCTGTTTTAGTAACACAGTCTAGGTAAAATGAGGTGTTTTAATGTATTTTATTGACCATGAGACTTAAAGAGTGACTGGAATAGTAAGAGGAATGTTTAGAGGTCATAACCTAAGTATAATTAACCTTTATCATTCATTAAATCTTGATATTTTCCATTATTTATACTCTCTGGTGATCTACAGTCCTAAAACCCTAGTTTAGGGTTAAAATTCACAAAATCAACCATAATTTTCAAATGAACCATCCAAATCCATTGAAAATTTGTAGATTTATGATATAAATTGTGTTAAAAGTGATTCAAGTGGTTTTAATCGTTGAAATCCTCCACAAGTGAAGATATTTTTGACTGTGTCTTCAGACCTATAACTAGGCCTAAAACAGGGTTTTGAAGATAATTTTCCATTTGCTTTTAAAAATTTAAATTGTAGAAGTGTAATGAACCTATTTATTGTCTTGTGGGACATGTGAATGATCATATGGAACTATTGTAGTGATTTTCAGAGTCTAAGGTTGCTAAATATTGTTAAAGTTCAAGTCTGCAAGTCTTGCTTTAGGTAATAAACCCAATATTATTGTGTTTCTTGTAAGACCCAAGCATAGCGAATGGGAAAGGTTTGTATCAAAGGCTAGAGAAGATTAAATAAACACAAGAATATTATAAATGCATTGGATATAGTAATTTATAAGTTTGTACACACAAAATAAGGTGACAAGACCCATTAGATAAGGTCTAGAGATCCTAATTTTATTGTCTATTTATAACAATCAAGCATGTAGAAGATGGAAACTTATTGTCAGAGTGATACTAAGCCAATAAGGATGTAAGGATCCTTGTGGATGATAGGTAATGATGATAAATCCAAAATAACTTTTATAAAAGATGATAACTCAGTTTCTTCAAGGCAAGGCAGACTAGTGTAAGAGACTAAAGTACCCTGTTTATATCATATCAATATCAAAGATTTGGTTTAGAGATTAGATGAAATTAATGAGATTATAAAGAAGACTTTTTAATGAACCTTTTGGAGTATATGGGTTTTAGCTGAGTTTTGAATCATTGAGAAGGCTATTAACAAATATTAGAAACAAATTTAGTGAAGACCCCTTGTGAATCTAGAATATCAGAATGGTATCAGAGCTCACAAGATCTAAGTTGAAGAGAGAGAAAATATTTGGTTGTGATTAAAGAAAGTGACCTAATAAGGAAGGAAGGTTGTGAAATAGAAACCCGCGAAGGAGAATTGAAAAGAGAGACACCAAGATGTGAGAAAGAAGCTTGTAAGGATGTCACTTAGAATAAGAAGTGCTAGAGAAGGTCAAAGGAGGCAACCAAAAACAGAGGGATTGATGAAAAAGATGAGAACATTCAAGAGCATTTACAAGTAGTGGAGATTGCACAGAGAAGCAAATTATATGAGTGTTATATAATAGGGACCATAAGGAGATGTGGCAGAACAAAAAGAATAGGGAACTGTAGAATTAAAACTCATAAAGGTAGTCATGAAAGTCAATTCAAGACCTCAATTGGAAATTTCTATGTATAAATGGAGACTCAATGTTGAAGATTTAGTTGATTGGATCAATGCAATGGACAAATATTTTGAGTATGAAAGCATAGATGATTACAAAAAGGTAAAGTTTGTTGTTACCAGATAAAAAGGACATGTTTGATTATGGTGGGATGGAGTCCATGATGAGAGAAGGAAAGATAAACCAAATATCAAATCATTTGACAAACTGGTAGCCAATTTGAAGTCCAAATTCATGCCAAGGGACTATCACACATAATTGTTCAAGAAATTTTAGAATTTGAGACAAAAAGAAATGAACGTGAAAGCTTATACAGAGGAGTTTTACAAGTTGACTATCAGGGCATCTCATATAGAAGATGATGTTGAAAAAGTGGCAGGGTATCTTAATGGCCTAAAGTTCAACATACAAGATGATATCAACTTATTGTCTCTAAGGATAATTGAAGAAGCCTACTCGTTGGCGCTTGAAATCGAGGAAAACTATCGAAAAAATAAACTCAATTTTCTAAAAGAAAAAGTAGCAATTTTAGAGGTAAAGGGCAACATGATGGTAGCAATCAAATTCATGTTTATGATGAAAGAGAAGGCATCCCTCCAAGTCAAGGTTAAATTCTAAGATAAGGCCACCCATATAAAAGAACATCATATTTAGAAGGTAAAAGAGAATATTTTTGGGCAAGTGTTTTAGATGTAATAAATATGGCCATAGAACTTATGAATGCCCAAAATATCTATAAGAAAGCCATAGAAATCATGTTATACAAGTTGAAAATGAGGAAAGTGAGGGATCCTATGATGAATCTAAAATAAAAGAGTCTCTGCTGATGAAGAGGGTACTTTTACAATCAAACAAGGAAATCAAAGAACCAACACAACGAAAAATTATATTCAGAACCAATTGCAAGTCTAAAGGTAAGTGTTGCAAAGTAATAATAGATAGAGCTAGTACTAATAATCTACTATCTTTAGAGACGGTTGAGAAGTTAAATTTGAATAAGTTAACTCATCCAAAACCTTATAAGGTGTCATGGTTGCACAAATGACATTAGGTCTTAGTAAATGAACAATTCAGGGTAAAGTTTCAGATAGGTACCTATAAAGATGAGATCTTATGTCTATGCATGTCTACCATCTCTTATCAGACATACATTGACAGTTTGACAAAAGAGCAATTTATGATGAAAGACATAATAACTATATATTTGAGAAAGATGGAAAGGGTCACATATTGACACCATTAAGGGATGAAGGTGCAACAAAAGTAGAAACTGGTAATCAAATGTTGATGATGAGTGAAAAGGAGTTCTTGAAGAAAGGAAAAGAAAATGAAGTAGGATGCACATTTATTGCCAATCCAAGGATAGTTGTTGTAGCCATTGAGATAACTAATATGCTTTTAGAAAGTCAGACTGTATTAAATGAATATGTGGATATGGTGGTTTATGAATTGTTTAGTGATTTGTTATCGATAAGAAGCATAAATCATCCAAGGAAGTCCATTGCAAAAGTTATTCTACCAAAATAAATTATCATGGAAGGCAATAGAAAATAAAATTTGCTAAGTGAACAACATGAGAGTGGAGACCAAGAGGTTGTCTTGAGGGACAACAAGAGGTTCTTGTGTGAGGAACCTCCAACTGATGTTGAAAATAATGAGTGAAGACTATTGTGAGCAAGTTATAGAAGAAATAGTACTTGTGGAAGAATAAATAAAAGTTTTGAAAAAGGAGAAGCAAAAGGAAGTAGTTTAGGAACAAGCTTATGCATTGGAGAAGAACATGATAGTAGACAACCCATATGTAGAAGAAAAGAAATAAAGACAAAAGAATAAGGATAAATCTTTCTTACAAATTGTCTTGGCTACTATCTACATGACAGTCATCTTTATGGCTGAGAATGGGCCTCAAAGGCCTAATGAATAAATTGAATTTTTTAATATGTTTGCTTCATGTGCAAGTGCAATCAAATAAAATAAGGAGAAACTGAAAATAAAAGGTACAAAGATGAATGAAGAAGTGCTTCAATCCTATAGAAGTCTAATCACCCAGAGAATACAAGTAAAGAGAGAAAGGACTGACATGTTTTTTGGTAGCCAAGTTCTAAATTTTACAACTCAACCTTTTGGTGAAACTATAGGGAGGATTGTTATTCACAAAGAATTCAAGTTTCAAGGTAAATGTACCAACACACAATTAGGTAACATGCATGTGAACCCAATGAAGGTCTACATCAACCACTATCCATGATAAGTAGACCATGAGAGAACAAGGAGGAATGTTGAAGAAGAGAAGATATATCAGATGTATTTGAAAATGGTTATGCCAAGTATAAGAGTAACAATGAAGACTCATGAGCAGGAGCTCATGAAGAATTTTTACTCTTTAGGAGTCTAATGCAGGCGCATCTATATAAGTAGTTTCATTATGTTGGGTTTGGTCTTTAGGAGGTCCTAGAGGTCATAAATGATCAAGAAAGAGCTTTGTCCAAACTTGACTTGTTCATTTTAGGTCATTTTCTAGTCCTGCTTTATTTCCTACCAAAATGGAAAATTCAAAAATTTGAATATGTTTCTCATAGTTTGGAGTGTTTTGGCATGTTCAAAGGATTTGATCCTATGGTAATGGGTTCTTAGGGTCTTAACACATGTTGTAAATATTTTTAAACTATTATCTCAATCTAAACTTGTCTCCAATCAATTCAAGGCATGTCCAACATAGGAAAATGACTAAATTAGGCATGTTTTCGATAAGCCTTAGGTTGTTAAGAGGTTGTTTCTACATGAACAAAGAATTAACTAATATTGGAAATCTAGAAACAACCTGATAGGCATCGAACCACAAATAAAGGAGCTAATAAATAGATGAAAAAGAGGAGAAAAACTCAATTAACAGAGAGGATGGTGTAATTATGTTATGTATGTAGAGGTCTGTAGGTATCTTTTGAAGATACATGAATAAAAAGGGACTTTTGGTGGAACTCCTTGTTGTCACTCAGACCTTTTAAGGTATTAAGACATGTTTTTATTGTTCAATAATCATGTAAAATGTTTTTATGATGTTTTATTTAATTAAAGATGTCTGAAACTCTATTTTGTAACACAGTCTGAGTAAAATGAGGTGTTTTAGTGTATTTTCTTGATTATGAGACTTAAAGAGTGATTGGAATAGTAAGAGGAATGTTTAGAGATCATAAATCAAGTATACAAAACCTTTTTCATTAATTAAGTCTTGATTACTTATACTCTCGGGTGGTCTATAGTCCAAAAACCCTAGTTTAGGGTTAAAATTCACAAAATCAACCATAATTTTTAAATGAAATGTCCAAATCCATTAAATTTTTTTAGATTGATGCTATAAATTGTGTTATAAGTGATTCAAGTGGTTTCAATCCTTGAAACCTTCCATAGGTGAAGATATTCTTGATTGTGTGTCTATAGACCTACAACTAGGCCTAAAACAGGGTTTTGAAAATAGTTTTCCAATTTCTTTTGAAAATTTAAGTTATAGAAGGGTAAGGAACTAGTTTCCTGTCTAGTGGGAAATGTGAATGAGTGTATGGAACAATTTTAGATATTTTAAGAGTTTGAGGTTGCTAAATATTGTTAAAGTTCAAGTCTGCAGGTCTTGCTTTAGGCAATAAACCCAATATCATTGTGTTTCTTGTAAAAACCAAGCATAGTAAATGGGAAAAGTCTATGTCAAAGACTAGACAAGATTGAAATAAACACAAAAATATTATAAATGCATTGGATATAGTAAAGTATGAGATTTTACACACAAAAGAAGGTGACAAGACCCATTAGATAAGGTCTAGAGAGCCTAATTTCACTGTCTATTTATAAAAATCAACCATCTAGAAGATGGAAACTTATTGTCAGAGTGAGACTAAGCCATGAAGGATGTAAGGATCCTTGTGGATGATAGGTAATGTTGATAAAGCCAAAAATATATTTTAAAAAGGATGATAGCTTTGTTTCTTCAAGGTAAGGCAGACAAGTGTAAAAGACTAAAGTACTCATTTTATATCAAATCAACATCAAAGATAGTGAAGGTATTGCGTTACAACATTTGGTTTAGAGATTAGATGACATTAATGAGATTGTAAAGAAGCCTTTTTTTATGAACCTTTTGGAGCATTAGAGTTTTAGTTGAGTTTTGAATCATTGAGAAAGCTACTAATAAATATTGGAAACAAATCTAATGAAGACCCCTTGTGAATCTAGATACATCAAAAGGTTTTGAAATGACATATTTATGTCACCTTCATTACTATCTAGGTATTAAAGTGATTCAAAAATCCAAGTACATTGTATTCACATAATGGAAGTACATTGGTGAAATTCTGAGCAAATTTGGAATGACAAACTATAAACCATTTTGTACACTCATGAAACAAAATTTAAAGTTGACATTAGATAATACTACAAAATTTGTAAGTGCAACTAAGTATAGATAGTTCATTGGAAGTCTGATCTATGTAACCGTAATTAGACCAGAGATTTATTTTGTTGTTGGTGTTCTTTCTAGAATAATGCAACAACCTATAGAAAGTTGTAGGATGTCAACAAAGATAGTTCTTCAATATCTAAAGGAAACATAGAATTTTGGGTTAAAATACTCCAACATATCGGACTTCAAACTAGTTGGATATTTAAATTTTAGTGATTTTGAAGATGAGAAATCTACTTCAAGTTTTCGGATGAATTTAAGAACAATTATCACTTGGAAGTTAGAGAAGTAGTTAATGTTAAAAAATTCTTTAGCAAAAGCAAAATATATGGTAATTTCAAAGTCAACCAGAGAAATAATATGGCTTAGAAGGATTCTAGCAGATTTGTAAGAAAAATATGATTCATCAACACCCCTTATGGTTGATAGCACTTTTGTAAACCAAATGGCAAGAAATCCAATATTTCACGACCGAACCTAGCACATCAACACCAAATTCCATTTGAATTTGTATTATGTGAAAGACAACAGTGTAAAATTGATACATTGTCCAATTGCAAAGCAACCAACAAATATCCCAACAAAACCACTTGGCTGAGAGAATTTTGAAAAAATCAGAGGAATGCTTGGTCTCATTATAACCCCTACGGATTAAAGGGGGGTGCAATTTGATGTCTATAATTCTAAGAATTAAATTTGTCTTCTTGTAGAAGTTGAACAATCATCTTGGAGATGAATTGGTTAGTCACATTAATTGATAATTGTTTGTACTATTGCATCACATTTGGTGAATGAATATAATATTGGTTTGCACCAAATTTCATTGTCTAAATTATTAAGTCTACTCGTGGCTTGACAATTTTATCCATCCTTAATAAAAACCCTTGTGATCACACCTGCAAGCCATGGCTACCTCTCTCAAACACAAGATCAAAACTATTGATAGTCATGTGACCAAAGGGGCATAAATTAGACGATGCTTGCATTGGTTTAAGATAGGGGACCAAAGGATTTATTCAAGTCTCTTAGGGCCATATAAGTCAAGGAACATATCAAAGCCTTCAAGCTTGCGCATAAGTGCCTCACCAATTTATTGGAAATGTCCTCAACGTTTTAGAACCATTACAAATTGGTGTTCCAAGCCTAGGAAAACTCAGTTGCAAGAGCATAGGGTTTAATAGAATGTTTGAATGTGGTGCCCCACAAATTAAGACTTTCAAACGAAAAATATTGTGATGCTCCTCTTTTTCTTGATGAGCTCTCTCACACATTGCAATGCATGGCCAATGACAAAACACCAAGGATTGATGGCTTTCCTTGTGAATTTTATAAAGCTACTTGGCAATTTGAAGGCCCTAATTTGTTGCAAGTTTACAAAGAAGCCCTGCAAAATAAATCATTAGTAGTTATCATCAACAAAGGCAATATTAAATTAATTCCCAAGCTAGTGACATAGAGCTTATACTAATTGGCACCCAATCACCCTTTTGAATGTTTCTTATAAAATCATTCTCAATGCCCTAATGAATCACCTCCGCCACATTTTGCTTGCAATAGTTAAACCTAAGCAAATGGGCTTTATAAAAAACATATTTATACTGGATAATTTAATTGTTGTTTAGGAAGGAATAAAATGGGCTTGGGCCTCTAGTTAGAGGACCATCTTTCTCAAACTTGATTTTGAAAAAGCTTATGATTAGATAGAATGACCCTTTATACTCGCTATGATTAAGGCTCCGAGTTTTGACTAATTCTTTCTCTTAACAGTGCAAACTTCATTTTTTGATGCATCATCGTGCTTTACCATCACATAAGTCTAATAGCTTTGGCCTTTTCCACTCCATCAGATAGGGTTTCCCTCTAGCTTTTACTTTACATGCTTTGGATGTTGAGACATTTGGTTATCTTCTTACTCGTAAAGCATATCGAAGATTTATCAAGAATATTGTTCTTCTTGATCGCTCCTCTCAACGCATCAATAGGCACACCACATATGATACCTTCCTTGCTCTCGACGAGCAAGAAACTTACTTCAAAGAGGTGCTTCGATGCCTTCACATTTTTTACAAAGCCTTAAAGTCTAATTTGCAAGGGGCCAAAACCCATTGTTACAGACAAAGCATGATGACTTTCGCTAAATGGCTCCATTATTATCAATGGAAGTGAATACAAAAAGGAGATAATTAAATTCTTTGGTATTTCTTTTGCTTATGATAGCTCTCATTCATATATGTGGCAATATGTTATTCATAGAATGGAAAAGAAGGTCATGTAGTAGATTTCTAAACCTCTCTCTTTAGCTGATAAATTCCAGGTTTGTACCAAAATCTTTGTAGTGACTCATATTTACTACTACCGTTGTTGGGCCCCTCCAAAGCCTTGTATGATAAATTAACCAAGGTTCTTAGAGACTTTCTTTGGGCCAATGCTAAGCAAACTAGAGGCTATCATAGAGTTGCTTGGGACATTTGTTGCCTTCCTCATAACAAAGGAGGAATGGACACCATTGATGTCTACATACAAAGTATCGCCCATTGTGGTAAGTGGGTGGCTAGAATAATTGAAGGTAATGAGGCTTGGAAAATCTTTCTAAGGTATTGTATTTCTATAGGGACCCCCTGTGGTAAACACAGTTGGAAAAACAATAAATTTTACACTGCATTGATTACCACCGCCTTATCAGAATAGAAAATTATTTTGCAGCCATGAGCATATGGAAAACTTTTGAAGTTGTGAAACCTTTTGTAAAATGGGTTGGAGATAGATATCGCAGTGGTCTTTCCTTTAGTGACCATAATATTTGGTGGTCACCTGTAATGACCAATACTAGTCTTCCTTTAGTAAATATCCCATGTATAAAACCTCTACAACTATTTAGAAAAGGAATTCACGTTATTAAGGATTTGATCTCTTCTTAAGATTGTATCCAAAGACATCTGCTAAAAGACAAAATGTTTAATATGGACTTACCTTCCATTTCATGTATCAAAGAGTTGATCCCCGATGTCATGTTGCACAAGATGGGTTTACAACTTTCACATGCATGGTATAAGGACTGTAAATGGAACTGTGACACTTCGTTCAAAAATTATTCACCTGATCTCAGTTATCAAATCATGAGCCCGTTCTCTTCTGCTCTGGGCAAGTTAATAGATGTTAAATTTTAAATTCTTCGTCTGGGACTTGGCTCCCCAAACTAAACATTATATAGAATGCCACGTTGGAGCCCAAGCTCACACATTTTATGTGTTGACTAATTTATCAAGGCCTTTCTCTTGGGGAGCACCTCATACACATTAGAATTGCTCAACCTAGATGTGTGGCCTACTTTAGATCCAAGTCCTTCAAACATCTCTTTTGGACATGTCCGAGAGCTCAATCTCCTTGACAGTTGTGTCATCTAGTGCCCTTTTCTTGGCACATGATTTCTTTTTGGGATAAAGCTCAGTGGCCGTCTTATATTGCTTTTATATGGGACTTCTTCAGAGTTATAATTTTATTTCAGCGATGGAAATCTAGGACTTTAACTATTTTTTACAATGAAGAACTTCACAGTTTTTTGTTAATGACAAGGTGATTGTTATTTATTCAACTCTTATGCAAATCCAAGCTCAAGTTGAGGTGGCGTTCAAGTTTCAACACTTGCAGGAGCTGCTCAACCATTGGGGAACATTCACTATGGTATGAGTTATGTCCCTCTGGACCAACCACCTCATGGCTCCCTTTCTTTGATGTTGAGGCACCACTCTCACAATGACAACCGCTTCTCCACTCCTCAATGAGGGGTTGGTGTCAGGGTAAATTTTAAGAGCCTATATCCCAAACCCCCTTAGATTTGTTTAGGGGAATTTGATTCGCAGCATTGACGAATCCGCTGGTACGAAATTTTCTTCAATTCGCCTAATAGTATTTTTATGTTAATAGGTTCAATCCATGTAAATTTCTTCCAAGAGGGATTTTTTTTTAAATTTATTTCTATGTAATGGTCTTATCAAGCGATTTCACCACATAGTATGCTCTGATTTAGGTGAGATATTTAGTGCAGCTCGAGGGGGGTTGAAATGTTCGGCCTTGTTGGACGGCAGAATCGTTCGACCCTGTCGAACGGCTTTCATTTGGCCTTGCGGAATGGGAGAGTCGTTCGATCTTGTTCGGCGATAGCACCGTTCGGCCCTGCGAAACGACAACACTGTTCGAACTTGCCAGACGACAGCACTGTGCGACCCTACTAGACAACGTCGTTCGACCCTGCCGCGGGCAGATCCATTTGACGTTGTCATGGGTAGATCCATTTGACATTGTCGCATGTAGATCCGTTTGGCTCTGCCACCGATGGAGACGTTCGAAGCTTCTGGTGGCAGAGGCATTCAACAACGCTGAATGGTTGTGTCGTCTCTTACATCGGATGTTTCTGTCGGACCCCAACGTTTGAACTGGAAGGGTTGCAAGTGCGGTCAATCTACTGCCAGGGTTATGCCCTTAGCGCTCCAAAATCCATTTGAAGCATATGGGCTCGTCAAAAAAGATCGAAAATGTCATAGTTGAACAAGGATCAGTCATTAAAAAAATCTAAAACTCTTGCCAACATAAATATTGAACTGTTGCATGAGTTCAATTTTTATGTCACACAGGGTTTAATCTTTTTTATTGTGGACGATTTTTTTGGTTAGTTCATATGATTTTGTATGCATTCTGAAGCTATCCAATGAATCCATGGCATGGTTGCTGGTGCCAACTTCACCAATTCCTTCAATAGGTGAGATACATTTAATTGTTGTTTTCCAAGGTTTCAAATTTTGGTTTCTTTATTCTTTTCCTAGTTTGGCAGCGTCGTTCGACATTGTCGTTCGTCGGTGTTGTTCAACACTGTCGTTCGATTGATTGGGCTTTGAAGGTGTTTTGTTGTTTGATATCAAGATTGAGGAGTATATTATATATATGTGTGGCGAATTAAACTATTTTCAAAGACATTGCCATAAAGAGTAGGCGAACTGACCCCCAAAATAATATATATCCCTAAAATTTCAACAATCTAACCCCATCTACCAACCCTAAAAAATCATCAAAATCAAAATCCAAAAATTGGAATATTCATGAATTTAAGAATATTCGCTACTAAAATTTTCCCTCACTAGAGTCCATCGCCACTACATGGGAAGTCTGTAGTTGGCCAGTTAAAATGTAGCTCCCTACGTAGATGGTGGTTCAATTGGTAGCTTTGTTCAATCGGCCTGTGGTTGGGGCATCACTATTTCATTGGACACATATGAAACCACTCTAGATGGTTGGGTGGCACCCAATCCTCCTCCCACTGAGCTTTTCCATTGGAGCACCCAATTTCCCAAGGATGATCAACTTCCACCTCCTTCAATTGAGCCTTCTGTTTGGAGCACCCAACTTCCCAAAGATGATCTAGCTTCGCCTCCTTTTGGGGCTATGACTTGTCCTTGAAGATGTGACTTTTATGTTTTTTGTTGTGATCTTGTCGACTCTAGATTCACATGCTTCGCTGATGGTTGTTTGTTTTGAGCTATGGCCTCCCATCAGTGAGGAGTTTAGGTTGTGCATGCCAACCAACTTCTTTATTGTTGTAACCATCATTGTATTATATTATTATTTTGATTAAATAGTAGATATGGTGATGTGTTCCACTACTAAATATTCCCACGTAACAAAATTATTGCAAAAAACAAAAACAAAAACAAAAACAAAATCTCAAAAAGAGTCCCCCATTACTTTGAAATAAAACTTCCTTAACTCTAGAGGATCTTGAATAATTTCTGTAAAAAACTGCTTTGCAGTATCATCCTGACCAAAAGCTTGCTTTTCTGGCTAACACAGTTGCTTGCCAAGTCTTACCTTCTTCTTGACTAATATTCCTGAAAGCTTTTAGGTGTTTTCAAGATGCTATGGCTCTCTTGGTTCAAATTTTCTTCTAGGTTGTTCCTTCACGCGTTTGCTTTTTCTTATCCATTTAACCATAATGCATCTCGGTTTTCAATTTTTTGAAACTTGTTGGGAATCCAAGCTTCTAAATTCATTTGGCGTCTTTGTACTTATAAATTTGTTATTTCAGCCCCAAAAAAAATATTTATCTTGACCAAAAATATTAAGTTCATTCACACGGATGGTACAACATACTGACTATAATCCATAATTGACAAAAGAAAATGAAGATTCTTTAAATCAGACTCACTCACAGAAAAGCCATGGAAATTTCCTAATATATATATAAACACGGAATGAACTAGTTAGCAACAATTTTCTGGTCTTCATTTGAATTTATGACACTTATTGATGGCATGGTTTGTAAAATAATAAAAACTTGCTGTTAACCAATATGTTATGTTCTTGCATATGGACAGAAATCAAGGAAGATGTTGAGAGATAGAAATCCTTCTTTTATCACTATATAATGATTGGAAAATCTTTCCAGATAATTTTGAAAATAAATATAAGATTTATTATTAATATGTATAAAATTTAACAAATCTACTAACTTTACATATATTTTATATAAGATTTTGTCCACTGTTACCTGGAAAAATTGTTGATTGTTGAAACAAAATTATGTGAAAAAATAGCCAATAGGTAAAAAATAGGCCATAAAAATACCGTGGACCAAATTTAACTTCTTTGTTCCAAATAAACAATTTCACAGTGGAATTATTAGCAAATAACTAGGTATGATGCAACTGCAGTTATAGACACATCGGTCAATATAATGGAGATTTCCTCTAAAAAAAACTCCATGCTAATTAAACGGCAAAGTGACATGCCAACAAATCTATAAGTGGATTTTCAGGAGCATTGATTATACGGTTTTTTGAGCTTCTTGAATACTTCTTCTCAAGAGAGCAATTACAGCAGGTGGATCTTTTGCTCCAAAGACGGAACTTCCTGCAACTATACAATTCGCACCAGCGGTAGCTGCCTGATCAATTGTAGATGGGCCCAAACCTCCATCAACCTGCAGGGATAATATATCATATTAAGTTTTGCTCCTCCTATACCTTGGATTAAGTTCATTTCACCCCATAAAAAAACAAATCCGACACACTGAAAGGAAAATGCTGAAAGAGCATTCAAATATTGTTCCCGAGGCTTGTGAAACAGAAAGGAAAAGACAACTAAGAATTAACATTCAGATTGCACTGATGATGTGCATGGCTTCTATGAAAAAAACTGACAAACAAAATTTATAACTATTCCCCTGAGATCTACCTTTCATAGAAAACAAAATCAGCATAAACAAGTGTACATGTAAGCCATTGCTAAGAAACTTGATGAAAATGCCTAATAAATGAGAGCATTCGAAGAAAGAAAGGGACATTGCAGGTACTCTATTGTGCTCAAAAATCCTGAGTTTCACAGAATGATAAATGTAAATAATTGAAAAATAAGAATTACCTCAATGTCCAGTGTAGGGTATTTCTGCCGTAGGTCACGGACCTAACATAAGAATAGAAGTAAGTTCGTTGAATAAAAATATAGCATGGCTGAGGATAACTTTGATACGGTAGTTTTATAAATGATTAAATTTTCTAGCACTGACCTTATCCATCATATCAGGCATGAATTTCTGCCCTCCAAAACCAGGTTCAACTGTCATAATAAGTACCATTTCCACCGGCTCTTCACTTTCCACCTGAAATAAGTTATAACACTTTTAACAGAATTGAAGTCTAATTCCCATAACCTAACAAGTCGTGCTGAAAAATATCTAGCAAACGCCTATCCAACTTTCCTGGACACAAGCACTACTTTCAGATTTCCTTGCTGACTGTTTTTTTTTTAAGTAGAAGAAAGATATGCAGTGGTCTTGTCCCAACCAATTCATAAGGAGATATTTGGTATGGCATCTTACGGTGGATACATGGCAGATGATGAAGCACATTTTTTTGTGTTCATATATTCCTAGTTGGCATGACTGGAATCATATTGTACTTCAGTTCATAGATCATTACAGAAATATTGTTAGCTTTCAACCCTAACAAGATTTAGCGGAAAGCTCTTGGGGTCTTAATCATCGTCAAGAGAATATCCATTTGTAATTTTATGAAAATAAAACTCAATTTTCTTAAACATGCCTACAAGCCGCACCAAACTATTCTAGACTATAGGCCTATTTCTGCTAAATTCAAGAAATTTCAAGTATCCTCGTTGCTTCGTCACAATAGAATTAGATGAAACAAATTTGACTTCCTTCAATATCAACATTACTGTGCTGAAAAACTTTTGAAGTTTCTTGCTTCCAAGGAATATTAGAGGAAAAGTGTGAAGCAAAAATCACCACTGCTAGATGGTAATATACCATACCCGAGCTGTTCCATGCCACCATCTTACCAATGGATCATGCAATAAATGAAACTGTCATCGGACTGTAATGTCAACCTTATTAATAGGAAAATATTGTGATGAAATAAAAATTGGATACTGTTTATGCAATCTGGTTTTAATTTGGTGTGTATGGAATAGAAACACAATGGTCCAACCAGTCTTCTGCATTAGTGGTAGCTTGGTAGGACAAATATCATGCTGTTGGTATTACAAAGCAAGATAGTGATTAAACATGAAATCCAAACATGAGGGTCAATAAAAACTAGGTAGCCAAGAAGTCTGTTCCAAATTTTGACAATATCCGGACTAAAATAGCCCACAAACATTATCCAACATATGGACTAATTCCACCTTTCATGTGCAAGTACAAATACTTGCAATCATGGCCTATAAATGTGAGCATTGTCAAACCAATCTAGGGCCTAATCCATTTTTTTATGAATAAGTCTTGTACTGGGCAAATCTTGACTGAATAAATAATGCCTAGAAAGGTGCAGAGATCAATATGATAAAAACAACATAACATTTCTGAGTGGTCAATCATTGCACTTAAGGAGAAAATGGAATGGAGCATGTTGTTTATTAAAATACTAAGAAAGAGGCGATCACATGCTACAACAATCTTATGAGGTATGAGATTGTAATCTTTCCATTCTTCTCTTGCAACCAACTTCAAGGGAAATCAACATACCAAAGACAAAGCAATTCATCCAATTACAAGATTCCATTTGCAAATTGGTCAGATTGAAATTGTAATAGAATTTGTCATCACAAACAAAATATGAAATTGTAACCTTTTCGTTCTTCTCTTGCAACCAACTTCAAGGGTATTCAACATACCAAAGTCCAAGCAATTCATCCAATTACAAGATTCCATTTTCAAATTGGTCAGATTGAAATTGTAATAGAATTCGTCATCACAATCAGCTAAATGCCAACAACAAACTGGTTTAATTCTAGAGACACTGTTTTCAGCTTCACCCAGGACATTAAGACTAAGATTCACCACTTTCCCACTTTGTAAATCCTTCCATTTTTATGGGTGTGATTCATGAGCTTTGCAGTCATATATGAGGAAAACCGGTTACAACGACATTGAGAGCAGATTCAAATCACTACATTGTCAAAGCCTTTTCAATCAGAGAACAGTTCTGGACCCAATCTATCTTAATTGAGTTTACTGATCAGGGTATCTTCACCTCAATGATCTTCCATAGTTTGAGCATCTTGAACAGCATTGAATGCATAGCTAATTCCCGTTTAAACTGCTCCAAGTAGCCATACATAGCTCCAATCATTAGTGCAACTGGCTAGCCAATGCTTTAGAGATGTCTTTCTTTGATCTTATGTGAGATGATGGTGCCACAACACAACTTTTGGCAATAAATCCTCCCATATAGCAATGAGACTTGGAAAAGAAGTAGTACGAAGGAAACGAAACGAAACACCTTCCTTTCCTCACTTTTTCTTCCCTAGAGCCTTTCTATTAATGCTCCTGTCTCACCAGGAAGGATGTTAATACAAGCATTCATGAGAAGATCTACAAAGCTTGTATGAAGCTGACACTTATTGAGCCAAAAGAGCCGTTAACACTAAAACTTCAACAGTAATTCCATTTCTACCTGTGTTCTCAAGATGGCCTCGCTGACATCTCAAGTAAGCGACTACCTAATAGCCAACTCAGCTCAACGTTGAGAAATATCAGCAGCAAATTTGTAGACTTCATAGTTCAAAGCCTGAGTATAAGAATTTTTAGTTTTAAGTGCCCTAGTTATTTGAAGATCTACAGGCAGTATCATTGTTAGTTTAGAAATTTGCACACCTCTTTGAGAACTATTATGCTAATATGAGAACCAGATATGTCTTACTCTGCTCCTATGGGAGATGATAGAGCTACAACACAAGTCTCAGCAACAGATCCTCGCATCTTGCCAGCTTTGAGAATTGTTACTCCCTACTTTCAGACATTGGATAGTTCATGTTGCAATTGCAACTAAGTTACTATCGTGATATCATTCAAGCAATGTAGATTTTGAAGGCCTTGGCTAACTGTCAGAAAATTCTCATCATCAACTTTTCCCTGGCCTGCGAGAGAATTGTTTGACACTATACTTGGTAGATCTTTGTTAAATGCTATTGTATTAGAGCTTCTCTCTAGGTACCTTTTCTTCATTCTCCTCGTTTTTTAAACTCATCCAGCTTTCCTTTTGCTTACATCTTACTTTATAAATCTTGCATACATTTTCAGTACCACTTCTGGGAGATGAATTAGTCACTCCCACTTAATAGTCTCTTCATTGTACAGATTGCAGTGTCCCATTGCCTAGCACTGGTCGCTAGTGGATATTATTATTTAGATTATACATTCAGAAGCATAAATCTCATTTGCAGATTAATCCAATCCAAATGAGGCAGAATCTTACAAGTCTAATTTTAGTCCAGAAAATTATTATCGACTCTTATGGTAAGCTTTGATTCATTGACCTCAAAATAGACATGAACAGCGCTACCCAGCATAATCTTCACAGGGAAAAATCAAATAAATACACAGATTGTGTCCTTTAATACTTAGCAACATTCGTGAAGCTAGTCAATTGCAAGATGTCCCAATTTCAGAAGAGAGACTCAATACCACTCAAACTATCATGTAAGGTTTTATGAAAAGCTAGATGCCAAAGAAGGCAAAACTAGTTTGTTTGGTTTTGAGTGAATCCTGCAATTGTAAAAAAACTTAAGCTGAACAAAATGCTGTTAAGTTTTCAGTCAGGTACAGTTCTACGGAACTTGGGTAGAACTGTTCCCTTGATAACCTTTCCAACATCCCATAGCCTTGCACATATGATTGCAGGCACAAATCACTGGAATTCACCAATTCCATATCAACTTATATCGTATTACACTTCTCCAGGACACATCCCTTTTCCCATAGAGGTAATAGCTGACAATGTAAATGTTCTAGAGCACCAAAGCGGATTCATGGGTCCCTTTCAATCATAAGGTAAAATGCCATTAAAATAGACGCGAAATTCCCTATCGACATATGTATTATAGATATAATTAAAATACGTTATTGCATATTTCAGATTCCATTTTTAACAAAATGAATGGTAAATTTAAAAAATTCAAAGTAAAGCTATATTGTTTCACTCTAATACTATACTTTATACATTTTTGTGAAGAGGTTCAAGATTAAAAAAAATGTTACATTGAAAAGTTAGTAGCGTGATGGAAGAAAAAAGCCTGTGATATGTCACTTCACAGTAACAACCATTCATTCAGAATGAAACAACCGTCCCGCCATAAGATGAATTTCAATCTAGGCAATAGCATACTCCACATTACAATAAACTCATCTCATTGTAAGTGTCCAACCTTCCACGTCTCACAAGCCAATGCATTCACCTTGTCCCTTTAGTCCACTCAAGATATTATAGGATTTAGCACCTCCTCTGAAATCAACCCCAGCTATAATGGACTTGTCAACAAGCAGAAGCAAATATTATAGGATCAGCAGGTCTAGCTGACACTAAGCAGTGCTTTCATTTTACTCCAAAATGCTCTTATCTCATAACTCAGTTCCTAGCATGATAAAATGGAGTGAACCCTCAAAAAGAGGAAAGATAAAATAGATGATGACAAACCAATACCTATTCTTGGCCATTTAATGACATTGATTCAGTTTTTATATAATAGCTCCTATTTATAACTTCCCAAAATATTGTTTATTCTCAATAACAATGTTCAGATTTTCAAGTTATGATTATTATCGTGGACCATGGTCAATATAATTGTGGCCCATGAAACCCTCGATGCACTACTCCAGAACTAATTTTTCTACATCCACATTGGACATTTATTTCTTTTAGAATTTAGAAAACAGAGTTAAAAAGTTCAGCATTATAAATATATAGCTCAATTCGTACAATAAATCTTATCGAATCTTGTGTTTATGTAAACAAATTGCATGGATTATGCCATGTAACTCAAGCATGATGTAATCGGCCACATATTTATTGAGATCTCTAAACATCATAGAATATTACCCTCATACTCAGACAGATACACACTACTCTAAATTTTTTAGTTAGCTTTATGTCCATCCGGTTGGGTCTAACACACAAGTTTGCAACATGGATAGGATTGCTTTATATCTACTGGGGCATCCTTGCATAATTTTCCTTTTCCTTTTTGTTTTGGTGGGTGTGGTGGGGGATTGGGAATCTCTTTTGATTAAGAAAATAAAACAAAAGTTTTGGTCCTTAGAAAATAGAACTTGTGTACCATGGTTTGTTGACAAATCTCAATTGGCGTTTTACTTGAAGCATATATTCATTTCTGCTAATTTGAATCCTTCAAAGGTCTTTCAACTACATTACCTTGTCCAAATAATATAGCACTGAAGGACTGCTTAGGACACCTATATCATTTATTCCAAAAAAAATGCTCTGAGAACTCTGCCACTCTAAAACTAAAGTCAGTCGCTCCAGCTCTATCAGTTTATGGTTAATGCATTCCTACCTTCTATATTCTGAATTTATAACATTCATAAACTACAATCATTGTAATGCAGTCCAGATAACTATATCTGGCTATCTAGCCACATTCGAAAATTAGTGCATAGAGTCCTCACAAATGTCCAAAAGTATATAACATTGTGTTCAATTTCCAAATCTAATCATTTTGAAGATTGCCTTATACCCAGAAAGTACAACAAAGGTATAAATACTTCTAAAAGTTAGTTTGTGCTTTTAAAATTAAGAAGTCTTATTAAATAAGATCTTTATACTCCATTTAGAAAGCGAGAGTCAACCATCTAGGAATTACAAATAAATATCTGTATAGAGAAAACAATCCTTGCCATCACAGGAAAAGACTTGATAATTGTTTTTCTATAATTATATATGTTGTCATTCATATAGAATTTCTTTTAAATTTTCCACAGTTGTCTGTTAAGTGCACAAACATCCGGCACTATCTACAGATGACAGCAATCTTGGTCTACAAATGGTACATGAGAGAAGAATTTTTATGGGCTAAGATTTTATGAAAAGTACTAGAATATGTATCTTCCATTAATGGAAAGAAAAGAAAAGAATAAATCATGAGCTAAGAATACAAGACAGCAATAATGTAAGAAAAATTTGAAAAAAAACAAAGCTTCCATACCAATGGATAAACATTTTCTACAGGAGTCCCAGGTTTTAATGCCACCGCAGGGCGCATGCCGGCCTTTCTAATTCTTTTGATGACATCTTGCCAATTGTCTGAAAAGGAATGACACAGGCTGATTTTAGAAAAGCATGCCACCCAACCAATTAAATTATGCAGAAATAGAACAACCAGATACTTATCCTCAGACCACATTTAAAATATACCTTGAGTGACCTCCAAATGGAATGTAAAACCTGAAGCTCCAGCTTTTGCAAATGGTTCTACGTAATCAAGAGGATTTGTAACCATCAGATGGCAGTCCAGAAATGCACTGCCAGTATGTAAACTCTATTAGCTCCAATTCAAAACTGGATACCTCCAGATGATTTAAACATATAAGTTGCTAAGGTATGGCCTTTCGTATGTAATTGAAATACCCTTACTCACAAAGCTTTTAGCCAAGTGATTTAAACATATAAGTTGCTAAGGTATGGCCTTTCGTATGTAATTGAAATACCCTTACTCACAAGCATAACATGCTGCCTATTCTTAATTCACTTGGCTAAAAGATATTTACAACAAATTTTAACTCACTCTGTATGCTTCCTCAAACTCTGGATAACAGGTGCTCCAATGGTAAGATTTGGAACGAAGTGCCTGAGCAATATAAGTGTAAACTAGTGTTCATCAAATTCATTTAAGTACCTAATGTAATGGATACCAAAGAAAATCATAAAAGAGTTTTTAAGATAATTAAATATTGTTTCATTTGCAACATAATTAGAATCCAGTACATAGAAGAAGCAATGCACATAGATAAAATTCTATCCTTGCTTATATTTGAAGTAGACTATGCCACTTCTGTTGAGAAAAATAAAAGAAATACAAGCTGAGAAAAAGGTCAACAAAAAATCACCAGTATTTGTCATTCACCTTAGCCAACAGAGTCTCGTATGCGATGATGGATGTGAAAATGAGAGATTTAGCCGACATCCCCTAAAGGATGATGGCAAACATTATTCAGCAGTCTCATCAGGGAAGATGGCCAAACTAATTTAACAGTATCGCCAGTAATGGATGCAAGAAATGAGTTCCCATGTGTTGAGTTTAATAAAATGAAATAGTGAGATGTACTCTATGAAGTTACTGATTTGTAAATGCAATCCTGTATTAATGATGAGGGTTTTAAACGAAGTTGATTGGAGTCCAAAACTAGCAATGCCTTTATGGCAATGAAAATCAAAGGACACCCATTGATATGACATGTATTGGTGATTGTCATTTTGAACCTAGTGTTTTTATTACAGACTTGAGTGATATGTGTAGACGTGCTTTAGTTTGTGGAGTTGCGTACAGGTCCCAGTGGAATGGTCTGTAACAGCGGTATCAGAGCAGGTTTAATTTTTCCCACCCAGCCACATCATAGCCAACAACAATCAACCTAGCTAAGAAGACGCCACCACACAAATATTCCAAGCATTACAAAGATAAACATGCAATATGCAAAGCCTATTGGACATCAGAAAAAGACATAACAACACCATACAAAGACAACTGCAAAATCAATCAGAGTATTTAGAACAAAGATTAACAGATATGAGAAATACAAAAGACAATACAAGCTCCCTACTCCAACAAAAAGATCCAATAAGAGTAATCTTCTAGACATTGGCTCCAAAGATAATGTGGCATATCAAGCAGATGATTTCTTTCAATTGTGCAAAATTACTAGAGGGTAGAGTTCCCACCATAGTTCTGCATCTCAATGGATCCACATTTGAATGGTATGATGGCATTCAAACAAGAGACCAAATAAAGTGAGAAGCTAGTGACACCTAACCAAAACTCAAAGCTGCAATGGACAATAGTTTCACTCAGAATGAATTTTTAGAAGCCTTTGAAAAATGGCTAGGATTAAGACAAACATGAAACATAGAGTGAAACTGCCGAAACCACAAGAAGACTACTTCACCTTCCCAAAAATTACCAAATATTTCAACATATATTTGGCTTTAAACATCATATTTGGTACGTGGTAGTCCTAAACAAACAAAAAGAACGACACATACATTGAAAGCTTTGAAACAGTATTTTACACATGTTCAACAAAAGTGTAAAGTTGACTGTTTAAGTGTGGCTTTAAAATGTGTTTTGCAAGTTACAAAAGAATAATATGACATGGCACTAGAGAAACAACTTGGTAAATATATGAAAATAAAGGAGGAATCGGGAGTTGATACTGACCAGCCATTTTTCAGAAATAATCGATTCATTTTAGATAACCACTAGCCAGTGCTAGATAGCAACCTAAGTATTACATGGGATTTATAAAACAGGTCATTTTAACTTTTAAGTCATCTTTAATCCGTTTTTACTTTTAGCCATTTCAAACTTTGGTAACACATTTCTCTTGCATTTCAAAAGACACAAAGGAAAAACAAATGGGTGGAAGGACTAATGATTTTTGTCATTTGACGACTAAGATTCCAACATAGTAGACAGTTTTTAGAAAGATAAGGTTTATTACAACTGTATAAGCTCTCTGATACTCTGCATGCCCGTTCTGCATTTGGATCTTCTGAGTGCTTGCTCTACTCTTTCTCATGGCACCCAGAAAGAGTGGTTCGTGGGGAGGATTACTGCTCAACATGATGGCAGACGAAGCTCTTCTCTGGGTAGTATATAGACCAGGCACCTGTCCGCAAACACCAGGAATGAATTTAAAGGTAATTTGTCTAACAACAATGTCAGGTTGATTTTAGATTCATCAGCACCATAAGCTTTAAGTTTTATTAAATAATTGATTTGTGGGGGATTGGGACATCATCAGGGGATCATTTCACAAAGTGGTGGAAAGATAAAGAAAAGATTCAACAGAATACTATATGCTGATTTGAACAGTAATCTAGTTAGAGAATTCCAAAAATTTGCAGTAAAAAACAAAACAAAAATGGCCAGTTAGGCCTGTCATAATCGATCTTGAGAGGTTGGTTACATCACATCTGAAATATCTTGACAGGATGGTTGAGACTCTGTATACCTCAGTGAAAAAGAGTGACATGATGTTTGATAATGGAAGCAAATCAAATGCAATGATGGAGGGGTTGGGGCAAGTGATATAGGTACCAATGAGAAACTATGTTGCAAAGTTGGACTTGAAGAAATGGGTACTGGGACTGGCTTGGTTCAGAATTTCATGGAGAATAATAAGTTTAGTTTGGCCGTAGGAGTGGGTCTTTTGCAGGCACGACAAAACTTGGTAATGACAACAGATGGTTCAAGAGGTGGGATTAGATGTTATAGCTTTTCAGGGCCAGTGCTTAAAGATGGTATATTGTATTCTCTAGCTATAAGGGCAATAGTTTGATAGGTCTTGTGGGAAGTAGGAAGCACAATTTGATTTATTTAGGTGGTATTATAGTGCATTGTGTTGAGCATGGTCATTGATGTCTTAGGTTGTCATTGATGTCAAAGAGAGCATGAGATACTAGTGCATTAATAACAAAGACGTTATGTTTGATAGCTTGATGATATGGACAAGTTGCAAAGACCCTATGCGGTGTTATGAGTGCTTGGAGTGCTTATAGAAGTGAAACAAATTCATCAGAACAGTCAATTGAGTGTCTAAGTTCAAGTAGTCATCTTGACAGACAAGGTTGAGTAAGCAGTTTGATGACATCATATTTCACATGTGTGTAGGTTTCAGGAGCAGTTTGATACATGGATGGATTCCCCTATGTGAAAAGATCATATGTTTCAAATTTCAGGTCTGGACATGGAGCGTAGAAAAAGTTATTAAGGTGCAAAGTTGGATTCTCAGACAAAATTTACTAAGTTTTCATACTTAGCCCAATTTGTGATATCGAAGGAAGATCTACAGTGATCGTTGAATCGGATCAAAGATCTAACGGTGAGCAATTTATCTAACCGGATAAGGATCCAACAAAGCGCATGAACTTTTCAGATAGAGATCAACGGTGTGCGTGAAGTCAAATTGTCAAAGGTTCTTGAGATTGCACGTGCTAGTGACAAGTGTCTCAATCTTGTTAAGTTGACAGAAGATCAACGGCACGCGAGTGTTCGTACAGATGGAGATCAACGAAATGCATTGAGTCAAATAGTCAATGTGCGTAGAAGGCATGCAGCGCTGCCAAGTGGCACGATTGCAGAAGCGAAGATCTAAGATCAACGGTGAGCAATTGCAAGTTAAAATCAAGAGACTTCCGAAGAGATCGACAATGCGTATTTGTTCAAAGTTGCCAGGGAGCACAAGATGAAGTCAAAGTGTCTGATGTTTAGTATTTACATAGTGACCACTGGAATTTGAATATTCAAATTAACGAGGGAAAACCAGTCTGTAGTTTTTGTGTTATATCTTTTGATCTAGGCATAATTTGTTGATGAAGTAAAAGGCAAAGTTGTAGAGGACTTCAAGGCGCATCTAGCAAAATTGGTTTAGAGGCTTCACTGTTCGTATAGATGCATTTATTGCAATTGAAAGGTGACTGTTTTTTCATTCATAGTGTTCTTGTATATAGAATATCCTTTAAAGCAATTTGTGCTTCAGCAAAAGAGTGTTTTGGCGGGAGTAATCACCTAAAGATGTCTTAGAGGTCATATGGAGTGGACCCATGTATTTGAAAGTGACCTTATATTCTTAATTTGCTTAATGAAGTGCTAAAAGAGTTTGGACCCATAGATGCTATGGCCGACCTGTGAGGATAGTATTGAGCTATGTGTTAGCATGATAAAAGTCTTAAGGGTTAAGGCAAGTACAATGGCCGACCTAGAAGTTGATATTCATGAAGACTCTATAAAGAGTGGAGACCAAGACAATGGTATCTAGACTTAATGTGAATGTGTTGAGAGAGCAGAAGATAGAGCGAAGGAAAGAGATCAGAGGAAGTGTGCTCAGTAGATGGATTAAAGTACATAGTAGATTGAGTATGAGCGAAGAAGCCTATAGTGATCCAAAAGGGGTGTTTGGATGCATTGCTTGTATGAGCAAGTTTGAATGTGTGTGATGAGTTGAAAGAGAGGTGTTATACATTGTTTCTCCAATCAAATTGAAATGCAATCAGAGTTCTGGAATTGTTGATTTCATAAAGTGTTGTGTGGGTGCTCAACATCTAGAACAAGTGGGTGCTTGTTCATACTTAGGGTTGGGTGCTCCTTGTGAAGTGGGTGCTTTACTAAAAGGTCTCATGTTTGTGATCATCTTATAGGACAAGTAATCCATGTATTTGCTGGCTTGAGAGTGGGGTTTATTCCCTAAGAGTTCATACTTAGGGTTGGGTGTTGCTTGTGAAGTGGGTGCTTCACTAAAGGGTCTCATATTTGTGATCATCTTATAGGACAAGTAATCCATATGTTTGCAGGCTTGAGAGTGGATTTTATTCCCTAAGAGGATTTTCCATGTAGATCTTGTGTTATGTGTGTCATCTTGCATCATCTTTTTATTCATTGTTATAAACATCTTGTATGCTTTCTGAATGCTTGTGGTCATTGATTAAGAGTTTAAAAGGATTACAATTGAAGTTTGAAATATCTTGCATCATTGATTCACCCCTCCTCAATGATTGTACCTCCAACAATTGGTATCAGAGCAGGACCTTCGTTGCAACTTTAACCACTTGAAGGTGATCCAAGGTACAATATGGCAAGTCAACAAATGCAAAGTTTCTCTACAAAGCAAGCACCGTTGTTCAATGGGTCAAATTGTGTTTTCTAGAGTACAAGGATGAGGACTTACATCATGTCTCTAGGGTTTGATATTTGGCAATCTATCATGGATGGTTACACTACACCAGTCACTCCTCCAACTAGTGATGTTGACAAGAAGTTGAATGAGAATAATTCTAAAGCTATGAATGCTATTGATGCAGGAGCATCTTCACTTATCTTCATGCTAGACATGGTCAAGTTGAGATTATCCTTCAATAGGCATGCAAAGTTCCAATCATGTTTGAATTCAAATTCAAATCTTGTTTCCCTCCAAAATGTTGTTTTAAGGAGTAAATGTAATTATCAAAAGTGAAAAAGGTGTAGACAAGGTAAAAGAATCCCCACGTTGGAAGCCAATCTTGGCTTGTAGATCAATTAAGGAAAATGGTTGAGATCTTCAACCATAGGATGTTTGTTAGGAAATCTTCTCCAATTAGCATGTTGGTTTAGAAAATCTTCTTTGTTTGTTTTAGAGCCCAAGATGGGCGTAGGAGAGAGAGGAGTTTATTCCTTAGGAGAGTTATATGTATAATGTTTCAAATCATCTTGTAAGGAGAGGAGAGATAGAGAGGGAGGATCTCCTCCAGAGAGAGGAGAGATAGAGAGGATAGCCAGGAGATCAAAGCATGTAAGAATGTAAGAATGAAGGAGAGAGACAAGATTTGGATGTGAGGACAAGAAGAAGTATGAAGATGTCCAATAAGGCTTTGGGAAGCCATTGATCATGTAATATTGAGCAATGTGATTGTAAGTATCTTTGTTTGAATAAGAAGAATGATGTTTGATTCTCATGATAATGTTATGCAAACAATGATTTCATTTGTAGAATTCTGGTCTAGACAGTGATAAGGAAATGTACAGGCCTGTGTATGTATCTCCCTTAGAGCTTAAGGAACCAATGATCATTTTATAGAATAAGACATGCATGAGGAACATTTAGATGTATCTAAGAACAAGTTGGAAATGGTGTTTTGTGACAAAGAGATCTAAAGCTCTTGGAATGTATAAAGCATCATAAACAAGGTATGTGACAGGGCATTCAAACACACTCACAATCCACAGTCCAAGGATCAATAGTAGATCCACGTGAAAGTAGATGCATGGAAGTTATAGGAGTATGGGAACATATCCTTGAGGTAAATAAGAACTCAAATGATGAGGAAGTGGACTTTAGAAACCCTCAGATGCCTTAAAGATCATAAAATGCTTGCTCTCGCCCTGTAGGTGATAGTCTACAGGAATGTGCATAGAGTTTGGTATGTTTTGAGTAACTAATGGGAAGACGACTCTTTTTGCAAGAGTATATGAATAGGGGAGGTGTTAGATCATTAACATGCTTAAACATCATGTTGAAGGTTTGTTGGACAAAGGAATTGTGAAGGAATTCTAGAAACCCTTGCTCACTGTCATAACGCACAGTCAAGACAAACTAAAGTCTCTTGTTTGGGATGAACAGAGGATTAGCTTGGTAAGATTGATGAATGGAAAAGGTGAACAACCCTTAGACAGACCTCAAACAGTAAATGAGACCCTTTGAAACCTTCTAAAATGGTCCCAAGTGAATTTATTGTGCTCTCGGCCCTGTGTAGGCTTAGAAAACCCTAGAACTAGGGTTTGGTTACTGAAATAACATTCCACCGGTGAAATTGCTTAAAATTTTGTAATCTTGCCCTTAGGAGTGTTGTCCAACTAATTGAGGTGGTTTCATGTCAGTAATGTATGGGCAAGTACGGAAAAAGCCAATTGAAATCAGTATCTAGGTGCAAAGAGAGTAGGCCTACCACAGAAAAGTGGTTTTGTCCAAAGGAGAGGGCCAAGAAATGATTGATGCACCTATAAGGGTTTAATGGGTATCTAGAATGGTGCTTAATTTGATGAGAAAGTTCGTACATTGATCAGGGCAAGGAGGTTTGTACAAACAAAGGGCTAATTGGAGTAGGGTTTGAAAAAGGAAGTACAAATCCATACAAAAGAACCTCATCTGAGTCTCAGGTATGTTGTATAAAGGCTTAATGGGTATCCAAAAGTGGCTTTACATTCATGTTTAAGCTAACCTATGGAAAAATATGGCCAATAAACAGAGAAAAAGGGCTACAAGGAAGATAACCCAGCCTACAAGTAAACTAAGAGTCTTAAGCCTTCTATCAAAGGATGAATGATCTTAATAGGTATGTATAGATGTGTTAAGATGTATGAGATGAATCAGAAATGTTAGATCAAGGAAAGAAGTTATCTTTCATAAGTGAGGTTTTGTGAATCCATAAACAAGGTTTACAGGAGGTGTGTGCGCATTGACACAGTTTTTGTATCAGAGCAAGTTGGTTGAGCTAGGATGGGCATCAACTATCATTTGTGGTCTATTTGAGGTTGAGTTCACCAAAGTGATCCATTGTAAGTCTGCCAAGGAAATTTGGGTCAAATTACAAACTCTCTATGAAGGAGACTGTAAGGTAAAACTGACTAAATTATAGACCTACCGAAGGCAATTTGAAGGTCTCAAAATGAAGGAAGAAGACATGTGGCATCCTATCTTCTAAGGGTTGATGAGGTAGTAAACATGATCAGAGGTCTTGGAGAGATGATTGATGAAGCTACTATAGTACAAAAGGTATTGAGGACTCTTACACTCAAGTTTGATTCAAAAGTCTCCGCTGTAGAAGAAAGTCATGATCTCACTCAGTTGAAGATGGATGAACTACATGGCATCCTTACTGCCTATGAGATGAGAGTTGATGAGGACAGACCTCCTAAAAAGGAAGCAACCTTCAAGGTGATCAAAAAAGCTAAGAAGAACAAGTTAAGTCTTGAAGATTTTGATCTTAATGAAGATCAACTTGAAGCCATGATTGCAAGAAGATTGAATGTAGTAATAGGTAAGTATGAAGGAAAACTTCCTTTTAAATGTTTTTCATGGGGTAAAGTTGGTAATTTTGCAGCAAAATGTCTAGACAAATTTTTCTTTTTGAAGCTCATAAGAAATCTCATGAGGAAGAACACAAAAAATCTGAGGGTCCTAGCAAGTACAGAAAGTTTTTCAATAAGAAAAATGAAAAAAAAGAATCATACAAAGGCAGTAAGAGTCTTTACCATGAAGAAGATAGTAACTCATCTGCAGAAGAAGTAAACACATCTGACAGTGATAATTCTTTTTGTAATAAGGACATTGAGACATTGTTCATGGCTTTTAGTGATGATGAAGGTGAATGTTCTTTAAGCAGAGAGTTATTTGGCAAAAATAGCTCAAAGGATAAAGATGAGAAAGTCACTCTTGAAGATAAATATTTAGATATTGTAGAAGAAATGAAGATACTACAAAGAAAGAACAGAAATCAAGATTCCTTGATCAAATCCTATGAGGAGCAAATTGGACTTTTTGAAGAACGGTTGAGTAATGAAGTTAAGGAGCATGATGAGATCACACAACTTGAAACTCATATTTGTACTCTTAATGAAGAAGTAAAGAGTAAGGATGAAGAGTGTATCATGCATCAATCAGAGATGGAGTCCTTGCAGATGAAACTAAATCAAGCTATGAGCAAGATTGAAATGTTTCAGAAGTCAGAAGCAAGTAGCTTTAAAAGAGATGATCTCATGATAAACAAAGATACAATTGATGATTTAGATAATAAGGATGAATTGATAAATGCTCTTGAAAATCTGAACATTGAGAAGAAAAAGAACAAGATGTCACAAATCAAGGAATATGAAGAGCAATTCAGTGTGTTTGAAGCAAGAATGAATGATGACACCAGGGAACATGAAGATACTGTCAAGCATCTCAATGGTCAATTAGAAACTATGTCTACAAACCTAAAAGTCAAAGAAGATGAGTGCTTAAGGTATGTGATTGAAATTGAGTCATTAAAAATTGGTTTAGACAAGACATCTTGTAAGGTGAAGTCATTTATAAAGTTTGAAAAGAGCTCAAATGATCTTGACAATATTTTGAGTAGTCAAAAGCACGCAAGTGATAGAACTGGATTTGGATACAAAGACGAACAAAAGCATGTAACTCAAGACAAAATAAACGTTGATATGAATAAGGACAATCAGAATTTAAAGATCAATCATCAGTCAAGGAATATAGATATTGGTAGAATGAAGACAAATCAAATCAGAAAACCAAACGCTATGAGGTATGCAAATTTCAATGGTCATTGTTACTCTTGCAATCAGTTTGGTCATAGGTTAAAAGATTGTAAAAGATCCTAAAGGAATGAATTTGCATGGAATTATGAGCAAGACAATGGCAAGCATGAAGAACTTCATCACTCACGACGGTCAACAAATTCACAAGAAAAGAATAACATCTTTTGCTTACAAATGTCAAGAACTTGATCATATTGCAAAGTTTTGTAATATCTTCATCAGGAGATCAAATGATCAGGTACATGAAGGAATTCATGAAACTTCAAGGAATCATCATATATCTCAATCACAGGTATGTACAATCTGAGAAACCTCATTTGTTTCGAGCGTCATGAGAGAGGTCACATAACAAGATTTTGCAAGAATAATCAATATTCTACTTCAAAAATTATCAATCCTATCATGAAGAGAAGGAACCATAGTGAATGGAGGCCTAAGGAGGTAAATGAAAAATAGGCTCAAAGTGGATTATTTGCCATGACAGAACAAGGAACAAGTTCAAGTATCAAGCCTTATCTGCCCAAATGGACAAGGAAATCAAGTTGGATCCTGAGATAAAAGAAAAAAATAAGGTTGAGAACTCATTCAAAGTCAATCTGGTGATGAGGAAGGACTGCAAGTCAAGTGAGACCATGGAGATATGGGAGTCCCCTGAGTTTTGGGATCTTTAGTCCCTCTATGACAAGTGGGTGTCTCTACCTATGCTTCTTGAGAGACATCTTTCATGTGTGAAAGCAAGTGTGTGTGCTCGAGGTAATGATCAAAATGCCAATCAATACAAAGGTATGTTCTTTTCAATTTGATAATATGCAAGATGTGTTTGGCTAAGGGGGAGCTAACTTGGTTAACTTGAATGGCTTGAAAAAGCCATATGCACATGATGTAAGGGGAAGCATATGTGAAGATGCTTCAGTCATGACAGAAGTGTGAAGATGTCTGCTACAGTTGTGAATTCAAGAAGATTGACATGATGACTTGATCAAACCAAGTCATGTATTTTGACAAAGTATTAAATCTTCATGCATAAGCAAAGAGAGCTAGTGAGTTTTGTAGGTAGACAAGTCCAAGGATAAAAAAATCCCAAGTTCAGATTGGTGTATGTCAAAGAACAAATAATATAAGATGAAGTATGATGTTAGGGGGAGATTTCTAAGCTCTGTGAGCAGTTTGTCAAGTCCAAAGATCAGAGAAGTCAATGTTTAGATTGGTGCATATCAAAGGGGGAGCAATTGTTCATATGTTTGAATGCATATAAGTATCCTGAGCATCTTATATAGTATTTGAATGCATACATGATGTTGAGGAAGAGACCCTATATCATTGATGTCAAAGGGGGAGAAAGATCAGAATGAAGAAGTTCAAATGAGTAAAAAGTCATTCTGAAGGTGTTTTGCCATCAATGACAAAAAGGGAGATTGTTGTGCATGATCATTGATGTCTTAGGTTGTCATTGATGTCAAAGAGAGCATGAGATACTAATGCATTAATGACAAAGAAGTTATGTTTGATAGCTTAATGATATGAACATGTTGCAGAGACCCTATGAGGTGTTATGAGTATTTGGAGTGCTTATGGAAGTGAAAAGAATTCATCAGAGCAATCAATTGAGTGTCTAGGTTCAAGTAGTCATCTTGATAGACAAGGCTGAGTAAGCAGTTTGATGACATCATAATTCACATGTATGAAGGTTTCAGGAGCAGTTTGATACATGGATGGACTCTATGTGAGAAGATCATATGGTTCAAATTTCAGGTCTGGACATGGAGCGTAGCAAAAGTTATTAAGGTGCAAAGTTGGCTTCTCAGACAAAATTTACTAAGTTCCCAAATTTGTGATATTGAAGATCAACGGCGAGCGTTGAATCGGATCAAAGATCTAATGGTGAGCAATTTATCTAATTGGATAAGGATTCAACGGAGCACGTGATCTTGTTAGATAGAGATCAACGATGCGCGTGAAGTCAAATTGTCAAAGGTACTTGAGATTGCATGTGCTAGTGACAAGTGTCTCGATCTCGTTAAGTTGAAAGAAGATCAACGGCACGTGAGTGTTCATACAAATGGAGATCAATGAAGTGCATTGAGTCAAATAGTCAATGTGCGCAAAAGGCATGCAGAGCTGCCAAGTCGCACGATCGTGGAAACGAGGATTTAAGATCAACGGTGAGCAATTGCAAGTTAAAGTCAAGAGATTTATGAAGAGATCGATGGTGCGTATTTGTTCAAAGTTGCCAAGGAGCACGAGATGAGGTCAAAGTGTCCGATGTTTAGTATTCACATAGTGACCATTGGAATTTGAATATTCAAATCAACGAGGGAAACCCAATCTATAGTTTTTGAGCTATATCTTTTGATCCAGGCAGAATTTGTTGATGGAGAAAAGGCAAAGTTGTAGAAGACTTCAAGGCGCATCCAACAAAATTGGTTTGAAGGTTTGACTGTCTGTATAGATGCATTTATTGCAGTTGAAAGGTGACAATTTGTTCATTTATAGTGTTCTTGTGTACATAATATTGTTTAAAGCAATTTGTGCTTTAACAGAAGAGTGTTTTGGCGGGAGTAATCACCTGAAGATGTCTTCGAGGTCATATGGAGTGGACCCATGTATTTGAAAGTGATCTTACATTCTTAATTTGTTTAATGAAGTGCTAAAAGAGTTTGGACCCATAGATGCTGCGACCGACCTGTGAGGATAGTACTGAGCTATGTGTTAGCATGATAGAAGTCTTAAGGGTTAACGCAAGTATAATGGCCGACCTAGAAGTTGATATTCATGAAGACTCTATAAAGAGTGGCGACCAAGACAGTGGTTTCTAGACTTTATGTGAATGTGTTGAGAGTAGAAGATAGAGACGAAGGAAAGAGATCAAAGGGAATGTGCTCAGTGGATGGATTGAAGTACAACGTAAATTGAGTATGAGCGAAAAGGCCTAGAGTGATCCAAAAGAGGTGTTTGGATGCATTGCTTGTGTGAGCAAGTTTGAGTGTGTGTGACAAGTTGAAAGAGAGGTTTTACACATTGTTTCTCCAATCAGATTGAAATGCAATCCGAGTTCTAGAGTTGTTGATTTCATAAAGTGTTGTGTGGGTGCTCAACATCTAGAACACGTAGATGCTTATTCATACTTAGGGGTGGGTGCTCCTTGTGAAGTGGGTGCTTCACTAAAAGGTTTCATGTTTGTGATCATCTTATAGGACAAGTAGTCCATGTGTTTGTAGGATTGAGAGTGGGTTTTATTCCTCAAGAGGGTTTTCCATGTAGATTTTATGTTATGTGTGTGATCTTGCATCATCTTTCTTATTCATTGTTATAAATATCTTGTATGCTTTATGAATGCTTGTGGTCATTGATCAAGAGTTTGAAATAATTACAATTGGAGTTTGAAATATCTTGCATCACTGATTCACCCTCCCCTTTCAGTGATTGTAATGAACCCGAAAACTAACAAGAACAAAAAAATCACCAATAGGCCAAGATCTTGAAACAATACTCATAATTGATTTGTATTGATTGCTTCAAATAATTACAAACCCAGACCATGCTTAAATAAGCCTCAACTTGGATTTAGAGTTGACATGCAAAAATTCTAAAAAAAACTAACGTCTAAACTAAAACTTCTATTTTTAGTAGCTGCTATTTTTAGTAAGTCACGCATGCAAGCATGTGCAGCTCTAAAAATATCCCGAAATATTCTAAACACTAAAATTACACTATGGGATGAAATTCAACTGAAGTTGACTTTCAGTTCTAAAAATATACAATTTTTAAAAATAAAAAAATCCCAAAATAATTATTAAACTGAATTTTCAGACCCTATTTTTCTGCATCAGATTGTACCTCCAACACATTGAACAGTTGGTGAGCAATGACGGGTAATGATAAAAACTGAAAGGTGGTGGAATGACATTCAAACGTTGAAGCTGATGCATCACAGCGAGCTGGGATCCTAGCAAGAGCACAGGCCATGTTTCATACCCCGTGGAGTGCCTCTGACCAAGTTCTATATTTACTTGAATCCCGAGGCTGATGCCCCATGGATAGCACTCATAACAGAAGAGGATGGGATCTTGCAGAAACTGGTTAAAGGCAAGTCGATTATTCTCAGGAATGAGAATGCGGTATGAAGTTGTTTGGTGGTGCTTAATTGCTAAGAGTAGAAGCTCCATGGGAGCAAAGATATTTGCTTTTTACTAGCCTGGGGTCACATGTGAATCTTCGATAGGCTAAACTTTTGCTTTGTCTATTTGTTGCAATCCTCAAGGCAGACTGCCTAAAGGATATGGTGCTAATGTACGGAGAACTGGCTAATCAAATTACAGTTTTCTTAAATTTTCTGGCCTGTGGTAATTTTGCCTGATTTTTATGGCAGGTTGGGATCATTATGATACCTCAATTTTTTATTTATCATAAAATAAAATACTTCAGCAAGATTGAGAAAATATGCATTGAGAAAGCAATTTACATCAACAACTTGATTAAAAGAAAGACATGGAACTTTGCGACAGAGACAACATTACTCCATTTAATTTGCACTAGGCTCTTTATTTGACTGTATTGAACACCTACCCATCCTGTAGATCACCAGCAGAAAACAAAAAAGTTACATTTAGACTTGTAATCAATTGGGAATGATAATAAATATAACCACAACTTGAAGCTTTTCATCAAATATTAGCAGACACGTCTCAGAAAAGAATGAAGATGGTAACATCAAATTTCGAAGCCCAGTTTTGAGAATGTTAAGAATAATGCTGAAGTTGGATACTAATTACATACAACAATTAATGTATTGAAGAAATCCAAGATTAAAATGGTGTAATAACTAAATTACAAGTTGTTGTACTCCTCAATGTGCTTTTATTGATTCATTTCACAATACAAGAAGCATGCTTCAAAAAAGAACAAAAATGGTGTAACAACTTTCCTATTGACAGGATATGATGCATTTTACAACACGAAGATGAAAAATCAAAATGCCTTGTGGTTCAACAAGGCTTGTCAGTCAAATCGTGGTTCAATATGGATGATACAGATCTTTCTGCACTACATGTGGAAGAAAGGAATCCACTGGTCATGTCTTTTGTAATGTACTTCCAAGACCTTCTAGGCATAGTTATCCATTTATTGAAATCGATAAATTTTCACTACCTCCAAACTTGGTGAGGCCATCTTTTAAAAGGCACATGGAATCAAGGATTGCTTCAAAGTTTTTGGCATACAATTCAGTTGCCTTTCATTGTTTTCCTTTAGAAGACAAGGAGTAAATCAAATTTTCATGACAGTTCCCCACTCAACTTAACGGAGCTGCGGCTTTTTATGTAGGATTTGGCTATTCTTGTAAAAATCCAATCTTTCTTGCTTTCAAAAAGATATTGACTCTTTGCCTTTTGGGGCACAGGCTAAGATATTAGTTTTCCTATATTTTATAAGGCGAGATTTCCCTTGTAAGTCTGATGTTCAGTTGATGTCATTATCATGTTTGTTGATGTACTATAAGATGCATTTCTTAAAAAGAAAAAAGGAAAGACCTATATGCTTTTGTCCAAACTATAAACACATGATAGGAAACCACAATGCCTTTTGACTATGGTAAGCAGGGGCTTTCTGACAAAGGAAGCAGGGGCTTTCTGACAAAGGAAGCAGGAACAGTAAAATTCAATGGCAGATTTACCGAGAAGATTGATGATGGTAATATAATATAATAATTTAGATGACAGTGTACAAGAAGAGCAAGGTTAATACTTCTAAACACGTGAAAACTTAATTAAATTTATTCCCTGAATGCATTTAAGAAAACATCTTGCTTTCTAAATTTCGTATTCATTATTAGGGTGGTGAATAAATGTCAAATGCCTGTGGCTGTCAGCATTGAGAGAAAAGGTTGCTTCAAGAAAATAATATCAAATGATTTATGGGTGTTGTCTTGCAAGACATAATTTCTCCATGATTAATGCTACTGTACCAAACTGGCAAACACAAACAGTCCATTCAATGATGTTCAGCAAGCATGCCTTCTTGTGCATATGCATTTGTCAAACCAAAAAGAGTAAGAGGGAAAACTGACTCTTGATTTTCTAATAGTTGGCATTTTTGAAACTTTCTCAGTACATGAAAATATATCACAGTATGGCTGACAGAGCACGGATTCATTCGGTTTGAAGGGTAAAATTGTTAAGCAAAATACCATTGTTGAAGATCAAAAAAATTTCATAAAAAAAATTTAAGGAGTGGAAAATGTCACAAAATTTTAGGCTTGCAAGTACAAGTCGAGCAAAATTCAGCCTGTATAAGGGTATATGTGGTTCATGCATGCACGAAATTACAAAATGATAAAAATATCGATTCAAAACACTTTGTTAGCAATTTATATGGAAGCTTTGTCTCCCAAACAATATGGCTAGTGAAAGCTAGAAGTCTCTAAACTGACAAAAATTAATAAAGAATGGATCTATTGTGTACAACAGGTTGTAGCCTAGTAGTGAAGTGCAGCAAAGACAGCCCAGGTTCAAAGCTGGTGGTCTTGCTCCCCTGGTCTATGCAGAACTAAAAAGTATTATGGAAATGGAAAAATAGCATGTTTAAAATTTAAAGTAAAGAATGGGTATATGGTCCAATGACATGAAATTGAGTGGTAAATCACCGAGTTCAAATCCCAAGGACGCATGCTAATTGCTGATTGCCGGTAAAAGCATCCAACTCTGTGTGCAGCACATCCCTAACGGATGAGGCCAGCTACAGTTAATGGTGGAGATACCCCTTAATTGTGGTGTTCAAGCCAAAGGTGACCCCACAATATAAATTTAACAATCGAAAGGCAAAAAAATAAATGGGCATATCCTGCTCACAGGGGTGTGCAACTACATCCTGCTGATAAACTAAACAAGAAATCACGTGATGCTGTCATTTTATTCTCCAGAACTATTCTCTTCCTGATGATGGATCGGGGAGTGTCATCCGAAACTTCGACAAAATATCAGCATACAATACCCAGAAGTTCTCTCTCTTAAGTTCAATTCTCTGAGAAAGAAAAAGTAACGAAAAAATCCACGAACTCGTGTTCTGGCAAGGGCATCTCCTGTCATTTGATCACAAAAGCTAACAAAAATGCAAAATCCAATCGTCTTTTCACATCAAACCAGGCAACGCCCCCCGATTCCACCCCTCCCAAAAAACCCCAATAAAAATAAATCAATTAAGAAAACACATAACCCCATTCACGTGAAATTAAAAATGCAAAATTCAATCTTCTTGTAACATCGAACAAGTCCACGCTCCTCACCCAGAAAAACAAAACCCAATTAAAAAGACACCGTCCTTCAATTTCTTCTAAAATGGGTCAACGAAAAATTAGAATTAAGAAATGGAGGGCAAGAGAAGAAAAATTGATACATACCATGATGTCCATGTGCAGCCAATCTGCGCCATTTTCCGTCATATAATTGGCCTCAGAAGCCAGATTTGCAAAGTCTGATGACAACATTGATGGGGCAATCTTTGGGGTAACCGCCATCTCTGCAATTTCTATATTCAATTCCTTCTGAAACAACTACACCCACGTTTCAATTCTGCAAAAGATCGTGTAATTTTATGAACATTAAAGCTTTGTAATATTGAAAACACATTTGACACACCCACATACCTTATTGCTTATATTTCAATACCGGGTAGCCGGGCAGCCGAATGCCACCAACTCTCTGGGCCCTCTGATTAGAATTTGAGAAAATGGATGCTTCGGTTTGAAATGACAAAGATGACACCAATTATTTGACTAACCCCAAGTGCTGTGAAACTTGGGACATATTAATAGAAATGGATATAATTTTTTGTTTGTTTTTGGGTCCGGATGCCAAAAGCTTTCGGTGTGGAAAGGGGGTGCAAATAGTGGTGGGTTATATTAGTTTTGTGGTCATGTTTTGTAGATTTCCTCCATGTGGTTATTTTTTATATTGAATTAATTGTTGCATAGTAGGGTTGGGATTTTTTTGATTTTGAAGTTTTAGATTATATTAGTTTTGTGGTCATATTTTGTCGATCTTTTTTTGCATGTAGTTATTTTTTATATTGAATTAGTTGTCGCATAAGAGAGGCGGGGACTTCTTGGGGCGGAGGAGGGGGAAGGTCGGGGGAGGGAGCTTGTCAATATATCTAAGTAAAATTCCATTAAATGCATAAAGATAAAAGACAATCAAGAAACACATATTTGGATGTCACTATCTGAAGGGACCTATTCTATTGAGAAGTAATCCTTGGAGGATAAGATTAATCAACCAAATGTTTGGTGAAGTCCACATATCATGGGAATTGAACTATGGGTGGAAGTTCAATGAGGAGAAAGTGTTCATTAGGAAAACTATCATCCACTAGCTATGAACTATCTATTGTTGAATCAACTATTTAGTCAGCGATCATATGGTCCTTAACAAAAAAATTATTCACATAAGTGAGCTCAAACTCATTGATCAAAATGATAAAGTGACCCACTTCCTTATAAAAAAAAGGTTGGGGCAAGAACTAGGCAAATTATCAAGTTTTAGAATAAAATAAGCCTCTTGATTTAACATATAATTTCTTAGGCACTTGGTGGTGAACATGATTGCCATACACTCTTTCTTTACTTGAGTGTATCTATTCTCATACTCTATAAGAGTGCAACACGTGAAAGAAATTACATTTTTTAAATTAGTTTTATATTTTTAGGCCAACAGGCCTACAATTGATATATTTTTTTTCTCTCAAATAAAGGATAAGAGGTTTGTTTGGTTTAGGAAGCATAAGTATGGAAAGCGACATCGAGAGCCTCTTAAAAGCATCAAAATCCTGATGACAATGTTGAGTTCATGCCAGATTTATTTATTTATTAATAAATTCATTAAGAGAATGGACTACATACGTGAATTATGAAATGAACCTTTGAATGGACCCAAGTTTTCAATTAAAAGAGTGAATATCTTGTTCATCATCAAGAAGGAGCATGTATCCTAGAATAATGTTGACACCACATCTACAAGAAATGTATCCTAGGATATTTTTAGACATAACTATAATGTCACATTTCTCAGGGTTAATCTTAGCATTAAATTCCCTGAGATGGGTGAAGGTAGTCTACAAGTCATTGACATGATCAACTCACTTCTTAGACTTTCCTAGAAGTTCATCCACACAAGGTTCTACAATGATGTGGATTAAGCAATGGAAAACATGGCTCATAGTCCTTTAGTAGTTTGAACCTACATTCTTAAGACCAAAAGGCATGACAATGTATCAAAAGTTCCCTCACAGAGTGATGAAGGTGTTTTTTTTGTTTGATTCTCCTTTAAGATGCAAATTTGATTATATCAATAAAACTCATTCATCAAATACAACATTTAACAACAAGTAGTAACATCAAAAATAACATCAATTAAGGGGAAAGGGAAATCATATATAAGACATGCCTTGTTGGTATCTTTGAAATCAATGCATATTCTAATTTGACCATTGTATTTTAGTATGGGGACTATGTTAGAGATCCACATGGAGTAATATACTAGCTTAATGAAGTCAATCTGAAGGACTTTGATGACCTCTTCCTTTACCATCAAAGTAATTTTTTGGCTTGATAGGTCTCAACTTTTATTTTATTGGTTTAGCATTGGGTCTAGTGACTAGATTATGCACTATGATAAAAAAATCCAACCTAAGGATATTAGAATATTCACAAGAGAAGCAATCAACAAATTAAACAATAAGTTTAGTTTAGGCTTGAATTTCCTCTCAGCTAAGGGTAGCTCATAACTTAACAATATGAGGCATATCATTCGTACTAGTATTGATCTCAACGATATCTTCCATAAGAGAAACATGTCCCTCTTAAAATTGAAGAGGGGTAGAGCAAAGGGCTAGCTATTCTTTCTCAACATCAAAGATCTCATCATCATCATCATACTAGAAGTAAATGAAAACCTCTATTATGATGTTCCTTTGGGAGGTCATCATAAGTGTGGAGAAACATAAAAAATAGGTTCATCATTCTTAGCCAAGTCCAAAGTAATGGGATCATCCTTTTTATCCATGTAGGCAAGGACAATAGGATATTCTTCAAGCTTGACTAGTGGCTAAGCATTCATTAAAACCATAAACTCAGTGTTTGAAATCTAAGCATGAGGGTTGAGCGTAGATGAAGAGGAAGCTATGGAATCTATCAATTGATTCTCTTCTTGAGGAATGGCCTCAACAAAATATAAGTCAAAATCCTTAGCCATGGAACACAAAAAAGCATAATAAGTCTTGATACATTATGATTTAATCTCATAAGTGCTATGGACATGGTTGAAAAATAGCTACAAGTCTTTGAAGGCTCTGATATTATAAATTTCAAGCCTTTTGGAAACAAGACCCAACAATGGAGCTTCATATTTATCCATATTATTAGTACAAAAAATGTCTAGTTTAAAGGTGAAAGGTATGATATTTCTTTTTGGATAAGTATAAATCATAGTAGCACTCACACCTAAATTACACTTGGCCTTGTCCAAGTAAACCATTTATTGAAGTAAATTTATAATTACACCTTAAACTTAGTTAATAAGTAATTTTCCTAGGATTTATTATTTTCTTGTTTAGAAAATATCCTAATTCAGAAATACAACTTTCATTATAGTCCGAGTTGCACACACGCATGGAAACCGACACTTAAGTCCAAAATGCACACCCACGTGGACTTTATGCACCTACCTGAATTTATGTAACCAATATCATTTATTAGGGCCTTAAAGCTTTATAAAAGCAAGGCTCTCCCTCGCTTTCAAAAATGGAACAAAGAGAAAGTGAGATGTTTATTATATAATGGAGTTTCTACCTCTGTGCAGTGTAATAAAATATAGTGGTACAATTTTGTATCTCAATCTCTATGTCTCTGTCTTTTATGTGTGATGTGAGCTATCTTTATGATATATGGGTTTGATCCAGGCTAGTCTATAATTTAAATCTTAGACTAGCTTGGTAATTTTAGGCATGTTTTTAGAGGGGGTGTAATGTAGATGCATTTTGGCATGATTTCACCTATACTCGTGCATCTAGAAGGGTTAAAAACAATAAGATGATTGTAAACTTGTTGGGGGTTTGAATTATTTTTTCAAGGAGTAATATTTTTGGAAATGTGTTCTTGTGTTTTTGTACATTTTTTTATATAAGGGACTATTTTTTTAATCTTTTATTTTTTATTATTTAAAAAATTAAGAAAAATCTTTTGTTCAACTTTCACTCTTTTTTCCCATTTATATCTCCCCATCCAAAACACCACCCTCCATAATGCACACCCAATTATAGTATTGGAATTTTGCACATTATTCAATTTTGGTGTCCATTGAAAAACTTCCATTCTTGATTTCTCCACCACCCAGCCTTTAGTCCTGCCCTAGCACCACTTTATGGACATTTGGCCACCCTACTTGTCGGCCACCACCCACTTGGTCACCCAAAACTGCCCATTGACAAAGCCTTTACAAGAAAAGACTAAGTAAAATTTAATTTTGGTAATTATGTATTCAAAATAATTTAATGGCATGTTAGCTACTTTAATTTTGCTAAGGTTTTCGATTGGTGGGAGGTCTTGAGTTCAAACCTCTCCACTAGCCTTTTAGTCTAAATATCTTTGTTAAGTTCAAATTTTGTCATTTGTTTATTGGGTGTAAAGTTTTAAATATGGAGTGGGGAATTTATTGTTTAAATTAAAGGGGTGTTTTTATACAAATTGCTAGAATATCCAATTTTAACTAGGGAAGGCCAATTTTAGCTCATGAGAGAGCTAGTACATGCATTTGCTAGATATCGCTATCAAAGATCAAAGGGTGGGTTCAACATGGTAGGTGACCATGGCCCCCACAAAAACACTTTTTTTTTGTCGGTCTTGTTGTCCCCAAAAATGTCACTCATTTTTGGGACAACCTATGAACTATTTTGGTTCAACATACCAAAATCCTCTCTCCCCTTTTCAAAAATTGTTCTAAGCATTCAAGTTCTTCATTTTTCAAAGCTCTTCCAGAAATCTATGGACTCTACAGGCTTGAATCTACGAACTATGCAGGCTTGAATCTACGAACTCTGCAGGCTTGAAACTACAAACTCTGTAGGCTCATTTCTACAAACTCCATAGGCGAGATTCTACAAACTCTTTCAAAGCTCGAGAGAAAACTACGGACTCAGTTTCTACAGACTTTGCAGGAAGAAATCTACGGACTCTGCAGGAATAAAATCTACGGACTCTGCAGGCCAAGTTCTATGAACTCATTTCTATGGACTTCGCAGGTCGATTTCTACGGACTCTATAGGAAAGAAGCAGGCTCTCAACACTCAGGCAATTTCAAGGTTGGTTCAACGACAAGGTTCAACCAAAAGAGTTCATCAACAAGCTTCTAAGCAAAGATTGAACCATTGAACCGTTGAACCTTGAACCAAAAAGGTTCAACGGGTTCAATGGGTTCAAAGGTTCAACGTCATCGGCAAGAGTTAAGCGCTTCAGCAAAGGTTCAATAAGTTTAAACGCTTCTAGGTTAAATGGCTTCAAAACACTTATCAAAGAGAAGAAGGCTTGAACATTGAACCATTGAACCACTTTGGTTCAAAGGTTCAATGGGTTCAATGGTTCAACAGGTTCAATGGCCATATGGTTCAACACGTTTTGTTTGAGCGATCAAAAGACTTAGCTAAATAAAGAGATTGAACCGATTGAACCATTGAATCGTTGAACCAAAGTTGGTTCAATCAGTCGGTTCAATCAGCAACTTCAAGGGGCTGCCCCAAAGCCAAAGGAAAAAGTGCCCTTGCGGAGGGCAATGAACCAAGCCAAGTGCCCTTGCAGAGGGTAGCGATCAAAAGCAGACAAAGAGAATTCCCTTGAAAAAAGTGAACCAAGGACAAACAACCCTTGCAGAGGGCAGGCGAGGAGCAGATGGACTGTTGCAAAAGTTTGAAGGATAGTTCCAAGCTTGAACAGTCCTTGCAGAAGGCACAGTTCTCTATCGGGAAAAGAACACGACAATATGATTAAGGCATTTCCTTCAGACAAAAAGTTTGAAGGAATTCCTTCAGACTTTTGTCTGAAGAAATAAGCTTGAAGTAAAGACAAAAGCCCACCGAAAGAAACCCTGATGGAAAGCAGAAGCAAGCGAGAAGAAAGAATGAAGGAAAGGGACAATTCCTTCGGACAAAATGTCTGAAGGAATTCCTTTAGACTTTTGTTCGAATGAAAAACCTGAACAAAAGCCTGCTAAAAGAAGCCTGAAGGCCATTCGAAGACCGCTTGAAGGGCAGGAACCCTTACGAGGGGCTCTCCCTGACCCAAAGTGGACCGTTTCTCAAGACCCTGAAGGGCAAGTCCCCTCCAAGAAGGATCAAACAATAAAGCTAAAGGAATTGCTTAGGAAAGTGACGGGCCCGCAGACATCAAAGTTGAGCATCGTGAACTAGCCATTGGGATCCAGATGTCTGGTGACGTCCCTGCAACTGTTAAAATTAGGATGACAACTAGCCATTGGTTTCCTAATGATGACAGGCTCGAAGATGTCAAATTCACAAAAATGAAATAGTCATTGATGTTTGAAAGTTGGAACATGGACCCGAATGCAAAAGGCCAAAATGCCAAAAGGAAGAACCACTGATGGAAGAGTGTAAGGAGCCAACAAGACCGAGGATATAGCCTTGAGAACTCAAATGCCAGGAAAAGACAAAACTAGCAAGACTGAAAAGATAGCCCAGGAGCTCAAATCACAACAAGAAGAGACAAAGAGGAAAATATCTACGTAGAAGTTATTTTGGTAGCTGGAATAGTCTGCAGAGTAGATTTTCAAGCTTGCAAACATTGAAGGCGTGGCCTATTGGTCTCCTTTAGAGTAAAGACAAAATAGATAGTTGCACAAATGTCAGAGGGGACAGACCAGATGATCCAGACCCAGGAAGAGACATATTAGGTGAATGGACATGCCATAATTAAGGCAATGTGTTATTCCAAGCATGGTCCCTCCAGACAAAACTAAGGGTGCATTGAAGGCATTGATTGCAGTGTGGTCCGTCCCATGGGAAAGAGTACCAAGCCTTGCTTGGTTGCTATACATTGAAAATTCTCTCATTATACAAAGGAGATCTTCTCATTACCAGAAGTAAAACTCTGCGCAAATTGAAAGGCATTACTGAGACTTTGAGCTCAGATTATTGTTCATATTTCTTTGATTGAATGAGAAAGCAAGTTACTTGCAGACTTTGTGTTGTTATAGCTTGTGCTATTTTAGGAAATTGTTCTTATGTTTGTTTCCTAGGAGCATTCTTGTTTATTTGATCTAATAAGCAGAACTAGTGGAAGTAATCAGGAAGGTGTCCTGAAGCCAACTGTGGAGAGACTTTGTGCCCCCATAATTGCCTTTAGTGTGTTTTCTTTATGTTCTTGTGTAAAGGATCTTGGGACGACTTTGTGCCCTCATTATCCTTTGTATTTCACTCTTGGGCAGTCGAGGTGGAGACTTTGTGCTACATCTCAGTCTGTTGGTTACTACGCCTTTGGTTACCAGTTACTTGTCACTACTTGAAAGAACTCTTGTTGGTTCTTGCAGGAACACTTCTGAAAGAAGAGAAGTGCCTTCAGTGTTTTCACCAAGATTTTTTTCTTTGTTTGTGAACATCATCTCTGAAAGAAGAGAGATGGATGGTGTATCCTACCCTTGATTGTTATTTTTTTCTTATATATATAGTATATAGCGCTTCATACTTATAGGGAACCTCCCCTTGATGAGATGAGAGATTTGTCCCCTGCTAATGTAGTAAACCTGCACATCTGGCTGACCAATCTCCCTATGCTATGGTTGAAGAGACCTATTTTGATCACCAGTTAGCTGGTTGACAAAATATTCACCGAACAATTTTTTGGTGTCTCCACTGGGGACACAGTAATTTTGTGCAATTTGAAGCCTCAAGTTTCAGATTGAAACATCACCTGTGTCTTACCCATTATCGTTATAGCCTTATCCATTTATCCCATTGTGGAAGAATGAGTTGCTCCAGTGCTTTCCCATTGTTAATTTTTCCTCCCAGCTTCACGCAATAGTTTTTGGAGACTCTGCTGGGGATCCGAACAATTAGTTCCTATCCTTATCCATTACATATTTTGGCGACTCCATTCCATGTCTTACCCATTATCATTATAGCCTTACCATCTTCCTCCATCTCCATTATATTATCTATTCTACAAAACTAGAGCCGCTAGGGAAGGACAAGCAGTTTGAAGCTTCAAGTTTCAAGCTGAAGCAAGACTAGTCTTTTTCCATTTTTGTCTCACAATTTGGTAACTCCATGCTATACAAGAAGTTAGAAAGCCCAAGGTGTTGTTGACCTTATTTTTGAGTTGGTGCAGCAGGGTAATTTTGATTTGTTCCCTCCCCAACTTCAAGTTCAAATATCTAGGAGTGTTCCTCCTACCCATACCAGGACACCAACACAAGGTAGAACTACTTTTTTTGTTGTTAGCAGGGCTTTGCCTATCCACACGCCACCCAGATTTGTTATCCATATTTTTCATAATCCAATCATGGTTGTTCAAAGCCCCTGGGGTAACTCATTTGGCCCACTCAATTTGACTCCACCCCTGCATGAACTTCCATGTAACTCAAGAAATAATTTCCCCAAATTCCTTGGGGATGGGAGAGTTCATCCTGATGAACACATTACAACCTTCAGCATAACCTGTGGTGTGATAGGCATGAAATTTAAGGACGTGGTAGTCAGGCTTTTTGTGAAAATGCTACAAGGTGCTACTACAGATTGGTTCTACCATCTACATGCTAGATCAGTGACTGACTGGGACACACTTAAAGCTAAATTTGAAGCCAGGTTCAAGCTTACAGAAGATGCACATGCTTTGCTGGCCCAACTTACATAGATGAAAATGAAACCTCATGAATCGATGAGAGATTTCATTTCTAAGTTTGACAAGCTTAGGAACTGAATTCTTGCTATTACTCAGCCAACACCTGAAAACCTCAAATGCTTCTTCATCAACTCACAACTGCCTGTAGTGAGTTTTTTAATGAGACGTGCTAGCCACATAGACCTTGTTGTTGCTCAAGACTTGGATACTGAGGTAGAAGATGACCTTGTCTTGGCTAGAAATATAAGGAGAGACCCAAACAGGGCTAAACCCTCTTCATCTTCTAAATACTCACCTACAGCCACCACGAATCAAATGGTGCAAAAACTGGCAAATAAACTGCTAGCCTTGAAAAGGCAAATGGCTCAAGGTATGTCTGCTCCTAATCAAGATATGCCAAGGAGGATATTTCAAAACCAGCCATATCAAGGCAATGCTATCAGGAATCAAGGGCAGCCAAATCGTCTTCCTCCCCCACAGAGGAACCTTGCCCTTGAAGCACCTCCAACCAACTCAACAGTAAGATATTTGGAAACAGAACATGATTTCTCTTTCCAACCTGAGTTTGATCAAGAAAATGACACTGGTCTCTTCATGGAGGATCAAGAAGAATTAGCTAGCGACTCCCACATTGGTTTCCTAAATTACTAGGATGAACCCAAAAGTGAAGGCAATGCAGCTGAGAGATCATATGTTGTATTCACCCAGTCTAAGAATCAATCAGCTCAGCAAGCTAATAAAGAGTAGACAGAGGAGCAACCTCAACCAATAATTTCAATTGCTAAGCGTGGAACCACTCTACCTTTCCAGCCAAAGGACCCGGTGGTTGCTAAAAAAGTAAGTACCCCAAACATTTATGCACCTTCAACTTCAAATTTGCAAGCCAGTCCTCCCCCTCCCAAAAACCAAAAGGATGAACTCATATCCTCTCTTCCTAGTCCATTTCAGTCATTTGACATAATCGACCATGTCAAGAAAACCAAAATTTAAATGACTGAATTTGAATTCCTACAAGCCAACCCTGAGCAGTTGGATAGGTTGGTAGAGTGTGTGAAGAATAAAGTTGTCCATGTAGGACAAGAGATTAGAAAGATAACCCATGATCCCCCAAGGAACATGCTTGTCCCAAACAATCTTGGCATTACTCTTTCTGCTGACCCTAGGAAAGTAGATCCTTTCTATGTTTCCCTGTTGATAAATGATCACAAGCTGAACAACTGCATCATTGATTCTAGTGCTTCAGACAATGTCATGTCTATCAAAGTGGTAGAATCTCTTGGTCTCACACTGACCAAAATATTTGGTAGATGCTTCTCCAAGGAGAACAAGCAAGTGCCACTATTGGGACAAATCAAGGATGCCCAATTTGCATTTGCAGCATTCCCAGATAAGAGAATCAAGATGACAGTTCTGGTGGCTAACATCCCAGTATCCTATGGCATTCTGCTTGGATGAAATTTTTGCAAGGATGTCGGAGGAGAACTAAGCATGGACCTTTCTGAGGCAAGGATCCCTATCAAAGGTGTAATGAAGAGATTACTCCCTGAAAATATGGTTCAATGGGTTCAATTGTTCAACGACCATATGGTTCAACGCATTTTTTTCGAGCGATCAAAAGACTTAGCCAAATAAAGAAATTGAACTGATTGAACCGTTGAACCAAAGTTGGTTCAATCAGTCGGTTCAATCAACAGGTTCAAGGGGTTCCCCTAAAGCCAAAGGAAAAAGTGCCCTTGCGAAGGGCAATGAACCAAGCCAAGTGCCCTTGTGGAGGGCAACGACCAAAAGGAGACAAAGAAAATTCCTTTAAAAAAGTGAACCAAGGACAAACAGCCCTTGCAGAGGGCAGGCGAGGAGTAGATGGACTATTGCAAAAGTTTGAAGGATAGTTTCGGGCTTGAACAATCCTTGTGGAGGGCACAATTTTCTTTCGAGAAAAGAATGCAGCAAAATGATTAAGGCATTTCCTTCGAACATTTGCCTGAAGAAATAAGCCCAAAACAAAGACAAAAGACCACCAAAATAAACCCCGATGGAAAGCAGAAGCAAGCGGGAAGAAAGAATGAAGGAAAGGGACAATTCCTTCAGACAAAATGTCCAAAGGAAAAGCCCAACCAAAAGCCCATCAAAAGAAGCCCAAAGGCCATTTGAAGACCACCCAAAGGGAAGGAACCCTTGCGAGGGGCTCTCCCTAACCTAAAGCAAACTCTTTCTCAAGACCCTGAAGGGCAAGTCCCCTCCGAGAAGGATCAAACAACAAAGCCGAAAGAATTGCCTAGGAAAGTGATGGGCCCGTAGATGTCAAAGTTGAGCGTCATGAACTAGTTATTGGGATTCAGACGTTCGGTGGCATCCCCGTGGCCTTCAAAATTAGGATGACAAACTAGCTATTGGTTTCCTAATGATGATGGGCTCGAAGACGTTAAATTCACAGAAATGAAATAGCCGTTGATCTTTGAAAGTTGGAACACGGACCCGAATGTAAAAGGCCAAAACACCAAAGGGAAGAACCGCTGATGGAAGAGTGTAAGGAGCCAGCAAGATCAAGGATATAGCCCTGAGAGCTCAAATGCTAGGAAAAGACAAAACCAACAAAATAAAAAAGATAGCCTGGGAGCTCAAATCACAGTAGGAAGAGACAAAGAGGAAAATATCTACGTAGAAGTTATTCCGATAGCTAGAACAATCTGTAGAGTAGATTTTTGAGCTTGTAAACATTGAAGGTGTGGCCTGTTGGTCTCCTTTGGAGTAAAGACAAAATAGATAGCTGCGTAGACATTAGAGGGGACAAACCAGATAATCCAGACCCAATAAGAGACATATTAGGTGAATGGACATGCCATAATTAAGGCAATGCATTGTTCCAAGCATGGTCCCTCCAGACAAAACTAAGGGTGCATTGAAGGTATTGACTGTAGCGTGGTTTGTCCCATGGGAAAGAGTGCCAAGCCTTGCTTGGTTGCTATAGATTGAAAATTATCTCATTATGCAAAGGAGATCTTCCCGTTACCAGAAGCAAAACTTTGCCCAAATTGAAAGACATTACTGAGACTTTGAGCTCAGATTGTTGTTCATATTTCTTGAGAAAGCAAGTTGCTTGCAGACTTTGTGCTGTTATAGCTTGTGCTATTTTAGGAAATTATTCTTGTCTGTTTCCTAGGAGCATTCTTGTTTATTTGATCTAACAAGCAGAACTAGTGGAAGTAATCAGGAAGGTGTCCTGAAGCCAAATGTGGAAAGACTTTGTGCCTCCATAATTGCCTTTAGTGTGTTTTCTTTCAGTTCCTGTGTAAAGGATCTTGGGATGACTTTGTGCCCTCATTATCCTCCATATTTCACTCTTGGGCAGTCAAGGTGGAGACTTTGTGCTACATCTCAGTTTGCTGGTTACTACACCTTTGGTTACCAATTACTTGTCACTACCTGAAAGAATTCCTGTTGGTCCCTACAAGAACACTTTTGAAAGAAGATAAGTGCCTTCCATGTTTTCACCAAGATTTTCTCCTTTGTTTGTGAACATCATCTTTGAAAGAAGAGAGATGGATGGTGTATCCTACCCCTGAGTGTTATTTTTTGCTTATATATATATATATATAGTATATAATGCTTCATACTTATAGGGAACCTCCCCTTGATGAGAAGAGAGATTTGTCCCCTGTTGATGTAGTAAACCTGCACATCTGGCCGACCAATCTCCCTATGCTGTGGTTGAAGAGACCTATTTTGCTCACCAGTTAGCTGGTTGACAAAATATTCACCCAACAGGTCTTATGTAGCCTAATTTTTAGGAAAACTTCCTAAGGTCCATTCTCGTTGCTACAAAATCCATTTGACATGCTTTTTTTAAAATTGTCTATTTTTTTGTGATCTTTCCAAATTGGACTCTGTTTGTCCTCATTTTGTGTTGATTGCTCATGAGAGATCATTTTAGCATATGAGAGTTGTCAAACCCCTTTAGGTTCTTAGGAGACGTTTAAGTACACTTGTGATTTTCACCTTGTGCCTTGTGAGGGACACTTTTTTGACACATGTGTGACTTGTCTCAATAATTTTTGTATAGTTTTGTGACTTCCTCATAGATCTTTTGCTGGCCAATTCTCATCCTTCCCAACTTGGTTTTGGGAACTTTTTTTTTGAAACCACATGATTAATTACATTTCATTAAATAGTGTGGTTATTATGTAATAAAAATTCATGTATTTTCCTCAGTTTGTTCATGGTACCTAACGTGGCCTCATTTATGGGACCCTATTAAAGCACCAATTATCTCTTTTTCATATGGAACTATCAACATAACTCGTACATTTTGAATGTGTTGTTAAAGTATTGGATTTGTAGCATTTGTGAAGTTATTTGTTTTGAGTTTATTCACCTTGTTCATATTTAGTTGGTTAGTTTCATCTACCACTTCCACTCATGGCATTATTTTTGAGACATCTTCCAAGGCCCCTTTCTATGTTCCTTGCATTTTTTGGAGGAGATTATTTTTCACATATATTTTTTGACACATTTGATATTATGTCCAAATCCTTGTGGTGAGTAACTTATGGCATCCCTAACATTTGTTTGGTGTTCAAGTAGTGGATTTATACCACTCATACATATTTATTCATCCACTCCACCCATTCGACATTACCTTCTTTAGGTGTTGTATGTAGTTCTCTTGGGTATCCTTATGGAATATATCATTATCTTTTTACACTAATGTTGATTGCAATGATATTCATTATACTTGGATACCTCATCAAGCCTAGTGTTGAGACCCATTTTATAGGTTTAACCTCAATTTTTTACACACTCCCTAATATGCACTTGAGGTGGGTTGTGGGTGTAAATTTATAATTATACCTTAAGCTTACTTTGTAAGTAAGTAATCATCTTAGGATAATTTATTTTATTATTTATAAAATAATCCCATTTGGAAATTTAACTTGCACTATAGTCCAAGTTGCACACCCACATGGCAACTTGCACTAAATTTTAAGTTGCACACCTGCATGGACTTTGTGCAAGCACCTGCATTTATGCAACCACTTATATTTATTGGGGCTTTCAAGATATATAAAAGCAAGGCTCTCCCTCACTTTCAAGAATTTAATACAGAGAAAGTGAGAGGTTTATTGTATAGTTTAGCCTTTGTCTTTTTGTAACATAATACAATATGGTGGTCTACTTTTCTAGTTGAATCTATGTGTCTCTATCTTTTATTCCTGAAATGAGCTATGTCTAAGATATATGTGTTTGATCATGGCTAGTCTAGAATTATAATACATTCCATAAAATCTCAAGAAAAAAAATGTCACCAATCAAGGACACACCCATTTTCTCCACTTAACAAATATATACCATGCATGTAATAGTAATGCAATCTTCAGGGAGGTAAAATCCCCCCATCCCCCCTCCCCCCCAAGATATCAATCTCCAAAACGCGGAAGCTTTCATCTCTAGTATTTTCCTTAACGATATATATGAGTTTTGGTATGGAGATGGGTAAAATAACCTTGGAGTGTAAGTCCCAGTGATATGAGGATCAAAGAGAGATAAAGGATGTTTTTTTCTAGTAGTTCCAATTTGTGTAATGTAGTATGACTCAAAATAAAGACTAGTGCTAAAATTTCTTCCATGGGTTTCTCAAAGGGTGGCACCTTAGGTATCTCAATAGTGGCCTTTGGAACACACTTGGCAATGGTCATAGGCTCCTTAGGGTGATCCTTAGTAGGAAGAGGAAGAGGAGGTTTGATCATCTAAATCAAAGGGAGCTAATAATATGTCCTGACTTCCTCACGAGATTGGTTTGGTAAACTTCAAACATGTAGGGTCACTTCAGACCAGAAAAAATATTTACAACTGTAAGAATTAGATTTCCTAAAATAAAATGGATGGCATGCCTTTCTTCCTATGGATCCAAAGCCATCTTATAATCATGTTATATTGAGTTTCCTTAATAAAATATTGTGGGAATAGTTTTTCACTCTAAAATGATAAGAAAGTTAATATTCCCAATGGAAGTTTATTTAAGGATATTATAACCCAAAAGGTATTGTGAACAATAATGTAATTGGTTGTTGCATAACCCATGTACTATAGAAATAAAAAGGGGAAAATATTCACCCTTGCTCTGACATCCATTGTGGCTTTCTTACCATAATTGTTATAAACCACAACTTGGGGATAGAGAGAAGGATATCCTCTATGGTCCATATCATAATCAGAAGGAAACTACCTAATATCAAATAAGAAACCTATGTCTTTATAGCCTTGACCAAGTCATTAAATGTCAAAATATATTTGGTTTATTTGGGCCTTAGGAGGAGACATAACATTAACCAAATGTCCCAACCCTAAGGCCTCCAGCAAGGCCAACTAATGGGCAAGAAAGTTCTTCAACAATCTTGTGAAAGATATATGTAAAATGTCTTAGTAAGATCTAAAATTATATCATAGGCTCTCATTGGTCTTAGAGCCTAAATGGTATCACAATAAATAGAATAATAAGTAGGTGTACGCTGAGAAATATAATCCTAGTTATGAGTATAAACATTCACTTATTCTTTGGTATCAAGCTCTACTAGGCATATAAGCTTGGTTTTCCATTCTTGGCCAAGGAAAGGGGCTAAGTTAGGGTTACCTAAAGAGGAGGCTTTGGGAGTGATAAAAATTTATGAAGATGGTATATTATAACACTGAGTTGTGACATGATTGGGTGGAAGATATCCTCCTTATTGATGATCTATAAATAGATTTATAGGTTAGCATTATGAGGTTAGATTGGCATGTTATAGTTTTGAAGAGGATTTTTCAGCATGGTTCAAAATAACATATTAATAAAAACTTGTTTTTGATCCTCAATAAATGTTTGGATGAGCTTATTTTACTCTCTTCACAAATTTGTGTCATGATTGACCACTTTGTGGAAGAAGTAGTATTTGTGAGGGTCAAGGTCTTTAGGTCTTCTATTTTGGCTAATTTTTTTACAAATATTTTGGTATCAGTATTTACCTTAATAATGATTGTAGTTATGATATTGGAATTGATTCTAACATTGAAATTATTATTTCAATTTTTGATTTTGGTTTTGATAATTTTTTCTTTGTAAATACACAACATTAATGGTGGAAGAATTATTCATCTTCTTGGGGCCACCTTTGTCATTTCCATTACTTTTGTTATTATTTTTGGGATAATTATTGTGTTTGTGTTGGTTATTATCCATGATCTCATCTATTGTTATATTTCAATATGATTGATGACTTTAGGACCAATTTTTTTGTTTTAGTAAATCTCATTGTTTTAATTATTTTGATTATAGATGGAAATTTTCCTAGTAGGCCCATAAGTCTTATTTCCACTATCAATGGTTGCTTGGTCAATCTAAAGGGAACTATCTAAATCATATTCATGTGATTTATATGGAAATATATGCACATGTTCTTTGTTTTAATTTTTTTGGGAGTAAAGAAACAAATTGCAAAACTTAAGGCGATCCATGTGAGGTGTGTTGGAAGAAGAATAAAGAACATGGTGCCATCTAATGATGAAATGGGTAATTGATTCAATAGATTCTTATTTTACGTGTAAAAGTTCTCAAATTCCAATACAAAGAAAATTTTTCATGTCAAAATCTTTGATGAACTTTGATATGATTTGCTTGAAGGAGTGGATTTTTCCTTTAATCAAAATGTAATACCAATCTAAGGCAATCACTTCTAAGATATTGGGAAATATTTTAGTGATGATGACATACCAAGGGAGGAGTTCCATTATGGCTATGACATAATATCTGACATGAGGTTTGGATCTCCCTGGCCTTGAAATTTTGGAAGATTAGGAAAAGGATGAGGTAAGGGGAATCTTCTGATGGCCATGCTGAGAGGAACTTTAATATATTATATATAGGTGCCTATGGTGGTGGCTCATATGAGAGGGTATACTAAATATATCAAAGAATACAATGAAATTTAAATGGGGATTTTGAGGATATTTGGCTAAGATAAGAGGCTCTTGAATCATAGGTAGGGGTTGATTCATGTACTTAAAAAGGTAATTCTCTAAACAAGTTGATTTGGAAAACATATGATGATAAGCTAAAACTTGTTAACTGGATTCCAAAGTGTCGTACCCATAATTAATACTAGGTATGTTCAAAATAACTATTATTATTATTGGATGACCATGATAAATTCAAGTGAACCCTCATTAATGAGGAACCACAAACCTTTGACTATCAAGATTTCATGGTTGTGTCATGGACCCATGAGTTATAGATATAGGGGAAGAGGCACTATGATTGGCCTATAGATCACAAATGTGATTCATAAGGGTAATGATGAGAGCACTAACCACACCATTGACCTAATATGATGATAGGTTTAGTTAACTTGGTGACTCCCTAGGTGGGAAAGGGGTTGAGACAAGGAGGCTAGAGAAGGCATATGAGAAGGGTTGAACCCGTGGATAAAATGCTAAGGTTACAATGTCTATGTGGGAAGCATTTTAGACAAGTATTAACATTATTAATAGACTATATGATCTTCATGTAGGTAAGGTATTCTTCCATTTATTTTATTTTCTTATTATAGTGGTCAAGTTTAGACTCTCCATCGAAGTCATAATTTTGTAGTTCAATATGTGGATATGTGAGAACACACTTGTGAAGGTCATATCACTACACCCATGTTGACAATGGGGAGTAAAGGGATCATAGCTTAGGTATGAATTTCCTCTAAGAAGATGCCTCCCTAATGGAAGGTAGTATAGGAAGAAATATTAATCCCCGTGTATTGATAATTGTAGATACTAAAATATGGTATTTGGTACTTGACAATGATAAGCTTGACACATAATTACCATGTATGACTTGAGCACACAAAAAATCCTCCATTCTCTCATACTTACAGGCTATTTTATGATTTTAACCATTTTTTTCTATTACACACCTACATGAACTTCACTATTTATTTCTAACATGTTTAGTATCCTACACAAACATCTTTAGAACTTCAATTTAGTCCACCTGTACACATGTTAGTTTCACTAGATTTAGTTAGAATCACCATTCGATACTGACCTAATATAGTTGGTACCAACCCGATCCTTGTAATAGTTAATTTTTAAAATTTAACCTTTCCTTACGGTTGGTCCATCTGCCTAGCATGTTAGTGGCATCAAAAATTACAAAATTAAACTCATATATAAACAAATCAAGGTCTCACTCAAAAGGGACTAGGCACTAATTTGGTACAAATCTATACATTATTGCACGTTGAGAAAATTTGCTCTATTCTTTCCAAATTGTGAATCTATCATTAGGAGTAGTTGAAATCCAATTCTAAAGCACATTAAATCTAATTCAAAGCAATCATTTTCAAGTATCAAAGACAAATCATTAGTTGTATACATATATTGAAGGAGCACAATCGAAAAATCACACTAGGTGGGAGAACTACATGTGGATTGATTTCCCTCATTAGAGTATCAAATACGTAGACAGTAGTCAATCATCAAATGGGGGTGATTAGGGGTTAGCTTAATCCATCACACTTTCCAAATTTTTGTAGGTTTCTAGCCCTCACAAAAACACCTATGATTGCAAGGTGGACACTTATTGTGGAGTTGCATGCATCATAAAGGTTTGGGAATGCACATACAAATATTACATAATTAGACAAATGTGACCATACTATCATAGTACTCCATTTCTGCATAGGTCACTACCAAACAACACGGGTCAATATCAATTGTCAATATTGACCAAGATTGACATAACCAACCTTGTACAGACATAAGTACAGTTCCTAAACCGAACGAATCACAAGCCTTCTTTAATCTTATTTTCACTTCCAACATATAGTCGCAATCACAGTCAACTATAAAATCTTTATTCATCCCTTTATTGTACTTATTATATTTAACATATTCCACTTGTCAATTAATTAAAATTCATTACATTCAAATATATGCTTGAATGTTATATCTTAGTATCTAAATTACATTTCTAATTTATATTTTATTAAAGTTCAAGAAAAAATTAAGATAAAACATACTAGTTTCAGTGAGCAACACCATACCACATACATATAGGTTTTGGTTTTCTTTGAATATCTTTTTCATTATTTTTTACATAGACATAAACAAGTGAATAAAATTGGCTAATGAAGGCATGTGACCCTGCCTTATGGGTCCATATGACCACGAAGCTACACAGACTCGATCCTTGATCCTATTCTACATGGTTCTGAGATTGATTTTATAATTCTCGACAATTGCTTCTGTATCTTCATGTTGCTGCTCCATCTACATTTACCGTAAAAGCTCTCTAATTTTGGAATTGTGCGCTTAATACTACGTAATGTATTAGCACAGACAGAAAATGGAAAGTTTTATAAATATATACAACAAAGCTCAAAACACATATAAGTTATGCAACAGTAATATTACAACAAATTATCATTTATTAATACAGTCAGTAGGTGGAACATTGCACTGAGAAGGCAGTTTGTAAGTGGCTTCGACAGTGCTTCAGATGCCGTCAACATCAACAGTTTTGGGAGCAGCGCAACATTCAGGTGAAGGGTCCCTTGGATTCAGTCCCACCGCTGGCAAGCATGGCCTCAACGCTACTGCAATCTCTTGGTATGTGCTAGCGATTATAAATAAACTCTGCATGATTCATTGCAACTAAATTGGGAGTGAACTAACAGGGGAAATGATATTTCTCTTTAAAAAAGAATCCATTACTCCCCCAGAATCCCTTGACAAAATAAAATTTCAAGTTGAGATGAGGGGCAGGTGGATGGCATGCAACGTGTAACGGACAAGTAGAGGACGTAAATTATGGGCTCTTATCATGTTTTTATTTTCCCAAGTTTTTTAATGTTAAATTAATACTAATAATAATTAAATATATTAGATATTATTATAATACTGTGATACATATTCATTATAAAATATAATATTATTATTGTATTAATATAATATTATAATATACGTTAATTATTATATCTATTTTTAATATATATTTATAAAACTATTAAAATATAATTATTATATTATTGTTATATTAATATATTTTATATTATAACTTATAAAATATATCATTATAATTACATATAAATTTAATACATTAAAATTAAATATATAATATATTATTCATAATATATAGTAATAATAATATATTAAAATATATAGTGTAAATATAATAATAATATATATTATTAACATATAAAGTAATAATAATTTATATATTTCAATAATATTTAAAGTTATAAATATATAATATAATTATCTTTATAATATATTATCTAATATAATATTATATTATATTTACATTGAAGGTTTTTTTTTGGCAAGGCCATTGTATAGATTTGTCTTAGCATATAAAGATGTCAATCCTATCAAGGGATACAAAGATGCCTCCAATGTGGCAACTGTCATTCCCATGAGGCTTGGAAATAATAGTTAGACTAAGCCTATTCACTAGATGAGCCCTTGAAAAGCTCCAATGTGGTATTCCTCATGGGACGCACAACCCTAACAGAGAACAACAACAATGCAATGTACTTGGTGCTTACCTTGATAGATGTGGGTATGGAGAGGTTCTGTATGAGCTTTTACAAGTTCCATGCCATGGTGGCATATTGAAAGAGGCTTGTGTTGTACGCATGGATAGGAAATATAGATAAACATTATTGGTACCATCTGAAAGATGAAAAGAGGTTGCCCTGATTAATGAACCACCCATTAAGGTCCCATAATCCATCTTTTAGCTTCCATCCATCTATGCCACCAATATATTGACACTTAAGTGCAGTTAACATCAAGGTTAAGAACATACAAAAATGTCATATTCAAACCTTTAGGAGAAAGGAAAAGGCCATATAGAATATGTAATTACTACAAGATTTCAAGGTGAGTTGCGTAGTGATGGCGAGGGGCAATGACAAGGTCTTTCAAGTGATTTGTCAAACTAGGGTAGTCGCATATTTAAATGGACATTTCCTGTTGTCAATGGTGGACGAGGATGTTATGAGAGCCGATTTGGTTGAATTAGGGCTATACATCTCATGTATAGCTCGAATTAATGATGCAATGCCACTGATGTTGGAACAATACATTACAATCCCATAGTCAATCTTGTAACTTTGCCTCATTCATAATGCTAATATATTACCACTTAGAGCAATTACATTAGTGTTAAGAACATACAAAAACACCAAAATCAAACCATTGGAAGAAATGGCAAGGCCATATAAAACATACTGGTTATTTTCTTTTGTTAAGGGTGGACAAGGATATCGTGAGAGTCACTTTGATTGTGATAGGGCTCCACATCTCATGTGAAACTCAAATCAATGATGCAATGTTGTTAATCATGGAACAAGACAATAAGGTCCCAGAGTTTATCTTGTAGCTCCCATGTCATAATCGCTAATTTGATTGCAACAAAGATCCATATCTAATTTGCCAGTGAAACTTGTATTTACCTTTGAACGTTTTGCAAGAATGAAAAAAAGTAAATATGTAAATCTTCAAAAATCAGATAAAAAATGATTGACAGAACTACCTCTTCCACACCATTTATAAAAACTCAAACTTTGTAATGAGTGTTGTATACAATCAAAACAAAAAAAAAAGAAATATTTGTAACTATTGTTAAATACAATGCATTTTATATCTTCAACAATTTTATCATTAGTATAAATTATAAAAATTGATATAATATTAAAATATAAATTTAATAATCTAATATTTATATATATTATATAATAATATATTTTCAATATATATAAAATATATAATAAATATTATACAATATTTCTACATTGAATTATGCAATTTAAAACCAAAAAGACTTACAAAGTAGTAAAAAGAACTACAAATACTTAGTTATTTAGAGAAGCAGCAAAGCATTAGAAGAGCAAGCTTGTAAGGTCGAGATATGCAGTTGATGGTGTTTATCCTGATTTGTGTTGTATTAGACTGCCTCTCTTCATTTATTTTATCCTGCACTTGTTTTAGCATACAAATCTGGGTTTATGTTGCATTTATATTTCTTATTGGCTATAATTTTCTATAGCCAACAATGGTGTGGCTATTGTGTGATTCGAGTTTAGGTTTAATTTGGAGCGTGTGATTTGATCGCAGGTAAGGTAGTCGAGGGATTCGGATGACGTTTAGAAGAGGGGACAATTATATTTCATTATAATCCCTCCATCACCATTTGAAGAAGTTTATATCATCTGTGGATTTGAGATTTTTGGAGGTTTATTTGGGGTTAACAACATGGAAACTCTTGCGAAGATGGAGAATGATCTCAAGATTGCCGAGGAGCTAACGAATGTTGGCCAGAAGTAGGCAGCATTACAATCCATTCTCGATTTGATAACGTCAAAGCGATACAGAGCATGGTAGAAGACATTAGAGGAGATAGGCTTCAGACTTGAAGTGAAAATGCACGATAGGAATTGCTCTCTGGAAATGTAATCTTCAACGTGAAAATTTTATTTGGAAGAATGGATACGAACCCTGTTTTCCATTTATGATATAGACATTGGAAATTCGTGGACACACAGAATCCAGGATGCGTGCCAATTGTTTGACAAAATGCTCGAATAAGTTGTGGCGTCTTGGACTGCGATGGTTGTTGGGTATTTCTGGGAGAGAAGAATCGAAGATGTTCAGCATCTCTTTGACCGGATGCCAATGAGAAATGTTTTTTCATGGAGACAGATGATGTGAGGAAACTGTTCGACAAAATGCCGAGACGGGACATGGTTTCTTAGAATGAAATAATTGTAGCATATGACAAGAAGGGCGATATGGAATGTTTGATAAAACGCCTGAACGAAATCTGGTGGCATGGAATTCCATGATTTCATGATATAGCCACAATGGGAGACTAGAGTATGCACAGAAAATATTTGACAGAATTTGAGAATGGGATGTGATTGTAGGATATACACAGGATGGAAACGACCCCAAGCTGCAATTTGATTTATTGTCAACATTGAAGTTGTCCACAATAGAGGATCTATGTAACATAGGGTGTATCCCAAAGTATTTCCTTCCAGACTACCAGAGGCTCTTGAGTTCAACACTATCGAGGAGACTAAATGCTACAAAACTAATTGAGAATAGTGATTTTTTTTTTTTCCACAATAAGCTAGTTCAGACAGTTCAATTCAAGGAATTTTTTATTTTAAAGGACAACGTTGAGAAGGACTCGTTTTTTTTGCAGGCTTCCAAATTTAGCCGAGCAGCTACCACGTCAAATTGTGGTGAAGAAGTTGCTTCCTTTGTTGGCATATTCCCTGGAACTTGTAAATTGTTTATGATATTGTAAAATTAGAAATGCATTTGATGGTAGTTAGAATAGTAGAAGAGGATTCCGGCATAATAAGCCAAGGGTACAAGTTTAAATTAGAGGATAAGGGATGTTCGACAAATGGGCCAAGACTAATTAGAGGATATGAGATGTCGGAAAAATGGGTCGAGATTAGTTAGAGGACAAGGGAATTACGACGACAGAGGCCGAGATTAGGAGTAGATAGCATGCCTCAAATGCATTATAATGGAGCAAAATTGTAAACACTTCAAATATATGGCCTCTTGTTTAAGTGTATTGGGACAAGACACCTATTTTCGTTTGGGTAACTATTAGCATAGGCATAGGCAAGTGAATAAATTTGAATTATAAATAAAGGAGATAAAATAGATATACATGTGTCATGTGGAGAGAGAGGGAAGTTGAAGAGTCACTTGGAAGATTGAATAATCATTCTTATTGATTATTTAGAGAAGGAAGCAAAGCATTAGAAGAGCAAGCTTGTATGGTCAAGATATGCGGTCAGTGGCTTCTTGGTCATGGGACTAATTGGAAGAAGCTTCTAGTAAATGGATATCTCATTTGAGTTTTTTATCCTACTTTGTGTTGTATTAGACTGCCACTATTAATTTAATTGATTCCTCCCTCGTTTTAGCATACAAATATGGATTTATATTGCATTTATATTTCTTATTTGCTATAATTTTCTATAACCAAAATTATTTTTTGACGGCTCATTTGGAATGACACACTAACTTAGGTAAGGCAGGTATCCTTTGGCCCACCTCCCCTAAAAGGAAACATGAAATGCTTTCACCATGATCTCTTTCACTAGGTCATGGTGATGTAGGGGCATCAACCAAGGAGAATCAATTTTGTACATATTTGTCTAATGAGTCATGTTGTAAGCAATAATGAGTTATGACGGGCTCCATTGTGCATTGAAATGGTCACATTTAGATAAGAAAAGTCCATTTTAGTCTATTATAAGGTTTACAAGTGAGTAGGGTGTTTAATTTGGTTTCTAGGGCCTCATATTTGGTTTTCCGCCAAAATGAGAAGTTAAAATATTTGATTTGCTTTAAGGATTTTGAGAGGATTTTGAAGGTTGGTAAAGAGTTTGAACTTGTCCAAGGGGTCATTAAGACCTATTTACATGTTGTAAGTATTTAATCACCCTCTAGTCAAATATAAAATCATCCAAAACCTATCTAGATGGAAAAGCTACGTAGGAGATGGCTTGCTTGTACAAGATAAGACAAAGATCTAAGATGGTGGAGAAGAATTTTGATAGGAAAACTATGTTTAGTTGTATTGTTATGTATGAAAAGACTTGTACCATCTATAAAGGAGTCTGAGAAGGCAAGATAGAGGTAGGTGGTGTTTAGTCTGCAAGAAAGAGAAGAGGAAGGTCTGGTCTGCCAATGAGGTCGGCAAGAAGGTCTAATGTCTTGTAACAATAAGTATTAAGTTTGTATGAATGAGAATATCTGAATAAAGGAAAGTGTTGATGAAATCTAAAATGCATTATTCCGTTCTCTGAATATGGATTCAAGTGTCCTTGAATCCAATGAAGGTTTCTTGTTATAAAAATGGTCTATTGTAAGACTATGCTCAATAAACACATAATTTTGTGTTTCCTGTAGACTGAGATATAAAGAAAGTCACATGTTTTAAGTTGTATGAGAACCATTGAATGATTGGAAAAGTACAATCTATCTATATAATAACCATATAGTCCATTAACAGTGGTTGATAAGTTGAAAATAGTAATTGTAACTTTCTTGCAGGTCTAATAATAAGAGTTTATGAGTGCATAGTTTGACAAAACCATAATGTTTCACATACTTTTGGTAACCAAGGACTGGTATAATATTTGTAAGGGTTGAAAGACATCTCATAGGCTATACTATAAGTGAAATCCATCATTAAAATTAACTCACTATTTTTATATAGGGTCAAAGGCTCTAAAAACATGTTTTTGGTCATTAAAAATTGTCATTTCTCACAAATGGACCAGCCAAAACACCTCAAAATTTATAGATAGGGATGCCTAAGAGTTAGTATAATTACGTGAATCACGAGTCCTTACAACTATTTCTTCACTACAAAACATTCTTAGCATAGTCATTTTTAAAATTACATACATTTTGAATTTGAATTATGTTAAATATTTTGGTGTGTAGGTTTATCGTGGGCACTACAACCCTAAAACCTCACACTATGGTGCATAGATTTCAAGAATTGCATGAGCTTGAGCTAGTGGGAAGATGCCACACGTAGCTTATTTATTCACCACAGTTCTTGTTGTACTCGCATTTGTTTGCAGCATCATTTTTACCATGTGATTATGAATCAATAGAGTAATTCCATGTATCACAATCATAGGACCTCATAATCTCACACTAATATGCAAGTTAAGAAGTCTTTATGAATATTTTTTACAATACGTGATTATGAATCAATAGAAGAAAGGCATGTGTCAGGTTTAAATTCATTACACTATCTAGGACTCTATCATACCTGTTTCAAAAAATTATCTACCCAATCCTTTGCACTATATGGCTCCAAATCAATTAGGACATGTAACATGTCCTTATTACAAAGAATCTTAGGCTGCAATAGTTATGAACAAGGTTATAAAACTTCTACTACATACTTCTGAAATAGTTTAAGGGTGTCACACATTGTTTTCTCATGACCTCGTAGTGTCACACCATTACACAAGTTAACAAATTTGTGTTGTGTGATTCTGAACTAACCAAATAGTTCCACGCGGTTTGAAATGAGTTGAACAAGTTTAATCCCAATTGATAAAACTTTGTTTCCTTCCTATTATCCTAAGGATGCGAGATGTTGAGACATGGATGACTAAAACTTAAAAAAATATATTAAAAAAAAAAAAAAAAGAGGGGAAAATCAAAATTTAACAGGAAAAACTATGAAAGGCCATCTTATGCAATTAATATGCACAATTGACATAATTAAATCGGATGCCTATATGATCTCACAGAAGAATTAAATAATGTTTAGACTTTAAAACTTGCAATGTTTTCCATATTGATAATTATTTGGAACAAAAGTATAATTTCATAGCCTTCCAAAGAATGTGAATTGTCTCCACAGATTGCATTCACGCGATTGTTGAGACACTGAACATTTTAATTATTAGAGTTTAAAATAGAAGGGTAATGAACATGGATTCATCCCTCTTATCATATGGAACGCCCCTGATTTACATAGACATAATTTTTGCATCAGACACGTTGGGTTTTGGTTTCAAGTACTATAACACTATTTTAAAATAAGTTAAAGAAATGAAAATGATCTTAGATTATACAAGCACCTCACAAACTAAAATAGATTATTCAAAAGACATAATTACCCTATGACAAGTAGGTCTTCATTGAGCAGCCACTAAACCAGAGGTATTCTTGTGTATAGACCTCTTCTTGAATGTTTTCACTAGAACTATACATTAAGAAGACATGGTTTAGTCCCACAAACAAAATAATCAAATAAAATTTATCACATGTTTGGAAATTTAGAAATACTACCAGCTACCACCTCCTTTATTATTTTATAATCAAACAATGAGGTTGGAATGACTCAATGGCCAAAATTTGAACGAGGTTATTAGGGATTGGGTTGAAGACCTAGACAACTGGGTAAACATATAATAAACCAATACCATTTTTGGTAGGATATTTAGGCTTGGTGTTAGAATTGGAATGGCATTAATGAACATATTGTATTTGCATCATAGACATTATTCATGTTCAAAAGCATTGGGCTCCTTTGCTTTCAATGATCATCAATGATAGGTAAATCTTTGCTCTAGGGGAAATAATCTCTATTAATCTAAGACAACACGTCTTTGAAGTGAGAGAAGGATAGAATTTATAAATGATGTATTACTTGTTGGATGATATATGTGCCACTAGTAAATTTGATCAAATCTGAAAATGGACCCTTGCTTCTAAGACCATGATACATTTGTAATTTTCTAAGTTATATGTGCATAAGTATCGACATTTTATAAAATAAAATTGTAATTATTTCTATACTCCAATTTATCATGCCATTAATGAAGCATAAATTCCTAGATTATCTAAATAAATGAGAAGGTATATTCTCAACATGGGATCTCATTAGTACTACCAATATTGTATAGTCATTAGGATTGAGAGAATATCAATGTCACCCCTCAAGTTGCCTTATTATGTACTAGACAAATTAACATAGCAAGAAGTGGATTACTAAATAATTCATGGAGTTGTTGGCCATTACAAAGAGAATAAATAGTCCTCATGGCCTCTTATGCCCCTCAAGTTAGGGAAAAGCAATTTGAAAACATGGCTAACACTGCAGACATTGGTAGTACATAGGGCATCATTTAACCTAGATGACCATGACCTCAAGCTCTAGGATCCAATAGGAAATGTGAAGACACATTTACATAAACTAAGAGGAAAGGTTTTACAAATACATCACCATGATCCTCATCCTAATGAGTAGTTTTTCTATTAGTTAGAAAAAATAATGTGCTTGCATGGAAATTATGAGATAGGATTTCAACCACATTGATTATAATGTCATTTCAACCATTTGGTTATTTGTAAAATTGCATACTTGCAACTTGTTCCTTAGGTTACTTTTTTGACCCTAAAAAGAGATGAGTTATAAACATCAACATTTTTTATTAGGTGCATATATTTGCATCAACCCCCTCCTAACTTAATACCATGAGACTTTAGAGTATGTTTAACCCACGCTTATGGAGTGTGCTTAGAAACAATATGACTGATATAGTAAGTTATCATACTCAAAAGTTTAAAATGAGTTAAATATAAATTCAACTAAATCAACAACTAAAAGCAAATCTACATGAAAAGGAGGATTAACATGAGAATCATTACCTCTTTATAGACCTTTGGGAACAACTTTCAAACTCTCTTTGGTTCCATGTTGCTTGTCAATTGCTATAATATTTGTGTTTTATTGGTTAAGAGCCATATATAATATCTATACCTACCCATAGTTTAGGGTTAATGTCATATTTAATGTTATAAACTTGAGAAGTCCTACAAACATGATATGATGCCTCGATTTTGACAAAACGAGATGACTTTCATAAACATATGAAACACTAGCAAAATTCAAACTTCTAATTTTATACATTTTAGTTTGGTGTCAAATATCAAAAAGATTAATGTGTGGTCTAATTCTCACAAATACAAACAAGAATACAATGTGGTTAGTCCCTACCAATGCATTGGATTATGATCTTAAATGAAATGCAATGAAAGAAAATTGTGAAGAATAGTTAAAATAGAAATACCAATGTTTAGAAATTCCTTTTAGAGGTTGGAATGTTTCATAAGTGTAAAGTGTTTTATTTTTTTGGGGGTAAAATGAATGAAAAAATGCAATTTTGTATAAATATGGTTTTTATGTTCACTTATTAAAATTTTAAGTCAATGTACAGAGAGAAATGTTTATAAGAGATTGGAATGTTTCATAATGTTAAAGTATTTTTTTTTTCTTTAAAAAAGTAAAATGTATGATAAAATTAAATTTTGTACAAAAATAATTTTGATGTCCATTCATTAAGATTTTAAGTCAATGTAATAAAATAAAGTATTCATGTCTAAAAATATTTATTCAAATTAAAAAATGAAATAAAATTATTTAATTGACACTACTGAATAATATTATGTTATTTATTCTCTAAACAACTTGATGTTCATAAAACAAATTAAAATATAAGAAACTTTATAAATATTTTACCAACACAAAAGTTAGTTTAAGTTTTTTCCAAATATTTTTTATATTGAATTTGTTTCTTTTTCATATTTTTCTCTATTATTTTTCATTTTATTGGAAAAAAATATATCACAATATTATTAAAAAATATATTGACTTTAGTTAATATGTACTTAGAACAAGACCAATTAAAAATCATTCACACAAAATTATGCATCATTCACCTCATCTCAATCAATTTTCTTTTAAACTCAATCACATTGCATCATATTATGTTCTTATAAGAATATTTCCCAAGATATGATAATAATTATTTATTAAAAGATGAATTTTATAGTGTTAGTTTAAAAATAGAAAAATACTTATAATAAAGATAGTTTTGTTGTAGAATTATTACTTAATCAACTAGTTTTTAGAAATTAAGGTGTATAACCTTTATTTTTATGTACATAATATAATTGTAGTTTTATAGTTTTGACATTTACAAAGTATATGAATAAAATATTATATATATGTTCAATTTCTCTAATGACCGGTTGAGATTGAACAATACCTTGGTTCGATCTCATCTAAATTTAATTTGTGTATGTTCACATTTTTCAAATTTGTTGTAGGAATTCAGTGATAAGCCCAAGGTTCCCCTTTTTCCATGATTATTACGTTGTAGGTTGGGTGACATTTTTGGCATTGTAAAGTGTGTAAAAGCATGACAGCTAGGTTTCTTTCAAAGTGAGGAAAATAATGTGAGTATTGTGCATAAGAGTTGATGGGAGATGGGTTGCCTTTTAATTGTTATTCCCTTGCTTACATCTAAATGTTTGCTCCTCAATATCTAAGTTATTATCTATGAAATCATGCTATAAGTTGAGGTAGAGGATGAGAGGGTTTTCAATGAGTGGGAATGTAAAGGGAGAAGAAGTGGTTGGTGGTGGATTTAGAGTTTGTAGGTAATAGTTTTGTCGATTATTGAATGTAAACATTATATATCCTCACATGTGGGTTTGGTTAGAAAGAGTGTGGTTTATGGTGAAGGAGATGGATGGGGGAGAGGTGGATGAGATAAACCAACAACCGAAGGACTTGATGGTCAACGTCAAATAGTCCATTGGGCAAAGAAATGTATTTGATATGGTGTTGTCTATGAGTGGATCTAATGTCCTTTTGAATGTGATTAGGCATTTGATACTTCATGAGGATCATGATGCACTCAATAGGTACTTAAATAATGTAATTTCAAAAGTGGCTTACCTTGATAATCAATTGCTTGCTAGCATTAGGTCCCTCATGCAGGGGTAGAGATATTTGGTTGTTTGGTTGGGAATCACGTTATCTACTAGTTTTATGGACGAGGTATTAGTCTGTTACAAATGTCATCCTTCGACTTCATGAGGTGAGAAAGTGGTAGATTTTTCCTTTTTTTTTAACAAGTTTTGAACTACTTCCATACCATTTTGTATATTTGTAATATGGAAATAGGGGCCTACATAATTTTCCCAAGGCACCATTATAAACGAAGAAACTTTTACATACTACTAGTTAATAATATAGAAAATATTGTTAATAGATTTAGAGTGGTTTTATTTCTTAGCACTTCCTTTTTTATTCGCATTTTGTATTTTGGTCTTATTTTTGTGGTTGGGGGAGAGAGTTAAAATATATGAATTAAATGGATTCTTCAAATTTTGGCATTTTTGGTAGTTTCCCCTATCTAGTGACCGTGAGTTAGCGAAGAATGTGGCAAAGGGGAGAGATCCAGTGTACAAGAAGCTAGGCCCCCTTGACAATGGGTTTGGTTGGCAAAGTGTTTTACTTGTGTTAAGTTCATCCCTACTAAGATTTAGTTGGACTAACACGAGGTGAATTATGGCTGATGGGGGATTTTTTTATAATGATTAATTAAGTGTTGATCGATCTATTATATGATTTACAATGAAGGTGTTTTACTGTATAGTGAGAGACATGTTACATGAGTCATTTTTTGGTACTTTTTGTGACCTTTCACTTATAGATTTTGTGGGGCCTAGTTGGTCCATAATTTCAGCTTGTTGTTTTCCACAAGAGAATATATGTACGGCAGTTATAAAATTCATGGTCCATAGGCTTATGTGCATAAAATTGAGTTGGGTTTTTTTATTAAAGCCTTGGTTGCATTTTGTGGTAGTTGTGATTTATGCATGACGATCCTTTGGTCATTTATTCTACACAATATTATGTCTCTTGACTTGCAGATGCACTGATCTTTTGTTAACATTTTATAGGCTCTTTTAAGCTATTTTTGCTAGACTAGGGCCTTATCTCTGAGTACTCCAGTGAAAAAATAATTGTTATAGACAATATATTCAAGCATATGTATATATAACAATGATTGCCATCTTTTAAATTATTTCCATGGTCTAATTCGTATATTTATGGTAATACTTAAGTTTCCCTGACATTAAATAAATGCATTTTACATTCATTCTCCATTTAGAATTTCATTATAAATCATTAATAATTCTTTAATGACGTTGCTTTAGGGTGATATGTGAATTAACCTTACAAAGATACATATATTACACCATTATAGAATCCTCCCTTCATAGCTAACCTTAAAACTAGATCAATAAAATTTAAACTAGAGGTTTGAATGGGTATTATAAGAAGCAAAAAAAAACAAATTCCAAATATAGTTTAAAATAATCACTGCACACTAAAAAATAGTCTCCAAGAAACTAGACTTATAATATATCATATTTGTCTCTATATTTGTCAAAAAATGTAAAAGGTTGTAATGGAAAATAAAACAAAATGTTAGCAACCAAGTAGTAAACGCCTTGAAAAAATGTTAGTAGTTAGGTTCACAACATAAAAAAGCCTAAAAGCTAGGTGCAACGACAGAAACTTGGGGCATAACATCAAGTTATCTTAAGTTCGAGTCATAAAGATTGACTCCCTGATAGTGGCCTCCTCCAAAATAAATTAACCAAACAAAAAGTTCATACTTTGAGAGTAAGTAACCTATCTAGCATGATTGTGAAGCTCATTAGAGTAAACAAGATGTGAGTGCCTAAAAACATTGATGCAACAACCCTTAAAGTTGGTGTTTCTCTTGCAAGCCCTAAGCCAAGATGGGTTGCCCTAATTATGTGGACTTGGCGAGGTGTGATCATGTCAAAATTAATGATTTAGGAATATTTTCTTTATGACCGCCACATGTCACATTTGTACATAAAATTTATTGATGAAGTTATGGTTATTTTTTAAGACGTGCTAACAATTTAAAATTAATGATTATGAGATTGTAGGTTTAATAAATATAATGCCATAGTCTATTGGGAAACTATCCAATAAGATTATTATTATTAAAAAAATAAAAAATATATAATAAGACTTTAGAAATGGTTTTTGTTAAATTACATTTATAGAAAATTGAATTTATATTAAATATATATTTTATAATATTATAAAATTTTAGTTCTTAATTATTATTGATTGAATATGATTAGAATAATAGAAAAATGAAGATAATAATATTACGTTTTATCTTAAACAAAGATTAATAAGAGTATAATTATTATTAACAACATTACTACTAGTATTATTATTATTATTATTATTTAACCTAGAGGTATCCCCAATCCCAATTGCGACACTGGGACTCCGCCCAACGACTTTCATTGGAACGAGTGGAAACGAGATTAATCCTCTAAAGACTGCCAATAAAACCCACACATACCAAACAACCTTGAAACTCTGAATAGCGAAAAACAACCTCAAAACTATTACTAATATTATTATTGTGCGATGACTTACAAATAATAAATAAAATAAATTTTTTAAAATAACAAAATTTAATTATTATAATATTTTATAAATATTTTAACGGAAAAGATCACCTATATAAATGCGGTGACACTCTCCCACAAAACTCTCTATAACTCTGTTGGGATGGCTTCCCCAAAGTCAAACCAAAATCTTTAGTTTTTATAGGCCTATAATTGCAATATTCTTCTTACCTTTAAAAAATAAAATTATATTTTAAAATCACCACAAGTAAAACATCCATTCTTTTCCACTTAATTGGATCATATTTATTTAAAGAGTATATATAAATTAATAATAAATATTAATAAAAATGATGACTCGTCACTTTACCGATAATAGATGTACACAGAGAGGCAAAAGTAGAAAAAGTAATCGGAATTTCAATTCAAAGGAAAGCAAAAAGACATTTTAAACAAAGTAAACTTCAAAACATGTAGATCTTCTGACTTTTATTTCGAGCACGTGAGCTAATAAATCTGACTTTTATTTCAAGCACGTGAGCTAATAAATCTGACTTTTATTCCTAGCACGTGAGCTAATAAAACACTGCATGGGAAACGTGTTCAATTTGATGTTATAATAATTGGTTGAGAGCTTAGTCAACTTCCTCAATTTCCCAATGAAGGTTCATTGTCTTCTTTGTGCGTAGCTCAAAAGTATGATTGAATTTTTGGGAGTCTAAGCATTTTTTCCAAAAGAGAGTGTGACTTTAATCTCCATAGGTATCCAAATAAGGATTTGGATAGATTATATGTGTATGGAGAAGTAGTAATATAAGATAATATTTTAAATAGGTAAATTAATAATAAAGAAATTAAAAATTATATTAATTTGTTTATTTTATATATGGTATTTTTTAAAGAAGATATTAAGTTTATATTTTGTTATTTTATTTATTTATATAAATATGTATATATAATTTAAAAAATTTATGAAGGTTTTTTTTATTAATGGGTTTTCGGTAATAGAATAAAGAAGAGTAGTAGGTCTTGGATTGTGTGAGAATCCTTAAGATTTGATTGGTTTAAGTTAAATTTTGATAGTATTTGTAGAGGTCATCTTAGTACATTTGGAGTAGAATGTGTGGTGAAGGATTGTAGTGGTTCATTAATTTATATGATTTTTATTAAATTAATAGACGATATTAATAATGAAGTGGAAGCTCAAGCTCTAGTGGTTGGGTTGGAATTGGCGATAACTTATGGAGTGGAGTATTTGGAAATCGAAGGGGATTATCTAGTTGTGTTTTAGGGTTTGAACAAGTAGAATGCTAAACCCTGAAATATTAATAATATTCTTGCTAAAGCGTGGTCATTTTTGAGTAATTTGAAAGAGTGGAATGGTAGCCATTATTTTTGGGGACGTAAGAATTGATCAAATGGAGGATATAAGGAGTGATAATTGCAAAGAGAGGTGGTATGATTGCGTAGGGATTATCTATATCAATTTGAGGTGAGTTCATTGGCCTAGGCTCGTGTGAGGAGGTTGGAGGGTGAGTAATGATTCTAGTCATTATTGCTCGATGTGGGGAAATGTAAATGCACTGAATAAAGGTTTAATCGATGCAAAGAGCTGACGACATTATTTGGGGGAAAGTGTGATGTTTAAGGCTATTTGGTTGCTCTATGTCAGCTGGAGGTTGAAGGGTATGGTTATGGAGCAGAAGTTAGTAGAATCATTAGTATAGTCATTAGTGTTTGGAAATAGTGTGAAGAGGTAAATGGGTTTCATGGGAAAGGTGTCTATGTGTTGATTGAAGCATGTTTTTTGGGCACCTTTAATGGATATTACGTAGGCAATTGAATGAGTTTTGGGAGAGCATGTCCTTAGGCAAAGTTTATGCATGAAAGTGAATTCTGAGTTGGTTGTTTTCTTTGCAAGCAATTTGCTAATGTTGGTCTTTGATAAGTTCTAGGTGGATGAGATGGTGGAGTTATTCATTTTTCCTAAGGTGAATTTGTTGTCATAAGTGGAGAAGGTTGACTCTGGGCCATTCAAAGATCTTCCCTTTTCATGGAAAGACGGTCTCGGTGTCATTCCCATGTCTGTCTTCAAGGCTTTGGAGGCTAGATTTGTTATTCTGTTGAACTTGGCAGAAGAATTACCTGGTTGTGCTCTAGTCAGATGGTGCCAGAGTACGAACGCCATATGGTTCTTTCAGATTTGGCTACACTCAAAGCCCCTTTCCCTAAGCTGAAGGCATAGTGGGCTACGTGTAGGTCTCCTGAGAGGATTGTTGCTATTAAATTCTTGGCTTGGGGTCATTATAGGGGTTTGTTCCCAGTCTTGAGGTGGGTGGGAAAGTGTCAACTGAAGGATACTTTAGCAATCAAGGTGGGTCAGTTAGAGTCGGGTTGTTAGGAGGTGTCATTGGTTGTTGAGGGCTCGGAGGAGGCTACAACGGGTTTGGTGGTCCTCTACATCAAACGATCAAGAATAATAAATTGACTTTGATGGAGGAAGGGAGTGCTTTGTTGGATAGTGAAGTGATAAGCCTAATCTGGGGTGGCAAGCTTCTAGTGTTGTTGAACTAATTGGTAGTATTGATCTTAGTCTATTTGGTTTTTTGTATAGCCAGTGGTTCTAGCGATATATATGACTAATAATGTTAGATTTTTAGAACCTAATGTTTAAAATACGTTGGATCTTAAATAATATAATCAATATGGTTAAGTTTTGGTTTTGTTGTCATTGTCATATGTCTTGATGGATATTTCCATCATGCTAGGCCAATAATCTTTTTTATCTATTTTTTTCTTAGGCATGGGTCCCACCAACCCTAATATCTATCCCAAAAATAAATAAATAAATCTATGAAGGCTTAAAAGATTGTTATTGAATTTGAAATAATTGAACTTCTACGTGTGGTTCTTTGCCTTGTAATAATTACATAGTTTGCTAATGCTAAGATGCACAAATGGCGTGTTGCTTAAAAATTAGGCTATACAGATGTTGGGTTACACAAATGATGCATTGTGTGGATGTTTGGTCACATGGATATTAGTTGCACTAAATATTAGGTTGTAATGTGTTTAATGTTACATTGTGTTGATGTTGCATTACACTAAATTACACTGATATTAAGGGTTAAAATTTATCCCTACGAGGCATTACTTTGAACCCCATAGGGGCACTACCCTTCGACCCCATGAGAGGAACCCCTCAAATTATGTTGGGCCTCACCCCATCAAGGATGAAGTAAAAAATGTTGTTTGTTGATTTGTGAAATGTGTATTCTGTTAGAATAATAACTTACTAGCTCATAGTCTAGGAAGTTGTACATCCATCCAATGTCAAATAATTGGTGCATTAGTAAATAAGGGTAGTTGTAGGTTGTATACATTTAATAATTTCTTCTATCATGATGTGTTAGGTGTGATGGACTATGGCTCATGATGCCTGTATATGTAACCTTCATGTTTAATCAATGTTAATGAACATATTGCATCTTTCATTGTGGGATCATAAATTTTTTGGAGATATTATAGAAATTTATTTTCAAAAAATTATAACTATCTTGTAGAAGTTTTTTGTCCTCACAGAGGTGTCTTATTCAAACAATTCTTTCACAACTAGAAAGACGACTTCAAGATATTTCCAAAGAGTGGTCACAATAAGAACTCTGAGTAATATCTAGAGAGATATCACACTCTGAAGTTAACCCTATGAACTTTTTTCTTGATGTTTTTTTCATGTGTGACCTATGGTAAAAAAATCATATCTTTAATCCTAGGTGAGAAAATCAAGTGCTATTTTATGTAGTTGAAAATAAAAATTTAGATTTATTTTTATACATTTTTTTATTTTCATATTTCTGGCATAAAACAAGAAAATCAAGAAAAATTTAAACTCAAAAAAATATTCTCAAACCTCATTCACGAAAATAAAATCAATGGAGCTCTACTAGGTTTTTTCTTCATGTCTAACTTGCTTGTTTTTTATAGCTTGCTTTCCTGTTTTCCATATCAATTATGTGTGAAACTCTAGGTTTCTTACACATTTATTATGCTCAATGCATTGAATATTGAGTGGTTTAGCCTTATGTAATGGCTTTCACACTCTCATTTGCAATTGTTGTTGTATGTGGCGAGAAGAATGACACCCAAGTGGGCCAGGAAGTTTGTCCTGAAGGTGTACAATGCGGTAACCCTTCTGACCTTCCCTCTTAACCTGTGGTATGTTTGGAACTAGATGTCATTGATAATGTTTATAAATGGTATGAGAATTGTTCTTTTATTGCATATTTTATTGTCTATATCCCCTTAAGATACCCTCTTAGCATCTGGTTTCATTACCATTTGGATCCCTCGGGTGTCAATGTCATTATGGTTTGGAACCTTACCAAAGGGTTTTTTTTTCTTTTTTTAAAGAGTTTTTTGAAGTTCAAGACCTCTTATCCAAATCAAACTATTGGTTTCTCTGAAACATTCTCTTGATTCTATCCCATTGGACCTGATAATTTAAAGTCACTGATGAGGCCTCCCTTAGGGTGCCAATCTGGATTGAACTTCTAGGCTTGCCAATTCTGTTGTGGATGTTTTTTGACCGAATTGTCTATCCCATTGGGCAAGTATTATGCCACAAACTACCTAATTTTTATTCCTCATGCCCTAACTAACAAGTTTGCATTAACGTCAATTTATCCAATAAGTTAAAGGAGTTCATATTATCTAAGTCAATGAACACCATTAGGCACAAAAGGTTATTTATTTCAATCAGTCTAATACTTATTTTTGATGTGAAGCTCTTGATTATCATATCAAATATTATCCCCTTATGGGTCACTCTTTGAAACCCTCCTTGGACCCTCCACAAACTGAGAAGTCCAAGTTGGCAGTTAAGGGTGATGGCTAGACTACAATTTTCATAAAAAATCATAGTCAGGGCTGAAACCCTCCCCCTAGCCCTTCTCCTCCAATAAAAAAGCCTTCCTTAGAGGATCCAAACTCTCCTCCGCATCATGTCAAATCCTCACAGGCCTAGTAAATGGTCATTTCTCAAAGTTCTCATCTTTAAAGAGTCTCTTCTTCCATCTTGATATCCTCAGCAAGTGACTCCTTCTCTACGCAGTTGTGCAACCCACCTTATGGTAGTGGTGACTCTCCTTGAGAGTAAAATGGGGCTAAACACTACTCCATTATGCTTGAAAGATATTCTCTTTCAAACCAACATAATAGTTTTTCATCCCTTGCAGATATTGAGGATGGCTAGTGAGAGCTCCAAATGGATGAAATTTCTCGATAAATATTCTCTCATGGAATATTCTTTCATAATTTATTTGTGTGTGTTGTCTACTGATAGATTCATTTATTAGATTTTATTTTTCTGCAAGAAGTTAAAATTTTTAGATTTCTTTTGCATACTACTTATATGCACTAAAATCTGTTCACCTTGTTGATTGCACTAATTTCGCAAATTTAACCTATAACTATATTTCCTATCTAATTGACCATTGTCCCATATCCTATTTCCTACATCCTACAAACCTTATTCCACCCCATAACCAATTAATCCCTTCATTAATCTACTAGCAAAACCCATTTATCTACTAACCTACTCCTTATGCCACTTGCCAATTTAAAAATATAATTTATTCTACTTACCCATCTACCACCCTATTCCTAGCCATTTTAAAACCCCAAGACCCTAGTAGAGATTTATTGAATTGGAGGATTCTAGAAATCTCCTCCATTTTATCCCCTTCCTCTAAAATTTTCCATTCTAGAGATTTTTGAGGAATTTTAAATTCCTTGGAAATATCTTAGCCATTGATCTCAATGGCTCAAAATTAAATTTGAACCATTGATTATTCCCTCCATTCCCTATATAACTAATCCACCCCTTCCATAGAAATTAACTTGTAAAACTATCAACTTGCTTCCATTATCCTCTATCTTACATCTATAATCATCCTTCTTGCATCTATCAGGAGTCATTATCAAGCACAAATTATCCATTGGAAGCCATTATCAAGCAAAAAATAAGCAATCCAACATCCATCAATTTGGCATCAAGTATCCATTTGACAATCTTGGAAAGGAGATATAAAGAGGTAAAATGATGGTAAGAATCCTTATAATAATATGATTATCTCTTTAATCCCCTCCAATTGATGTGTTTATATTTTAGATTTTTATTGCTAAAAATAGTAATATAAGTTGAATATAAAATTTAGGCTATATTTTGGCAATCACAGTGGTAATTACTCCCTTATCTAACCTATTGAGCTTGTTAGAAGTGATTTGAAAGCTTACAGGGACAACTGGATGTGAATTGAGCACTGTATTTTTAAAATTTATCATGTACAGACAATCTATAGTTTTGCACTGGTATCTGTGATATTGCAGTTGTGGTATTACATGTTGAGTAGAGATATTGTGTGACGGTCTAGTTTTAACTACTAACAGTTTAGGGTTTTTTTAGGTTTTTATCTTTGTGAAAAATCACAACTTTACAAATAGTGGGTTTGCTCTGCTAATTGTGATCTTGTAGGTGTGATTATGTTTCTGTAGGGTCTACCGGTTGGGGTTATATCTTTGTATTTTGATTTTTGCCAACCCTTATGCAAGTTCATCTACTATATGGAAGTGCATTAATCTACTCTGTGTAGGATAAAGAAAGGTCAATCCAACATCTTGACAGTTTAGACCAAAATACAATAACACAACTTTCAAAGTTACGACCTTGACCTCGTAATTATGGTTTTGCAGGTTGAGTTGTGGTTTTGCCAAAGTTCTAGTTTTCTCTACATCCTTGTCCTTTATCTGTTGCTAACCCCATCTACAAAATATTATTGTTCTATTTATGTTGTTTGGAGGGTATTTGTCTATTGTGTATAAGGAAAGAAATAATTAATTAAACCCTTGATTATTTGTGCATAACCTACAATATCATAATTTTTACATCTATGACTTTGACCTGGTAATTGTGGTATTGCCTTTGAGAATTGTAGTTTGCCTTTCTTGCCCAAACTAGTAAAATATGACTTATTAATTCTTGATTTTTAGATAAGGATTGTTCAACTTCTATTAAATAATTATAAGTCCTCCTTGATAAGCCAAAGCTATTTCTTTTCCATCCTTAACCGTTTTGGCATTTGGTCATTTCTGCCTAACCGTGTGCTTGAAAAGGATATTTTGAGTTTGTTGTGTGTGTAGGACAGCAAGTAAAAATATAAAAGAAGGGGAAAGATAGACTAGACACCTTAGCATTAATCTATTTATCCCTCTACCGTAATATCACAAGTCTCAAAACTATGATTTTGACCTATTATTAGCAGTTTTGCCATATAAATAGCATTATTGTTTTTTGGCAAGAAATAAGGTAATTTTAGTCACATGCTTGATCTTTTAGCTAAACATTAGACTCAATAGTTTTATCATTTTATTTGTATATTAGCATATATCATCTAAGAAAATCTTTTATCAAAAACTTCTAATAATATAGTTTGTAAATTATCATAAATTTGTTGTTGAATGTTTTTCTTGGGCAACATGTGTATTTTGTGACATCCTAAAAGCTCAATATCTCATTTGTGTTTTTGATAGTCATCTACATTAGATAAAATTTTAGGATTTTTATGATTTTTTCCATTTGTATGCAAAACCGTATATTACGAATTTTTGAGAATTGTGATCTTGCATAATTAGTTGTGATTTTACTTAACAGTCACGGTTTTGTAGGTTAACTATTACGGTTAGCTAGCTGCCACAATATCATAACTCATAATCTATGATTTTGTTTTGAAGTTGTAGTTTTTTAGGTTTTGGTTTTGGCTTTAACCTTTGTAATTATGGTTTTACAGGGGAGTTATGATTTTTCGGTAGAAAATTAAACTACTAACCCCTTTGTGTAGGACCCCTCAAGATCTAGGCACCCTAGTTTATTTTATAACCTTTGTACTTACAAGAGGGGTGCCAAAAACATAATATTTCAATCTCCTTATATATATTTGCTCATTGTGTGTGATTTGAGTGTATATGCTTGTGTTTTTCTCAAATGGGTAATTAGTCTAGAAAATTAATTGTGCTTGCCTGTTTGTTACCCCCTCTTGAGTCTAGGATAACATGTGACATGGAATTCATCCCCATGCATGGGCTTAGTAATTAAGGGTTGGTGACTTGGTTTTCATCACCATGCACTAGACCAAACTTTGTGTTTTAGTAGAGTATAAAAATCAGGAGAGATGCCATTAGGCACCTAAGCAAAATTCCCCATAAAGGGTTTTGTGAAGTGAGGAGTGGTTAAGTTCCAATACACAAGGTGATTAGACATCATACTATATGGACTTGGGCCTTACTACACCTTCATGTATATTGGAGACTCGCATAAAAATTCTTATGTAAACCTAGCATAGGACCTTTCAACTATAACATGCATTTCACTATAGGAGGTAAGATAAACTCTTAAGAAGCCATTAAGTACAGATGTTGTTGAGAGGGTTCAGTTGATTCCATAATGGGTCACCAGCTTATGCCTCACCCATAAATCTGTTAGATGGTATGAGTGTCAGGTTACACCCCTTTTTCAATTTACTATCTTAGGGCTTGTCATTGTGTGTATTGTTTGTGTGTTGTGATAGACCCGTATTATTTGCAAACTGAGTCAGCCATACCCCATTTTGTTTTTGATACCTTATATACTCTTAGGATAATATCCATTCTTAGACACCATATTAATATCCATCTCATCATCTTAAAACACATCTCTCCTATATCTTTCATCCTCCACTCGTCCTATATCATCCACTTATCTTATATCTTCCACTTTCTATCCTAGACAACATCTAATATTTATCCTATATATTTCATCCTCCACCCATTTATTACCCATCTTACATACCCCTCATATCTATCTCACTACCCTAAATCTCATCCATTGTATATCTTTATTCCATATCCTAAGTAAACTCTTTAATCTATATTATATCTACTATCTTCCATCCATCCTATATCTTCTATTACCTATCCCAAACAACATCTGATATCTATCTTATATTTTATATCCCTCTAATACCCATCTTATAGCTTCTCCTATTCATATCATTATCTTATATCTTCCATCATCCATACCCCATCCATTTCATATTCTCCCATCATCCTTGAATACTATATTTAGTCTTGGAACCAAGTTCTAGTGGTCACTCATCCCTTTAATCCTCATTATCATTTCTAAATCCTCGAACTAGGTATCATCAACATACATGGTTTTATCAATACTCTAATATATCACCCATCATTTCTGCCTATCAAGTGCCTTTTCATGCCTAACACCCATCCAATCGCCGTTTTGCTAGTATAAAAGGTATTTGATCCCATTACTCCCTTTCAATCTTGCTGGATTGGACTCTTATAAGGCTTTGTCTTTTGGTAATTCTTAGTCATCCCATCCCTTTCTAAAAATCATTACATCACCTTCTTTTACCACTATTGGATTTGACTTATAGACCAAGTAAGTATTCAAATACTTTCCCATCACCTATCACTCCTCATCACACCTCCATGTCATCATCTAATATGCCAATCTAAACCCGTGTCCACCTTCTCAGAATGGGACAAGCCTCCAACCAAGAGAAAAATTTATTAGGGAATTTAGGTGATCAAAATCGAGATCATGACGACACCTAATGATATGCACACTCCTAGAGGAGAAGATGATCGATTCAACTTCCTTAATAATGATGATATTAAGACCCTACTTGACTAGTACATCTATAAAAATAGTAACTAAGTTCTAGCCTGAGTCATTGAAATAGGGGGCACACTACCCCCAAACTTTGACTGCAATCTCTTACAATACTTAGTTTATCCCTCCACCCAAACTAATACACCACGTCAGCATACTGGAACTAATCAAGTACTTGAAGAAGAAGTTGTAGACCAAGAATTTGAAGAATAAGAACAACTTATCTGAAATAACCATGTTGAGTCTAATAAGAGAAAAATCATCCTAGAGGATCAAATAGATCAGCTCACACAATAACTAAATCTTTTAGCCTCCTAAATTCAGATACAATATCAAAGGCCATCATCCCCCCATCAAAATGTCTATAAGTCCAATAGACCCCATACTGGTCATGACCAAATCTCCAATCCCCTTGGGGACCCATCATTTGCACAAGAATGGAAAGTGATGAAGGAGACCCTCCAATAAATTGATTCACACACACAAGCAATAAAATATAAATATGAATATTCTTGTTCTTCTCCCTTGGAGATGAGCATTTTGTAAATACCTTTCCTACCTCACTTCAAGGTACTTAAGTTTGAAAAGTATAGGGGGAAAGGTGATCCCCATGATCATGTACAGGAGTTTTATGTGGATTGTCATGAAGTTGCATCTGATGAGGCTTACTTACTAAGACTTTTCCCAAAAAGTCTCATTAGGTTAGCCCTAGAATGGTTCATGCATTTGCCAAAAGGGTCTATATCTAGTTTTGGAGAATTAATTCAATAATTTGTAAGATATTTCTCTTTTAATGTTGAGCATGATGTCTCCATTATAGACCTCTATAACACTAAATAGAGAAGTGGGGAAAGCTTCACATATTTATTTCAATAATGGAGAAGCTTAGCAAGCTACCTTTGATGCACAGTGCATGAAAAGGAGCTAGCCAAAATTTTTGTTGACAATCTTAGTGTTGAGCTAAAGTATCCGTTAAAACTCCAATGTGCCAAATTTTTTGATGAGATCATTGAAAAGTGGATGCAAATTTAAAGATCACTTATTGAAAAGGGAACAATTAAAGTATACTCCTAAAATGAACATAATCAGAATCAAGATAACTCCTTTGCAGTAAAGTTAAAAATCTTCAATAATAATAAGAATGTTATGGGAGATGGGGTTACTGATTCCATACAACAATATGTTCAAACAGTAAAAAATATAAATCCCACATAACAATATAATGTCTCCTCTATTTGAGTTTTACAAGGCAAATCGAAGCCTCAAATTGAGCTAAAGTATCAGTTAAAACTCCAATGTGCCAATTTTTTTGATGAGATCATTGAAAAGTGGATGCAAATTTAAAGATCACTTATTTAAAAGGGAACAATTAAACTATACTCTTAAAATGAACATAATCAGAATCAAGATGACTCCTTTGTAGTAAAGTTAAAAATCTTCAATAATAATAAGAATGTTGTGGGAGATGGGGTTACTGATTCCATACAACAATATGTTCAAACAGTAAAAAATATAAATCCCACATAACAATATAATGTCTCCTCTATTTGAGTTTTACAAGGCAAATCGAAGCCTCAAACTAGAAAAAAACCTCTCACCAGCTTGGGAGTACCCATTGAAATAGTCCTTGAACAATTGATAGCCGCCAACATGATCACTGTTCCTGAAATCTGACCTTTGGATGATCGTTAACCTTGAATAGATTAGTACCATAAGGAGAATTTTTCAAATATCATAGAGCCAAAGGTCATGACACAAAAAGGTGTATGCAATTAAAACGTTATATTTGGGACCTAATTGAAAGAGGTGATATTGAAATAGAAGGGTATAGTACTCCAAATCAATCTATAAATCAGTAGCTAGGCATTTATCAGGACCCCCTACCCAAGCATGATCAGATAAATAGGAAGCCACTATAAGACTAGGGTCATGCCTCCTCTTTTAATTGCACTAACTATCACACCATGCCATATGACTATGTCAACACCATTAAAATTTTTAGCCCCCAAGATCCCACTCTGCCATCATTCACCATATTAAAAATCAATTGGGCCACAACTAATTGTGTGGTTATAACCAGATGCATTAAAATAATAGGTCCTAGGACACCACCTAAAGACCCATCTACCTCTACATCCCAAAAGGTGAACACCTCTAAGATTCTTTTAGTATCTTCTAATAAATCTTATGATATACTTCAATAACTTGAGAAGACACCCGTTTAAATCTCATTAATGGAACTTCTCAAAACATCCCCTTTACATTAGGAGATCCTCAACCAAGTTTTGAATGACCTCAAGGTCCCTAGTGATCTTGACACTAATCAATTCTAAGCATTAGTAAGACATTTATCCCCTTCTTAGCAAATTGACTTTGGTGCCCAAGACATGCCTCCTATTGTCCCCCTTCATAACTACCCATTATTCATAGAATTCTCCATATCCCACCAACGCATTCCCTAGGTACTCATAGATGAAGGGTCAGCTTTAAATTTATGTAATCTAGATTTTTTGAAGAAATTAGGTATTCTGAAGCTTATTTAAGGCCTACTCTAATTATGATAAAAGCATATAATGACAATGAATGATTAACTGTAGGAACTATCTACCTTCCCATTGCTATGGGACCCATGGTACATCAAACCCTACTCCATGTTGTGGATGTTGATTTACCGTATAATATACTACTAGGTCACCCCTATATCTATGAGATGCAATTTGTCTCATCTACCCTACATTAATGTCTAAAATTCCCCCACTCAGGTATGGAAGTCACCATTTCTCAAGAAATTAATCATTTCTACAGTTGTCAAATGGATCAATCCCAATCATATCATTATCCTAGCACATATAATTCCATTTTAATCCTAAAAACTACTAACTATATATGCCCTGGCAAGTTTGAACCTACTTCAGATCCACTATCTGAAGTCACTCATTTAAAAACTACATCCATAGGTTATAGAGAATACAAATATAAAACCTTTTGTGTAGGTGACATACTTCTTTCCCCATATAGTTATGGGTCCCCTGCTATGTGGAAGACCAATCCTATGAGATATCAATTTAGACTAATGACCTTATCTAGTGTAAAACTATTATCGAAAGAGTATATTAATGAATCAGATGAATCATGGCTTATTTTTGAAGATGAGGCCCTCACTTCTCCTAAAAAGTGATACCCCCACATCTATAAAATGTTACAAAACATGCATTATCAAGGGAAATGACTAGGGAGACACGAGTAAGGTAGGATCGAACCCATATCAGTTTAATAATGTCCACAATATCTTGGCTTAGGGTACAAATAGCTTGACGATGACTTAAGCAAGATCATTATGGATACTGTTTTGATCCTTGAGGAGTCTCTTTGTGATAAAGAAATTAAGACAGGTTTCATTTATAGTTGCTTTGAGGATCTTGTTTCCATGAACCTTTTCCTAGACACCAATGTCTCCACCATCATTAAATCCCTTATCTATCCCTCTTTAATTGACAAGGATCAACATCAGGAGCCATCCTTTGATATGTTTCAAAATGATGAAGCAATTTTAGAATTTTTGGGAGCTCAAAATTTTATGCCTTCCAACGATCACAAGAAAGGCTTTTATATAATTTTTTTTAAATCAGATTATTTCAATGAACAATAGGATCCCCTTGACCAAAGTGAAGAAGATAAGTCTGAAGAAGAAGAGCCACTTTAAAGCCCAAAAGAATTTCCCCATGATTTAGCTAAATCAGAAGATTACACTGAAATAAATACACGACTCCCATATGGTTTCACTTCAGATATCCTAAATCAGTCATTACCCCCTTATTCCAAGATCAATCACCCTCTCTCATTGAGGAGGTGATTGAATTTAACATTAGAACTGAATAAAATCCAAAAATTATCAAACTAGGGGCAACTCTCACACCTAAGGAGTGTCAGATTTTTATTAAGCTACTTAAGGAGTTCATAGATGTTTTTGCATGGTGTTATTTTGACATGCCTAGGCTTGACCCCTCCTTAATTTTGCATAATTTCATGGTTCATGCTAATGCTAAACCAATCAAGCAAAAAATATGAAAGATGCACCCCAAATTGGCCTTAATAGTTAAGGAGGAGTTACAAAATTTCTTGGAAACAGGGTTCATCTGACTCATCAACTATTTTGATTGGATCTCTAATATTATTCCCATGGCTAAGTTACAAGGAGGAATTTGGATCTGTATATACTCTTGAGACATTAATAAGGTGTGTCATAAAGATGACTTCCTTCTTTTGAATATTAATATGATCGTGGATTCAACAACATGATACAAAATTTTATCTCTCATGGATGGCTTTTCAGGCTACAATCAAATTAAAATCACACTTGAGGATCAACACAAAATAACCTTCATCACTCCATAAGGGACCTTTTATTATCAAGTCATGCCTTTCGGCCTCAAAAAAGCTGGTGTTACTTACCAATGAGTAATGATAGTTATTTTCCATGACATGATGAATGATATAGTTGAAGATTACATAGATGATATCCTAAGGAAGTATTGACTTAGATTAGAACATCATGTAGTCTTGAGAATAATATTTGAGCGACTATGAGGGTATAAAGTTAGATTAAATCCCAAGAAATGTGTATTTATCATTACCTTAGGAAAGTTATTAGGGTTTATAGTCTCCAGGAGAGGAAATAAAAGTGGACCAAGGCAAAGTTAAAGCAATTGTAAAAATGCCTCCTCGCAATCTGAAGCAGCTGAGGAGTCTTCAGGGTAAGTTGCAAGATATTCAGTGGTTTATTTCTCAGCTTGTGGATAAATGTCACCCCTTTATTCATCTTTAGAATAAGGGGACCAATTTTAATTGGAAATTTGAGTGCCAATAGGCCTTCAATAATCTCAAGTAGTACTTGTAAAATCCACCTATGTTATCACCCCTTGTCATGGGAAGGCCCTTTCTATCATATATTTTAGCAACTCTATATATAATAGGTGCCCTCCTAACACAACATAATGGTCAGGGCAAGGAACAAGCAATTTATTATCTTAGTCACACTTAATATCCTATGAGCTAAATTATATTCCAATTAAAAAATAGTCATGGTCTTTACCTTGTAAAAACTCTAGAATTATATTCTTAACAATCAAGTCCAACTCATCACTAAGGTCGATCCTCTCAAATATTTACTATCAAAATCAGCCCTCATAGTACAAATGGCCAAATGGATTATGTTAATTAGTGAATTTAATATCGAATATGTTCATCAAAAGGCCATTAAGGGATAAATGATAGTATATCAACTAGCAAAAGAACCTCTTAAAGCGATTGAGCCTCTTATCACAACCTTCTCAGATGACTCTATAATGAACATAATAAAATCCAGTGGCTGGAAGCTATATTTTGATGACTCTTTTACTATGCATGGATTGGGGGCATGCATCTTTCTTATCACCCCACAAGGTAACCTTATTCCCAAAGCCTTTTGCCTCACTTACCCATGCACCAATAATAATTTTGAATATGAGGCTTTAATAGCTGGCCTTGAACTAGCCATCCAATGGAATATTAATCAAATAGGTCAATGAATAATTCTGAACTAAGGATGAGAAATTACTCCCTTATAAGCAATTGGTGGACCAATTAAAACCAAAATTTCAGTCTATTACATTTGAACAATTCCCCAAAGGGAGTAATAAAGTAGCTGACTCCATAGCCACTATTAGTTCTTTAATTGTTCTCCATGAAAATGTCCTCAAAGGGAATTTTTCTAATAGAACATCTGATTTTACCATCTCATCAAGCTATGAATCCTCTACAAATTTGCACTATTCTTGATCCCAATCTTCCCTAGTATCACAACATTTATAATTAACTCCACGGTAACATCTTACCACCAAACCTCAATCATCATCAACATAAGGCCTTCATCCACTGTACTTCTCATTACACTATCCTCAACAACATGCTCTATCATAGAGGCTATGACGAGACTTTGTTAATATTCCTAACTGTTGACCATTTTTGCCCAACAGGGCAAAAAAATTGGTCCCCTTCTTCCCCTGTTGTTTAAGGCCAATTCATTTTTTGATTTTGCACAAGTCCAGGAGTTTCTACGGACTCTGCAGGTGCTTGGTTCAATCTTCAAGTTCTTCAGCTTTGGTTCAATCAGCTAAGTTCAATGCATATTTCAACTGGCAAAGTTCAAACGGTTCAACAGCCTTTAGTTCAACAAAGAGTTCATCGCTCAGTTCAAACACCTCAATTCAACAACATTGAACCATTGAACCGTTGAACCAATTTCAATTCAATGGCTTGGTTCAACGAGCTTGGTTCAAAGCGAGTGGTTCAATGTTCGGTTCAATTAGATCAGCGCATAGCGTTGAACCATTGAACCAATTTTGGTTCAATGGGTTGGTTCAATGAGGGGTCGAAACAAAGACCCGAGAAAGTCAAAGCACCAATTCTCGCGTACTTTTTGTCTACGAGAAAAGGTCCAAAACAAAGGAAAGACCTGAGGAAAGGGCCGAAGGAGAAAAGCCCAAAGGAATTTGCCGAAGATGATGACGTCCTGAGAGCCATCAAATATAAGGAAGCAAATTAGTTGTTGGTTTTCAAAGCGATGATGGCCGCGTGAACGCCAATTCTAACACAATGAAAGAGCTATTTGCTTTCGAACCAAAGGAGTGCTAACCATGGAAAAGGCCCAAAAATGCAGTGACCTGCCAGAAGATAGCCCGAGGGCTGAAAGAGCTAGAAAGAGACAAGATAGGGAAAAGACAAAGTGCCAAGCATGGAGTAGGCGGATAGTCCAAGTGGTGAAGGGAGGCATCGATTCAAGAAATTACTCCAGTAGATGGCATAGTGCTTTTGAATTGACCATTAAAAGGCATGAACGGCCAATCGTGTGCCCCTTTTTCTTCATTTCATATTTATGAGCAAAAAAACTACGTAGGTGCCTTCAAGGAGTAGTCTCAGTTAATGAGGAAATAGCGCGGCCATGTCAAAAAAGCCTGAAGTCAAAGCCAGGGTTGACACAACATTTATGTTTAAGCAGCTTGCTCTTCCCAATGCTCGTAAGGCGCATGGGTCACTTGTAAAACGGGCACCAAAAGGCCTCTTTTCTTCTTCTATATATTGAGGACTTGTCATTTGAGAAATCATCTTCCACATTTGTAAGGCGTAGCCCTGGCAAAATTTCCCCTGAATCAATAAACACATTTTTTACCTCTATCTTGGTTAGATATCTCTGTGTATGTCCCGAGTGTTAGTTTGTGTTTAGTCATTATTTTTTGATGCTTTCACAGGTTCAACACCAACATACCTGGCATCTACAAGGTGCCATTTCTGCAGCTGACAAGGAGAGCTGTATTTGAAAGTGCAAAAATAGAAGAAATTACTATACTGTGTGCATTTTACAGCACCTTTTGTGAATCTCTATTTTCTGTATTTTCCATTAAAGCCTCCCTGCCAAGTTTCTTGCAGCTTGGTCCTTCTGCCGAGTGTGAAGTGTATGTATGTGTTTGTCTGATTTTGAGTGTGAGTGTGAGAAGGTCATTTTTTTTTGGTGCATCACCTCCTTAGAGTAGATTTGTTTTCCTACAACCTTTCTCCCTTTTCATCCCCCCATTATATATATATATATATATATATATATATATATATATGTTAGCACTTATTGGAATAAATCAGATGCATCAAAGGGAGCTAGCCCTTACCTAGAGACTCTCCCCTCCTGCTTCGCCAGTCCCACAGGCGAGAGGGGAGTTTCCATTGTTGCGTGTGGAAGGCAGGAACTCAACCTCCTTGCCCCGGGTGCAATCCATTGCATCAACAGTTTTTGGCATGCCCGGTGGGACCTAGTTTTACAACTCAGTAAGGTTTCAGGATTGATGCTGGTCCTGTTACAACAAATCAAATATTTCTAGCATCTGGTGACTCCATTGGCAGAGCTTCAATTTTCCAATCAAAGACCAATTTTAACTTCTTATGCCTCAAGTCACCACACGGTCTGCTTCTAAGGGTGTTCCTTTCTATTTCATTGAGTTGCATTTAAACTCAACAAAAACATTAAGGTTTGAGAAGACCCATCCTTATTCAACAAACCATCCTCCCAAACATGTTGTAAAGGACACATACGCAATAGAGCTATAGTTACATCCCATCCCAGCTATGGCATTACCCTTTACGGCTTTTCGTGGTGGAAGCCCTTTAAATCTCCCACAATATGACCCAATCCCAGGAGCAACCCTCAAAAATGTGCCTTCTTTCGATGGAGAGAGGCCCATTACAGTCGTCGAGCACATTAGGAACATGTCTAACCTCTGCACTATTCGTAATGTCACAGAGGAAAATGTCGCAATCAGATTACTAGCATTATCTCTCAAGGGCAAAGCTCTTGACTGGTACGGGACTTTGCCTATAAATTCAATCCATTCTTGGAATGAATTAGGTATTTAGTTGACAGACCATTTTGGGGAAAAGAGCGATGACCTCTCGCTTGCTGAGCAGCTGATGACCATACAGAGAGCCCCACACGAATATATGCAGGATTTCAACACGCAGTTTCAGAAGACTTGGGATAGAATCCCCATTCTGGTAAGACCAACTCCCAACTATGCTTTCTTGTATTATTTGAAGGAACTGACTAGTGATATTGCAGTAATGATACAATCCATGAGAGGGAATGTGCTGCCTGATACCTATGACATAGCCATAGCAGCTAAAAATTGCTTAATATAGGCAGGGAAAATAGCCCCTAGACCCCACATGCCACTTTTCCTAGAAATGCCACCTCAAATTCAGGCCACTGCTCCCACATTAGCTCCTTTGCCTAGCATAGAGAAACTAGCTGCTGCTCCATCCAATGAGTTTCATGAAGTTAAGAGTCTATTGCAGAGTATGTTAAATGAACTTGTAACGATTAAAAGGCAATAAGCTCAAAGCAACAAACCAAATCAGGGATACCAACATTATGGTCAAGCCCCGAGACCCCCTTTCCAAAACTACAATCAAGGACAGGGTCAACTTGTTCAGACCAGACCATTCCAGGGTTACAACCTAGGCCCCCCTTCATCATCTAAGGCCATGGTGCCCATTCAGAACAACCTGGTACAGGAACAACCAAGTTGTTCGACCATGGGATATGGTCATGAATAGGCTGTTTATACAAATGAGATGATGGGTTATTACCCAAATGAAGACTATCAGGTAGCCGCTCAGCCTCAAGTCTTTGAGGCTCCAATGCAACCCAACACGAGTAGCAATCAGACCCAACCTGATTCTACCCTCATGAATCATCTGAAAGGATAATTTTATTCAGTGAATTATGTGGGCGCTGCAGACAATCAGGCTGACTGTGTTGCAGCCAACACAAGATTCAAGAGGAGAGCAATGGGAGAAGCCCAGGCTACTACCCAATTGATAGCTGCACCTTTTCCATCACACTCAAATCAAAAGGCCCCAAACTTTATACCGTTGTTTGTACCTTTAGCCCCTCAACCTGCACCTCAGGTTGGAATTAGCCCCAAAGAAAGCTTGAAGGGAGGCAATCCTCAAGTCAACATAGTGGACCAGATGAAGAAGCTGCATATGAATATCTCTTTATGGGATTCATTGTCTCTACCAGGACAGAAGGACATGCTACAAAGGGAATTGCATGAGCTAGACTGACAAGTTGTCCCATCAAGGACATAAAATGTCTTGATGATGAATGGGCAACCTTCCACCTCAAACCAGGTCAAGAAGGAAGAGAAAATTCCCCCTTTTTATGTGTCCTTGATTATAGGAGATTTCTTGGTGCATAACTGCATCATTGACAGTGGGGCTAGTACCTCAGTGATGCTTAAGTGCATAACTGACAAAATGGGACTAAAATATGAGGAGATGAATAAGGGAGTCGTGCAGTTGGATGGGACACCTGCAAAAATAGTTGGGATATTGAAGGGTTTAAGCTTGACATTACATGCTTGCCCAACCTTCTCGATTCCCCATGATATAGTAGTGGCAGATGTTCCTCCTTATTTTGCAATTTGCTTATCTAGGGACTTCACATCAAAGATAGGTGGCTATCTAGCAACGAATTGGTCTTATCTAGTTTTTAGAACCAAGTATGGGACCAAGGTAAAGATCGAATCTGAGCCATTCTACAAGGACCATCTAGAACCATATTTGCTCAAAGTAGCAAACGTCATCTACACTATTATCGACCCAGAAGAGTCCCAGACAAACCACTCTCCATCCTCTGCTCTTGAAGATGTTGCAGACCTACTCTTGGATGAGTGGGGAAGTGATAACTTCGAACATGACCCTTATAAGTTCATAGAGGAGGCAGGCCTTGGAGTCTACTGCATGCACGAAGAGGGTGCCTTCATACCAAATATAATGAAGGCAAGCCAAGAAGACTTGGGTCTATGACAGCTGTATTGTGATGATTCCAAAAGTAGGCTGGGAGCTGGTGGTGGAGTGATGTTAGTCTCCCCTTCAAAGGAGAGATACTTTTTAGCTTTCTATTTCCAATTTTATTGCAAAAGCAATGTCATAGAATATGAGTCCTTGATCCATGGTCTGGAATGGGCAAGAAAAAGAGGGATCAAGGAGTTACAAGTTTTGGGAGATAGTGAGTTGATTGTAAATCAGGTGAAAGGCTAGAATCTAACCAAAAATTCCTTGCTGAAGTCCTACAAGCATAGGGTCTGGGACTTGGTGGAGGATTTCCTCGCTTTCAATATCACCTCCATTCCCAGAGAGCATAACAAACAAGCGGATAGGCTAGCAACAATTGGTGCTCAGTTCGATGTTTCTAGGGAGATAAGCCGAGACTGTGGTTCGCGCTACTTGAATGTGGTAGTTTGGACCTCTATCCTCGACAACATTACAAATTGGTAGGTTTTCAAAAATGACTAGCAAATAGCTTTCTTTCTACAGGAAGAAGCTGAGTTCACATCAAAGAACTAGGCAAAGCTCAACAGCAATATGGCAACCAGATTGTTCAATTGAAGAACAATAAGATCCTTAAAGGTTTGGTCACTCTTGAGAGCATCTTCAATGGAGATGACCAATTGAGAAATGACAAGGCATGCATCACAACTAAGGAGGAGAATTACGAAAGGGTTGAGATCTTCAAGGACAAGCTGGTTGCGCTTGGAAAAGTCTACACGTTTCAAGAAAGGTAGGCTTTCATTTTGTTTTGTCAAGAGTTTGTTGATGTTTTTGCATCGAATTATAGTGATTTGAAGGGTTTCAACCCAAGACTCACCCATCACACCATCGAATTAGAAGAAGGCGCTAGGCTAGTCACATAGAAGTAGAGACCTGTCAACCCAACGATTGAGCCTTTTATGCAAAAGGAACTAGCCAAATTGATTGAGTATGAGATTATATTTCCAATCAAACATTCCTCTTGGTTGGCCAATCTTATTTTTGTTAGAAAGAAGAACGGGGAGATCAAGCTATGTGTCAATTTTAGAGACCTTAATAAAGTCTTTTTAAAAGACCATTATCCCCTCTCGAGCATGGAGCAGATCCTCCAGAAGGTAATTGACAGTGAGCATTTCTCCCTCCTAGATAGATATTCAGGGTATAATGAGATTTTGGTACAAGGCTGTGACCAACACAAAATAGCCTTCACTACTAAATGGGGAATGTTCGCCTATAAGAAGATGCCATTCAGGCTGGCTAATGCTGGTGTTACCTTTCAGCGCACCATGGACATGGCTTTTGGAGGCTTGATAAAGAATAATGTGTTGGTATACCTCGATGATGTGACGGTATTCTCCAAGGAAGCGAGCCAACACATGAAACACCTCAGGTAGATTTTTGAAAGTTGTAGGGAGTTTGGCATCTCTCTTAACCCGAAGAAATGCGTGTTTGCTGTTCACAAAGGGAAACTCCTTGGCCACATCGTGTCCAAGGAGGGCTTATCTATTGACCCTGAGAGAGTTTGTTCCATCCTAGAGATGTCCCTACCTAGTCACAAGAAAGGCCTGCAGAGTTTCTTTGGCATAATAAATTTCATTCAGAGATTCATTTCGTATTTCACAGAGATAGTCAAGCCACTGACCTGCATGCTGAAGAAGGGTGAGGAGTTCAAGTGGACAACACAAAGGCAGGATAGCTTTGAAGCCATCAAGTAGGCCATAACTCGGGCTCCTACTTTGATCAGCCTCGACTTCAATAAAGACTTCAACCTCTACACTTTCGGTAATGAAGAGGTAATCTCCACCGTGCTTACTCAAGCAAATGGTGATGACCTTGAGCAACCACTTGCATTTTTTAGCCAAGGGTTAGAGGATTTTGAAGTCAGATACACATATGTAGAGAAGCAAGTCCTGGCAGTAGTGCAGAGCCTTAAGAAATTTAGGCATATGCTGTCCAACAGTAGGATTCACCTCATGGTTTCACATCCTGGCGTAAGGGATTTCTTGACCAACCGAGACATAAATGAGAAAAGAGTGGGGTGGATCACCAGGGTAATGGAGTATGACAAGACATCATGATCACCAAGCTGGTGAGAGGAAGAGGCCTGTGTGAACACCTTACTGAGGACTTCAAACAGAAAGGGGAAGATAACTTACTAATTCATGATGCAGCTACAACAGAAGAACCAACTATCATAAGGGACTGGACATCAGACCTGAGGCATTTCCTTCTCACTGGTGAGTGCCCATAGAGTCTTGATAAGATTGGAAGAAGATACTTCAGGTCCAGTCTCTCCCTTATGTTATGGTTGATGGAGTATTGTTTAGGAAGGATCTCTCTGGGGTCCTTCTAAGATGCATAAACTCGAATCAGGCTGACAAGGTGCTATTTGAGTTCCATGATGGGCCAGTAGGAGGTCATTTTGCTCATAGAGCTACTGCAACAAGGATAATGAGAGCTAGCTATTTCTAGCCTACTCTTTTTAGGGACACCCATGCCTCGGTAAGAAAGTACCAGAAGTGTGCCCTTTTTGATGGGAAACAAGAATTGGTTGCCATGCCCCTACAACCCATTTAGGTTAAACAACCATTCATGCAGTGGGGCCTGGACTTCATAGGGATGATTAATCCTCCCTACAGTGCTAGACACAAGTGGGTCCTGACCACCACAGACTATTTCAAAATGTGGGTGGAGGCTGTTGCTCTGAAGGAGGCAAATGAAAAAACGGTCCTGGAGTTTTATGAGGACCTAGTGACAAGGTTCGGGGTTCCAACAACCATAATCTCAGATAATGCATTGGCTTTTCTAGGAACCAAAACAAGTGAATGGGCGCTGAGGTATGGTATATATCTCAGCACTTCATCTAATTATTACCCACAAGGGAATGGGTTGGCTAAGTCCACCAACAAAAACTTGATTAGGATCATCAAGAGGACCATGGAAGAAAATCAGAGGACTTGGCACGCCAAGCTGAAAACAGCTCTGTGGGCTGATCGAATCACCCCAAAGAGAGCAATTGGCAACTTGCCATACACACTCATCTATGGAAGGGAAGCTAGGCTTCCCATTTCACTCAAGTTGCTAGCCTTGGATCTCACCCACCAGCTGCAGTTAGAGGAAGGAACCAACATGGAGGTTAGATTATGCGAGCTGATGGAACTACAAGAGGCAAGGGACCAGGCTATGGCTTCCATGACTAGCCGTCAACAAGTAAAGAGACACTTCGACAAGAAATCTTCACCAAAAGGTTTCTCTGAAGGAGATATTGTCTTGAAATGGGATGAAGATCGAACCAAGCCTAAAAAACATGTAAAGTTCGACGCCCTTTGGAGTGGCCTGTACATAATCACTCAGTGCAATCAACATAATGCATTCCAACTCTCCAGGTTGGATGGTGAAGAACTACATATCCCAATTAATGGGATACATCTAAAGCACTGCCACTAAGTCTCCTTTCATCTGTATATATTTTCCCTTGTTTTTCTTTCCCTGTTTTCCCTAAGTGTTGTTTCACAAGTAGTTTTCTTAGCTTTGTGTGCATTTTCTTTTCCTCTTGGAGTGAATCTATGTGATTGATTCTGGAATTTATCAGAGCTGTTGTTGTTTTAATGTTACAATCTAACTCCGTGCCTAATGGGTTTTTAAGGCAACTGGCTTCTAAGCATAGCAGGCATGCTTCCCCTTGGAGGTGCCAATCTGTTGACCATTTTTGCCCAATAGGGCAAAAAAAATTGGTCCCCTTCTTCCCCTAATATTTAAGGCCAATTCATTTTTTGATTTTGCACAAATCCAGGAGTTTCTACAGATTCTGTAGGAGCTTGGTTCAATCTTCAAGTTCTTTGGCTTTGGTTCAATCAACAAAGTTTAATGCATATTTCAATCGGCAAAGTTCAAATGGTTTAGCAGCCTTTAGTTCAACAAAGAGTTCATTGCTCAGTTCAAACACCTCTATTCAACAGTGTTGAACCATTGAACCGTTAAACCAATTTCAGTTCAATGGCTTGGTTCAACGAGCTTGGTTCAAAGTGAGTGGTTCAATGTTCAGTTCAATCGGCTCAGCGCGCAGTGTTGAACCATTGAACCAATTTTGGTTCAATGGGTTGGTTCAACGAGGGGCCGAAACAAAGACCAAGGAAAGTCAAAGCACCAATTCTTGCATACTTTTTGTCCACGGGAAAAGGTTCGAAACAAAGGAAAGACTTGCAGAAAGGGCCGAAGGAGAAAAGCCTGAAGGAATTTGTTGAAGACGATGACGTCTCAAGAGCTGTCAAATATAAGGAAGTAAATTAGCTGTTGGTTTTCAAAGCGATGACGATCGCGTGAATGCCAATTTTAACACAGTGAAAGAGCCATTTGCTTTCGAACCAAAGGAGTGCTATCCATGGAAAAGGCCCAAAAATACAGTGACCTACCAGAAGATAGCCCAAGGGCCGAAAGAGCCAGAAAGAGATAAGATAGGGAAAAGACAAAGTGCCAAGTATGGAGTAGGTAGATAGTCCAAGTGGCGAAGGGAGGCATCGATTCAAGAAATTACTCTAGCAGATGACATAGTACCTGTGAATTGACCATTAAAAGGTGCGAACAACCAATCGTGCGACCCTTTTTCTTCATTTCATATTTATGAGCAGACAAACTGTGTAGGTGCCTTCAAGGAGCAGTCTCAGTTAATGAGGAAATAGTGGAGCCATGTCAAAAAATGCCTGAAGTCAAAGCCAGGGCTGACACAACATTTATGTTTAAGCATCCCGCTCTTCCCAATGCTCGTAAGGCGCATGGGTCACTTGTAAAATGGGTGCCAAAAGGCCTCCTTTCTTCTTTTATATATTGAGGACTTGTCATTTGAGAAATCATCTTCCACATTTGTAATGCGTAGCCCTAGCAAAATTTCACGTGAATCAATAAATGCATTTTTTACCTCTATCTTGGTTAGATATCTCTGTGTATGTCCCGAGTGTTAGTTTGTGTTTAGTCATTGTTTCTTGATGCTTTCACAAGTTCAACACCAACATACCTGGTGTCTACAAGGTGCCATTTCTATAGCTGACAAGGAGAGCTGTATTTGGAAGTGCAAAAATAGAAGAAATTACTATACTGTGTGCATTTCACAACACCTTTTATGAATCTCTATTTTCTATATTTTCCATTAAAGCCTCCCTGCCAAGTTTCTTGCAGCCTGGTCCTTCTGCCGAGTGTGAAGCGTATATATGTGTTTGTTTGATTTTGAGTGTGAGTGTGAGAAGGTTATTTTATTTTGGTGCATCACCTCCTTAGATTAGATTTGTTTTCCTACAACCTTTCTCCCTTTTCATCCCCCCCATTATATATCTATATATGTTAGCACTTACTGGAACAAATCAGATGCATCAAAGGGAGATAGCCCTTACCTAGAGACTCTCCCCTCCTGCTTCACCGGTCCCACAGGCGAGAGGGGAGTTTCCATTATTGCGTGTGGAAGGCAGGAGTTCAACCTCCTTGCCCCAAGTGCAATCCACTGTGTAACACTAACCTTAGAAGAGGCTTCTCTCATGATAAATAAGGTTCATAATGGTATTTGTGGCAGTCATATCAGTGGAATGGCCCTAACCAATTAATTACTCCAGAATGGATACTATTGGCCTACCATGGAACATGATGCCTACCAGTATGTGTGAAAATGTGTAGCTTGTAAAAAACATGGTAATCTTATCCATACACCCACATAAGAGCTACAAACTATTATTAGTCCATGGATATTCTCTGTATGGGGACTTGATTTGATTGGCAAGATAAATCCTACATCTTCCAATGGACACAAATTCATTATTACTGCTATGGAGTATTTCACTAAATGGGTAGAAGCAATTATGCTTACCTTTACTATAGGTCTTCAAATTTCTAATTTCATCCTTAATCAGATCATTTATTGCTTTGGCATTCCTACCAACATCATCTCTAACAATGGTAGATCCTTTAGAAATAAAGAAGTTGAGGCCTTGTGCTAATGATATCACATCAATCAACATTTATCTTCTCCTTACTACCCCCAAGGGAATGGACATGATGAAGCAACAAATAATACCCTTATTAAGATTCTCAAGAAAACAATCAATCAAGTATGTAGGAATTAGCACCTTTAATTAAATCTAGCACCTTGGTCTTATCAAACAAGTGTTTGAACACCTATTGGGGCCACTTCGTATACCTAAGTATATAGGACATAAGCTATCTTTCTTGTGGAATTAGATATCCCCTTCCTACGAATCTCATTAAAGGGCATTATCACTAATCACAATTACATATAAGAAAGACTACATGAATTGGAGCTTCTAGATGAAAAGTGTCAAAGGGCCCTTAATAACTTATGAGCATATCAAAATAGATTGAAAGGCCAATATCACAAGAAGATCCAATCCAAAGAGTTTGAGGTCAGTGATCTAGTCCTAAAATAAAATAAAAAAATACTAATGTTGGAAGGTATAAGAAAGGTAAATTTGAAGCCAATTGGCTCAGGCTCTATATAATAGTTGCCAAGTTTGGATCTTGAGCCTACAAATTAGCTACATTAGATGGTGAAGAGCTTGATGATTCAATGAATATAATGCATTTGAAGCATTTTTACACTTGACATACTCCAACTTACCTCCGTATATGGGTTCCCACTCTTGGGGGCACATCCTATTCCTTTCCGTCCTCCTCTTCCCATTCTGATACATTTTCCATGTTCTTGACCCTAGTCTTAATAGTTGACATTCATTATAGGTTTTATATAGTAACATGAGATAAATGTTTTTAAACATAAAAGAAGTCATTGCTTGTTGTGTGACAAGGATTTTTGTTGTGTAAGTTCTCTGGAGTCTCTTCCATCCATAACTATTTTATATATTACCAATCTTATCACATCCTTATATCCGTCCCTTGTCCTATCATCCCATCACATCCTCTTTGACAAGAATGCTTCCTTTTAGCCTCAAGTTAATCCCATCCCCATTCATCCCTTATTATCTATAAAACCATGGTTCACACCTTCCCATTAATGCTATCATTATGGAAGGGTAAAAAATAGGTTTTTACTCCTAAGTTTCACATCCATTATGACATCGAATCTCGACCCCACTTTTGGGTGCTTCTGAATTTGATTGGATCCTTATTTCCATTTAGTACTATTGGGCACAATATACCCCATGTACATATCCCCTTACCTTAATTTAGCCTCTTGTCCATAATCATTTTATAATCACATCATTATCCATTTGTATATCCTTTTTATTATCCTTATTTTTAGTCTATGATTATGATTGTCTTGTGTGAATGTACGTATATTTTGCATGTGTGTGGTTGTTTAGTTAATCATGTGCATATTAATTGCATTGTCTTATTTTATAGTCTTGTTAGCATTTTGTATATTTTATTTTGTTAAATTTTTTTAGAATAAGGATGGTTGAAGTGGCTCTAAATTCATTTTGGGCAAGGTCACTTTCAAATAGAGTTCCCCAACACACTAGATACTTAATGTCATTTGACTTTTCTCATGTCATTTGGCACATATTTATCTACCAGTTTAATATTAAAAAGGATTGCATGCATTATTAATGGCTTCCAACTTATCCACCCATCCCATTTACCCCAACATCCTATCCCTAGCCCATCTAACCCATCATTGTCTCATCTAAACCTAATTATCCCCCCATCCCATAATTATCCTGCCTCCATGGTGCAGGAGGATTCCTACTCAAACCAACATTGTGAGACATAATGAATTAAAAAGGGATCAATATTTTTATTATCACATTGATTTACATTTCATTACATATCTCATTACCATTATCCCATGCATCTATCAAATCTCATACCATCTCATCACACAATATGTCATTTAGCTAAACATTTACATGTTATATCACATATCATCAACCTATGCAATACATCATCTACCATGATCCTATAGTAATCACATCACATGCATGCATTAAACATGTAAATCAATCAACATCACATCTAAATGACATCCATCACGTCCTTATAAACATAAAACAATGTATATATCTTAAATCACTACATCATAATCATCTCTCATCATTTAAATCATCTAAATCATATACATCATAAATAAATATAACATAATCATGCACATATCCATCATTAATATCAAAATAACATACACATATATACATCCATCTAATTACCATCTAACATCATATAAAATAAAATCATAAACATATAAATCCATCACATTACCTCATCTAACAACATATAACCCAAAATCATAAACATATGAGTCCATCACATCACATCCAATATCACACATCAAATCAACATACATCTAATCTCATCATATAAACAAAAATCATGTATCCATCACATCCATCTAATCACATCATAACATGATCCATAATCAATACATATCAAAACACATCACATCAGATCATCTAAAATCTCATTGTATACATTAATATATCAATAATCCACATGGATTCCATGTCAAAAAATAGATACCATACATCGGACCATGGGGAAATAATGTGCTACAATAAAAATATCATCTATACATATCATGTCTCAATCATGGCTACGGTCTTGGTGGTCATCTCGATGGTCGATGCATTGAATGTGAAGAGCTGGCCCTGAATGAAGCTATACACTGTCTTAGTGGCATCGTTGCCTCATATAGAGTTCTATAGTAATGGCCATCTCAAGTCAATCTCATAATGTTATTCATCACATTGGCCATCCCATGCTCTCTCATCACTATATCAACCTCCTCCTTGGCCTTCTCGACCATCTCTACCTCTCCCATCAGAGTCTAAATCTGTGCCTGCATCTGAGTGATCATGCCTTGATATCTTATAATCTATGCATATTGACTATGTATCTACCTCTAAAATGTGACTATTTATGACTATAATGTAGTGCCCTAACCCTATAATCTTGTCACTTGTGTTTGGGCCTGGGCTAACTGCCCATCTCTCTATGTTGTTTAGGCCTGCAATTGTGCCTATAGCTAATCCCTCTCTTGAGTGATCCCAACTATCTTTATCAATCAAGATTGAATATCTATTTGTAGCCACACTAGTAATGAACTCTCATCATCTGACAGAGGCTACTGTGATGGTCCTACATGATCCCCACCACCACTACCCATAGCTTATGTACCAACCTATATCTAAACCTTGGGGCCACTCCCTCTAGCCTAACCCACAAATGTTGCCTAAACTCCATATCCTCTATCTACATCGATAACATCCCCATCCTGGCCATCCTATCCATCCTAAGTTAGTGCTTGCATCTTCCTTTGCAACCTCACTCATTCCTGCAATACTCTCCTCACTACCGCTCTCCTAATCACAACCCTAGGACAAAACAATCTTAATGGAATCCTATAGGTCCACCATGCTATATAAGCTGCTATGAATCCTAGATCATGAATCAAATTCTAAAAATCCTAGGGAACTAGTGTAATGTTGTCATAATCTATACGTGTCTGGGCCCTATCTACTGGTCTACCCCATTGGGCCCTCTCTTGATCACTCTGGGCAAATAGGTACTCCTCCCTTGGCACATCTTGAATGAATCTAAACCACTTCTGTACGTGATCAAGCCTATATTTCTCTATGATAAAATCTCTACAACCCATCAAGTAACACTCAATCAAAATGTACTGGGTCACCATTACCTCGTCATCCCAGCCAAACTATAACCCCTATAGGGCATCCATGTGATGTGCTCAAGATGTGAGATATAATTTCATCTCCCCAGCATGGCCCCTCTGCACTCCTAGTAAAATATACCACCCAAATAGCATGGGTTGATGTGCCTCCCTAGTTGATTGAGTCCCAAGTAATTACTAGATAACAATATGCTCCCAAATCCAAATCTCCAATAATAAGGATGGCCCCAGGCTCGTTGTTCCCTTGTATGATTCCAAGTACAACTCGTGGTATAAATGAGCCAATACCACAAGCCCCCATGAAAACACTCTGTGATCTTAAACCATATCTGCTATGACATCTCCTACGGCCAAGTGAAACCACTGCTTGCTCTTGTCTGATAAAAGTATGCCTATAATAAGAGACATAACCACCAGAGTTAGGAAATCAATAGTCTCCTCTTAGATACATCTATATATATCAACCCATATGTCATGAACACCCATGCATAGCCCTCCTACCAATCTCTGTAAGGTAACACTCAGTGCATGGGATCTCTAGTAGATCTTATCTCCTAACATTAATAGGTGTAGAATCCAATACACATCCTCTAAAGTCACTATCATCTCACCTATGATAAAGTGAAACATGCTGGTCTTTGAATGCCATTACTCCACCAATGCTATGATCAGGGCCTGATCAATGCGCACCACTGACATCATCATGATATAGTGTAACCCTATTAGCTCTAGTACTTCATAATTTGCATTAGTCAATAAGCACATCTCATATAGCACCTCAGGTCATTGAAGTTGTGAAGCCATCACACCTAAGTCCTCCTACACCAATCACCATCAACTTATCACTACCTATATCAAAAAATTGACTCCCCTATTCATAACCCGAGTTCCCTTCCCACCTTTCATCTATACCAACCACCTCTAACCCGAATATTCATTCCCATTAACCTAAACTAATCACTTATCCATGTCTAAATATTCCCTATACCACCCTAATCACATTATTCTTATCTAATTACATCCATCACTCTAATATCATATAACTAACCTAACCCCTTAGCCTATTCCCCATCCTACCTTATCTAACTAATTAACCCCCTTCCCAATCACACTAACATCTAAGCCAATATCATCCCCCCTTAACCTAACTACAACATCCACTAACTACATCTTATAACCTCTTAACTACCTAAAACACTACCCTAAACACCTTCCTTAACTAATTAACCCTAATTAATGCTTAGCTCACTTCATCTTAACCATTCCTACACACCTCTAAACCTATCAAACCACCCACTCAATTTTAACCATCTAACAACTTCATCCCTACCATAATATAATCCTAACCATTTAACAACCCCTTCTAAATCCCATTCAACCATCTAACTCATCCTCTACCCTCCACACTTAGCCATTTTTTTTATTGTGGTAATATCATTATTTATGAGCTTGCCCTAAGTCACAACATTAACGAGACTACCATTCACAACATATGGTTTTGAGTAACCACATGATTATGCAAAACCATGAATCCCTATTTCATGATATTATAAACTCATGAGTCTAAGTTTGTGGTATTGCAATACCTTATCTCTAGACTCATGATGCTATAATATCACCCTTCCCTATGCAATATCATGATTGAGGGCATTACCCTCAGTCACAGTATTACACTAGTGACACAAATGGTGTCACTTCATGCTAGAAATCCATAAAAACCAATACAAAATTCATAAAAACATGAATAATAGGGTTTCCTACTCACTGGTGGTCTAGCCTTAGTAGGTCTCTAGAATTCTCAAATTCATTCACTGCAATGAGAAGCTTGAGGAAGCTGGTCTATGGTTTCTAGATTAGAGTCAAATTTCACAAAAGACAAAAGTTCAAATGACCTTCTTTTTACTATTTTGTCCTATTTGATCCCCCCTTTTACTCCCCTTAACCCCTAACAACCCTTTGCTAACAACCTTGTCGCATGCAAATCTTGTCAAATTATTCTAATTCCCTAATTAGTCATCCGTTATCATCCCTAAAGTCATTCAAGGCATGGATTTTCCACCTCCCCACTGTCCAAATTAGTCCCAAGTCAAAACTACATCGGCTTGAGGTCTCCTAAGACTATGTAGGCATCACTTGGTCCTAATTTTATGCTTAGGGATAGCTCGACCACCATTCATCCCTCATCCTCATCCTATCACCGGACTAGTCAATCAACAATCACACATCATTTTAAGCTACATATTTTATGTATAGTGGATCCTTATCATTTATCAATAATTTTCATCTCTATTATTGGTTTTCAAGCCTTCCCTAGCACGTTTCACTACTATAAGAATTATCATAAGATTGAACCCATCTTATCTCAATCAATTGAGTCTTATCAATCAAATCACTTTTAGACAGTGGTCGTTTATCTAGAACCCATAAGAACTTGAACCACTTTATCCCCTTGACTCTTGGGGAATCTCAACCATAACCATTAATTGGGGTTTCCCAACCCCATTTTATCATCCTGATCTCATCCCACCCCTAAGAATTTTGTTCAAGTGACCATCCGGGTCGGTTCTCCCCACATGCTCCCTCGAAGGGGCATTATACCTACTAACACCATATAACATTGCTTCCATATGACTATGGTTCTTATTTGAAATACCATTACTCCCTCTCTCTTGTCTACTCACAATTCCCTTTCAAAGAGGGGTAAAATATATGCACTAAATCTGTTCACCCAGTTAATTACACCAATTCTACTAATTTAACCTATAACTATATTTCCTAGCTAATTGACCATATGTCCCATATCCCTTTTCCTACATCCTACAAACCTTATTCCACCCCATAACCAATTCATCCCTTCATTAATCTACTAACAAAACCCATTTACCTACTAACCTAATCCCTAAGCCACTTGCCAATTTAAAAATATAATTTATTCTACCTACCCATCTACCACCCTATTCCTAGCCATTCCCAAACCCCTAAATATTAATAGAGATTTTTAGAATTGGAGGATTCTATAAATATCCTCCATTTTAGCCCCTTCTCTAGAATTTTCCATTTTAGATATTTCTAAAGAATTTTAAATTCCTTGGAACTATTTTAGCCATTGATACTTCCCTCCATTCCCTATATAACTAAGGCACCCCTTCCATGGAAATTAACTTGGAAAACTATTATCTTGCTACCATTAACCTCTATCTTGCATCTATAATCAGCCTTCTTGCATCTATCAAGAGTCATTATCAAGCACAAATTATCCATTGGAAGCGATTATCAAGAAAAAAACAAGCAATCTAACATCCATCAATTTGGCATCAAGCATCCATTTGGCAATCTTGGAGAGTAGATATAAAGAGGTAAAATGATGGTAAGAATCCTTATAATAATCTAATTATCTCTTTTATCCCCTCTTATTGATGTGTTTATATTTTAGGTTTTTATTGCTAAAAATAATAATATAAGTTGAATCTAAAATTTAGGCTATACTACTCTTTAGTGTTTTTGAACTGACGCCACTAAATTATCCACTATGCATGAGGAGGGATATGGTAGCTCCAGCATATTGGTGTCACAAAATTTTTTCCCATTAATTATTGTCATGGGGAAGACCCATCACACTGAGTGATTTTGCAAATTTTGGATATTTATGATCATTCATTAGGCATTCTTAACATTTTCACTCAAAATGATGGCCCTGATAGATATTTGTTATGGCGATAGTCGATTGACAATTTAGCCCTTGCCAATTGGCTCATGTGCAGGGATTTTAATATGGTTGAAAAAAATAATGACAACACTGGTGCCTTGCCCATGACATGGTGCATTGGAGAACATGAAGTGGCATTATTTCAAGAATAGGTGGGGTCTTGTTGACCCTCTCCTTTAGCAGCACACAATAAATATCATGTCTTAGTTTACATGGTCCAACTGTCATACTGGCATTGATCATGTCCTCAAAAGGCTTGACTATTACATCTTGTCAAAAAAAAAATCTCCTTCTTAAACATTAATGGCCATAATGTCAATGTTCATTCTAAATACGTTCTCTTAGACCATACCCCAATCTCTTGTAAAGTGGTCTAGATCATACGCTAGTTTAAAGTGTCACATGATCATTTCATTCTTAACATGTATCTCTTGAACCACATGGGCAATATCCATCTTATTTATCAGGTTTTGAACCTAGTACCATGTCCACCTTATTATGCTTCCATTTGGATTAAGTTGTAGAATGAGGCTATTTTGCACACCACCACCTTTCTCCACCACTATAAAAAATAAATCACTCATGTTATAGAACTAGGTGATGAAGTTATGCTTAAGGAATTTTAGATATTTTCTTCACTTATCAAACATAATCCCTTAAATCACTACTTATATATCCTCTCCACCTCACCAAAACACCAAATCAAGATGACAGAGGGTCATGTTGTTAGAGGAGGACAACTTAATGTTCATCTACATTGGCTCAAAATTGGGGATAAAGCTTCAAAGGAATTTTTTAAATCCCTCAAGGCCAAACAATCCTAAGACTAAATCAAGCCTATCAATTCATCTCAAGTAAGGATCACCTCTCTTCCTAACATCTCCTCTATTTTTATGGACCACTATAAATTAGTATTTCAAGTTCAAGAGGAAACCGTGGTAAGAACTCAAGATATGAAAGATTGCCTCGATGTGGTTCCCCTCAAGCTAAAACCTATAGACCAATGACTTTGTGATGCACCTCTAAGTATCCATGGACTCGCAAAGGATATTCATCACATGAGTAATGATAAAGCTCCTAGTCTTGAAGACACTCTTTACAAATTTTACAAATCCACATGGGAATTTGTTGGGCTTGATCTGATTCAAGTTTACAATGAATACCTACAAAATCAATCTTTGGGTGTCATAATAAATAAAGATAATATTAGATTCATACCTAAATCTAGTGACCCAAAGCTCATTACTAGTTGGTAGTCTATTACTCTATTAAATATTTAATATAAATCCTTGATAAATCTCTCACAAATCATCTTCATCTTATCCTTCCTGGTATTGTTAGACTAGAGAAAACATGATTTATTAAAGGTATTTATATTCTGGAAAACCTCATTGTTGTATGGGAAGGTATGGAATGAGCTAGGGCTTCATGTTAAATTTTTTTTCCTCAAATTGGATTTTGAAAAATCCCATGACAGAACTGAATGGCCTTTTATCTTAGCTATGTAAAAGCTCTTAGTTTTGGGTAGTTCTTTATATCAATAGTTCAAACTTTATTGGCAGATGATTATGCCTACCTCACTATTAATGGTGTCAAAATTAATAATATTTTCCTCTAGTGATCCATCTATAAATTTTGTTATCTTTCTCTAGTTTTATTTGTTATTTCTACATAAGCTTTAGGATATCTTCTTGCTTATAGACTTGAGCGAGATCTTATTCAGGGTATTATTTTACGTGAATGCTCTTCTCAACTCATTAATGGTCATTTTTTAAGGATACTTCCTCACCTTTGAAGAGTAGGGAAAATTTTCTTATAATCCATGAAGTGTCTTGATATTTTTTGTCTAGCCTTCGGCTCTAGTTTGCAATGGAGTAAAAATCAATGTTTTAGATAAAGCATGATTCATATGTGTGAGTGGCTTCTCCATTTGAAGTGGAAATGGATTGGTAAAGGATACAAATTCAAGTTTATAGTCATCCCCTTTTCCTTTGATAGTTTTCTTGCAGAGGTTTGGATATATGTCATTAACATTATTGAAAATAAGGTTGAATACTGGATTACCAAAACCTCTCTCCTTAGCATGGAAATTCCAAGTTTGCACTATAATATTAGTGGTTACCTATGTTTATTATTATTAATGTTGGCATCCCTCTAAGGATTCCTATGATAAGTTGGCCAAAATTCTCATGGATTTCCTCTAGTACAATACCAAAAAAGTGAGGGGATTTCACCACATTGCTTGGGACATTTGTTGCCTCCCTTGTGATAAAAAAGGTATGGAAAATATTGATATCTATAGGTAAAACATAACCTTGTGTTCCAAATGGGTGTTAAATACAACGAAGGTAATGAATCCTAGAAAATATTAATAAGACATTTTATATCCTTTAGATCCCCCTATGGTGAACCCAATTGGAAAAATATTAGCTTCTGCACCCTTCTCATCACATCAGATCTAGTGAAAATTGAAGGTTCTTTTGTGTCCAAAATCATATGGAAGGATTTTGAGGTTTTCAAATACCATTTGAAGTGGATTGGTGATGGTTTTTACACTAGTTTGTCTTTTAATGATCATCATATATGGTGGTATCTTATTATGATTGATCCAAAACTCGAAAGCTTTGGTTGAAAGATAATTCAAGAAACAAGAATAAAATAATTCAAATAATGCTATCTCTGATAAGAGATGTTTTATTGATCAAATTTGCAGACCCAAACATATGCTTATCTCTGAGAAGAGATGTCTAATTTCCATTTTGGGTTACATCTTCATTTATACATGTTTTGAAGGTGTGGGGAGGATGTGGAAGGTCACCAATCTTGAGGGAGATGAATTGGTTTGACTTCCACGATTTACAACAATACAAAATTCAAGGAATTACTATTTTTAGACTGCACTACTAAAATTGAAATTTGGGACACTTCCATTGGGTTTTAGGGGTTCAAACTTAATTGAGTGGAGTCAATGCCATCTCACGATGTTCCCCTCATTATTAGCTTTCCAACGATTCAAATGGTGAGTCAATTGGAGCTACGGTGCAAAAGTCATGGTTCCCAGAAGTTCTGCCATCAATTGGGGTGGACCCATCACCTGAATTGTCATTTGAATTGTTGTCCGGATCAATGACCAATACCAATGTTTTGTTAACAAAGCTACCTAAGACCAAAGCTCCAAGGATATTCATGAAAAGAATTTATACCATTTGAGACTTGGTATCTACTAGGGATTGGACTCCTTGGTCAAATTGAAAGCATAATTTCATTTGAATAATGTGGACTTAACTTCTATTCTTCTCATTTATGAGCTCATGCTAGATGTAATGTTGCACAAGCTAGGCTTGTAGCTGTGTTGCTTATAGTGGAATGACTAAAGGTGGAATTATGCCTCTCATTTTAAAAACTATTATTTAGGACTCCTCTATCAACTTACGAGTCTCTTGTCTTCTGCTCTCAACAAGATTAATAGGCAATGAGGTCTTAATTTTACCCCCAGGTTATGGATTTTTAGGCTCGACCAAATTTGGATAACTTGTCTTGAGCCAAGCTGGCCCACTTCCTCTAGTGCTTGGATTACCGAGGTCTTCTACTCGGGAAGCAACTCTCCCATATTAGAATTACTCAACACATGCTCCCTACTTACAAGCACCCAAAGTCATTCAGACATATCTTCTAGTTTTACCCCAGAGCTTAGTCTACATAGAAATGGATTCATAACCTCTTTCATCCTTATCACTCTGAGCCTTTCTCTTGGTGCTTTTCCTTGTTTAGAGATTAAACCAAATAGTTTATTACTATTACTTTTTTATGGAAATTTTTAGATTTGTGATTCTATTTCAATTATGGTAGGCTATAAATAATGATTTCATTAAAAATGTTGAATACTCATATCTCTTTTTTATTAATGACAAGGTTTATGTTATATATTCATCTTGCATGAAGATTCAAGTCGAAACCGCTAAAGTTTCCATAGAGGTTCATCATCTACAAGAGATGCTAGATCACTAGGGGAGTTATCCCTACACATTGAGCTGCATCTCACCTGATAGCCCACCCTAGGGTTTTCCATCACCACCTCCCAAAAGGCATATAAGTCATTTTTATAATCTTAACCACTTTTCCCCTTGCTTCCCATAGGGGGGATGGATATCACCACATCTATGTGTAAATTTTGATACAAATCCCTCCCATAGGGGTTAACCTGTTGGCATTTCTACTCAAATTCATCCCATTGATGGATGGGAGATATATATGACTATAGACCCCTTAGATCATTGGGTGGCACTAGATCCTCCTTCTATAAAGCCTTTCAATTAGACTACTTTGCCACCCAAGGATGATCCTTTGCCTCCTTCCTTAGGTGTTATGCCCTATGCTTAATTATATTTTGGGTGGTTCTGTAATTTTGAGACTTTGAGTGCTTTTTGTTGATGTAATGTTGTTTTGAGTGTTATGTCTTGTCCTAATTTGTTTCCTATTTTTTGGTGACATTTTCTAAATTGATGTTTTGACCTTTAGCATGCATACTGAGCTATGAATACCAATTGGATACATTTATATGTAACCTTTTTTTAATGTTTAATTTTATATAATAACATTATATTGAAGCATTAAAATAGTAAATATCATTCACAACATTTGGTATCAGTGATGCCTCTAGTTAATGTTTACGGTGATGTTATTGCACTTGAACTACTACACCCATATCCTAATTTAGTTACAAAAATGAAGTTTATGGCAATGTACCTATATATCATCATGGAGAAATAAGGTAAATAATTTCATTGAACCTTCCCTCCATTACCCATTCACCATGATCGTTACATATAATCTTGACTAGTGGAATGTATGAATATATAGGGAAATTATGACTACGCACAAGGATTTACATTGAAAAGGTGCCATTGATCGAACAAATCATTTCCATGTATTATATTTATACCACATACCACTCTTATCTCACTTACATTAATGTCTCTTTCACAAATTGGTATACATAAAGGAAGAGCTTATTCCATGTGCCAACAAGTATATATAAAGGATGTGTATATCAAGAGGCTTGGTATATTAGACTGAAGGTATATAGGAAAGGGAACCTATTTGGAGTGATAAGGAACCAATCCATCTCCCTTTGTCAGATTATTCACAATGGCCAAATTTGGACCAATTTTTGTTCTACCAAACACTCAACTTATTCGAGATGACAACTATCTAACATAGAAGACTACGGTAAAAACACATTTAGAATTTGAATACATATGGCTGGTGTTGGATGGTGGATCTTGATCTTATTAGAATGCCCAGTTCTTGACAGGGGGTGTGGGGGGTAACGCCCCCCCAATATGCTCACCATTGGGGTCCAGGGGGGTGGAGACCATACTTGGATACCCCCCTAACAAGGGCTCAAGGGAAGCATCCCCAAAGCAACATTTTGTAAAACAAATAATAAAATATTGTAATTTTGTAGCAAATTTAGACTGTTCACTATTAGGTCACAGATCGAATGGCATAAATTATGTTTGTGCATTTTTTCCCTACTATGTAACCCTCCTTTGATATGAGGGCATTATAATCATGATGGAACACTATGTGTGAGATAAGAGGAGATTGTAGTGGAGGTATTGTAGGTTATCCCTTCATTTGTTGGACTGAATAAGATAAGAACTGGCTATTTCTATGAGACGTAGCCCATATTAGGTGAACCATGTTAAATATGTCTCTCTTCTATTATGTTTTTTGCATTTTATTTTCATCTTTATTTCATTAATATTGTTCTACATTCTATATTCCTAAGAACTAGTTATTAATTTCTCATTGACCTGACATGCAATTGACATTGATCAACAATGTAAATTTGACAAAGCCAACTAGAAGGCAAAATTGATAATTATGTTCAAATTATTAGATGAGGTACAACCTCATATATGAAATTCCACTATAGAAAAATATGCCTAGGACAAGCTCAAGCCTATCTATGAGGTGAAAAATAAAAATCAGATTCTGCATCTGCAAAGCCAACTACATTATCTCATATTAAAACCATAAGAAAAAGTGGATTATTTCCTATGTAAAGTTGTAACTTTATGTGCTTTGCTTTAGGCATTGGGTGAAATGGTGATAGATTAATCTTTGGTACCCATTTTACTAAGAGTGATACCTTCCACATATATAATTTTTGTGATAATATTGCATGTCATAGAATATAAATTGACATTGAAGAGTTGGTGAACATAGTACAACAAAATAAAGTGATGAAACATCAAATGATTCAAATGAAGAACATGCACTTACATCGCATCAGAAAGGGAAGAAGCCCATGAAAGTTTCAAAACAATCCCCTAAGTAGAACAATCAACAAAAGCAATAAGGGAATACACCCCATTCCCAAAAAATATGTCATATTTATGAAAAAATAGGACATGATTTGAAACATTTTTGGTACAATGCATTCACATGGGGATCATCTAGTTATAAGTCCACTTCAAATAATTCACCATAGGTAGAGAAGAAACAACAATCATAAAAACACCACTGGAAATATAAACCTTTCAAATCACAACATGAGAATGTTGTAGAAAATATGATTCTTTAGATGAGTATCATGTATTTTCCACTTAGACATATGAAGAGAACACTTTTATAAATTCAGTCCAGTATGTGGATTCCTATGTTACAAGGCACATGATCGGTAGGAAGTAATAGTTCACCACATTAAACAAAATAATGTCATGGGGTAATGTCTCTCTCAATGATGACACACCCTACATTTTTAAGGCCATGGTGATATTTATTTACACTTAGAAATAAAATGTGCATTATCTAAGACGTCATGCATGTCTCATGACTCACTTAAAAATGTTTGTCAACAAACTGCTATATCATAACTTTAATGTTGAGTTTGATCATGAAGGTGGTCAATTTTTTTACCTAATAAAAAGCAAGTCTAGAGGTTCCAAAGTAGTTGTAAGAGCTTTAAATATTGTAAAAATGTTTCAGCTTGATGATGTTAACAATGACCATCAGGGACTTTTAGTAAAGGACACAAACACAACAAATCTATGGCACAAAAGATATGGACAATTGAGTTATGGATATGTACTTTCATTAAGAAGATAAAACATGGTCAAATGCCTTCCCTTATAAAATATTTTGGTATTTATTTTAGTTGCCTTGCTAGAAAATAACAAAGAGATCCATTTGGAAAAAATGAATATCAAGCTACCTATCCATTAGATCTAGGGCACACTAATATTTTTAGACACATGACTCCCAGCCACAAATGATATAAGTATTTCCATATGCTGATGACTACTCAAATAATATGTGGGTATACCTTTTGAAGACTAAAACTTAGGACTTACAAGTCTTTAATGAATTCAAGGCCATTGTGGAAAATAAAACTACTAAAAAAATTAAGGGCATATACTAAAATTATGGGGGAAATACAACAACACATAGCTATAAACATATCTCAAAGTGAATGGAATATGTTTTTGATTAACTTCTCCATATACATAACAAGAAAATGGGGTTACAAAATGACTTAATCATGTATTTGTATAGATGTTTTACAACATGTTTGGGGATGCACACTATCTCATTCATTTTGAGTAGAAGCATGTCACACAACGGTCTATCTACTGGACATGTCACCCACCAAAGTTTTTGATGGGATCACACCGCATAAACTTAGACTGGGAACAAAATGAAATTTTCACATCTTCTATTTTTTGGTTGTAAGGTATACATGAATGTCTCAAAAAAAGAAAGAAATAAATTGGATAAGAAAAATAAGGAATACATTTGTGTGGGATAAATTAAATATTTGAAGGTGTAACTACTCCTTGACCTAGAAGCTAAGAAGGTGCTTATCAATAGGGATGTTGTTTTTGATGAGAAGAGTGGAAAAAATCTACGTTCCACACAGGCATGTGATAAAATCATAAAACCTATAACTTTTTTAGATGGTGATAGTGGTAGTGACATTGATGATGGTCAACCAGGACCTCCATTACCACCACCCACTTCTTAATGTATGCCCAAGTGGTATACTAGTACAATAAAAGGCACTCAATTATATGGATTCCCTGACTCATCTAATTTACAATCAAGGACTTGTATCATGACTCTCAAAGAGGTAAACATGGCCCTTATGAACATAGTTCATAAATATTTGAGCCCTCTATAACAAGAGAATCCCAATAGTCAAAACCTTGGAAAGATGACATGGATGCATAATATTTGTCATTGATGAAAAATAATACTTGGAAGCTTGTTTATCTTCCACTAGGAAGGAAGCTCATTAAACGTAGATGTATATTTAAAACCAAGTAAAAGGAAGATGGCAACATAGATAAGTACAAGGTGAGATTTGTAACAAAGGGCTATGCTAATAAAGAAGGCATTGACTATGAGGAAACTTTTGCTCTCATAACCAAGATTAAAACAATTAGAATGACATTTTCTATGGTTTCACCATTTGGATGGAATGTTCATCAGATGGAACTAAAAATGGTTTCTTAAATGGATATCTAAATAAATATGTATACATAATCCAACTAGGAGGATATGTCAAAAACTGTTAGAAATGGAAACTATGTAGACTTATCAAGTCATTGTATGGTATCAAACATGCTCACAAAGCCTAGAATTAAAAAAAATAAGAGCATCTTGTACAACATGGATTCCAGAGGAGTTCATATGATCACAATCTCTACCTCAAAAAATAAGGGGGGATGGGAGATTCTTATAATCATTGTTTACATCAATGATCTATTCATAAATGGTAATTTAATGAAGATGATCAATTCTACAAATAATTACCTCAAGTGATCGTTTGACATGACAGATCTTGGATTATTACACTATTGTCTTGTATCAGAATTTTGTCAAAAAGGGAACAATATCTTTGTGTCAAAGATGAAATATACCAATACATTGCTTGAGAAATTTCAAATGATGGATTGTAAACCAGTGGCCACACCTATGGTGACAATACTTCAATTTCATGTAGATCCATCACCACTGGTAGGTATCACTTTCTATCAATAATTGATTGGGAGTTTCATCTATCTCACCTACACTATGCCAAATATCAACTATGTTGTTATCTATCTTTTGCACTTCATGCAATAACCCAAAGTAAGCCATTGGAAAATAACTAAGCAAATATTGAGATAGATTCAATGAATAATGGAATATGGTCTAGTATATATAAGAATGATAAATTCCTCTTGACAGGATACACAGACGCATATCATGCATGTTCTATTGATGACAGAATATCCACTTTTAGATTTTTATTATTTTTTGGATTTGGTCCAATATCATGGGGGAGAAAGAAGTATAATTTTATTTCATGAGCTTCCATAAAAGAATAATATCAACCTACCATAGGAATTGTCCTGAAGTGATATAGATATGTCACATTCTTATAGGATTGGGAGTACCACAAGCTCAGTCTGCAATTCTGTACTACGACAACCAAGGTGTTTTGAAACTTTTTTGTAATCCATTATTCATGAGTGCAAGAAGCACATTGAAGTTGATACACATTTCATACACAAACATGTTTAATAATACAACATAGATATCCAATATTGTTCCAATCAAAATCAGTGGGCAAATGTCTTCACAAAGTCACTTGCACGTGATTAGTTTGAGGCATTTAAAATTTCTTTCTTGTGCCCTTAAGACTATGATCCATCGTGGGGGAGGGGATATTAGAGTAATAACTTATTATCTCGTATTCTAGGAAGTTGTACATGCATGTAATATTAAATAATTACTGCATTAATAAATAAGGGAAGCTATGGGTTTTTGTAGACCTTTAATAATTTTCTCCACCACGATGTGTTAGGTGTGATGAACTATGGATCATGAGGCCTATATAACCTTCATGTTTGATCAATGTTAATGAGCATAATACATCTTTCATATTCAAATAATGCACAAGATGTGAATGGTTTGCATAATTGTGCAAAGTTGTGTAGATGTCTAATGCAGTAAGTGAGAATACAACCTATCACAGTTATGATTAGATCATTCTTCCTCCTTTAAAATCAATAATCCCAATTATAATAAGTGTAGGAAGCAATTTTTGAATTAATAGTCTCAATTATAATTGCACGGATGTCTAAAGTACTTAAGGTGAGAGTGTGGATCGACATGGTTGTACTTGGATTAGAATATATAATTCCATGAAAAAAAAATTGAGATATTTTAAATAACTCTAAAGAATGTTTAACAAACTATATTAATTTATATAATATACATCCATACTTAAATTTTAGTAACTTATTTCAAAATTTTATATGTAAATTTGTAATAATAATTGTAATACTTATATTAATAATTAGTACATGCTATTGTAATTTCTATTGTTAGGTTGTATAAATTAAAAATAAAAGAATATCCATTTATCGACCTTGGGCTACAAGTTATACAATATTTTAAGGGCAATGCTAAATCGAACCTATCCCTAATTTCTTATCCAAAAAGTAGGGTGGATTATCAAACTTATATACCCTAATATAATAAAGTGTTTAAGCTTGTATTATTCCTCGTTTATGTATGTATGATTCTTAAAAAACTACTAAGAACAATTTAATTCTTACAATTTTTTTCATTCTCCATAACGAATTATATTCCTTATTTATAGAAGAGTTAAAATTATTTTATATTATACTATTAAAAAGAAATACAAATTACCAATATAGTTCTTCAAACTGAAATTGATGATTCATTGATGATCAATTATGTAGTGTGATCTAGATTGTCTTCTTTTGATAACATCAATAATAAACTTGATAATTAATATACTAATAATATTGATAGTCAACTAAAAGTTGCAAACCATTTAATATCATATAACTTTAACATCAATAGAGAACATTAACTTAATAATACCCTAGGTCCACCATCACTTCAGATTTAGATAAAGATTTTAGAGTTATTTAGAACTCCATAAACTAATATTAACAAGAATTAATATGACTTAAAGATTAGAGAACACCTAAAATCTTAAAAAAACTAAAAATATATTTATCTCTTAATGAAAGACAATATAAATTTTTTTATCAAGAGAACACAAATTTTGTATTTTCTATTAAATTTGATTTATCTTGTGTTATTTGAGTCTGATATTTAAGTTTGTGTACAATCAAAATAAATCTAGAGTATATTGTCCACCTCATGTAAAATCCCTTAACATTGTGCCACTCTCATCTTTTCTTTTCAATCAAATAACTTCATTTTTTATTAATTGTAAGTTTAGAATAATTAATTGAAGTCTATTAAATTCAACAAGACCTCAATTTAGTGTAGACGTCAATTCAATTTTTTAATGTAGCACAAATTTATTAAGATTAAAAAAACTTCTATCATTTAATCAAAACAATTTTCTATCAACTTTTTACTATTTTTGATCAACTCCATAAAAGGTTTATTATAAAGAAGAGAATCTCGCTCTATTTTAAACTTAATCCTCATCAACCATAAACATTATAATATATTAATACAAAAGGAACAAAAATATAATATAATAGTAAAAGGGGAAGCTATCTTAAAGCCTCCTTTATTCAAATCTCTGCATTAATACAATTATTAATGAGATATCTTACACCCAACTATTAATAGTATATTGATAATATGTAAAAACTAATTAAAAAATATGAAATTCAACGAAATATAAATTTAATTTTTTAATGTAACACAAATTTATTAAAATTAAAAATAATATATTTTTAACAAAAATATTTTTCTAATCTTTTACTTCTTTTAATCAATTATATCATAAACAATCTATTATAACCCAACACTATTTTAAACTATAAACATTATAGCCTATTAATATAAAAGAAAAAATATATAACATAATAATGAGGAGGCGGCAAGGTACCTTCAACACCTCCATTATTTAAATCTTCATATCAATTCAATATATAAACTCATGACACTTTCACCATTGCCTTCAAACTCTCTAAGGATTAGACCTGTGGTGTTTGAGGACAAAATTCCACCAAAATAATGAGATAAGACATAAATGTTTCAAGACAAAATTTGACCCAACCCAACTTATTGGGAGAAACATACTTAAAACCAACTCAATCTTATATGGCTACGCAAACTCTTGGTCATTTTTATTTATTCCTCTCCTTTACTTTCTTTATGTTTCACATGGTCTAGTCTTTATATTTCTTTTATGAGAACGTTTCATGATAATAATAGTAATAATAATGATGATAATGATATTTTAAAATGAAGTAGTTAGTTGGTATTTACGTTTTAAATATTTTGTTGGAGAAAGAAAACTGATTAATATTTTTAATAAATAGAAAATGAAAAAATCAGATAACACATAGTATTGAAAACCAAATTATAATATAGAAATTAAGTATACATTACAATACCTAAAGGAGGAGGCAAAGGATTATTCTCGGGTGGTAGAGATGCTCAAACAGAAGGCTCTACAACATGAGGATCTAAGGCCACCTAATCATCTAAAAAGTCCAAGATGATATTAATAGTCTAATCATCAACAAACTACACCTAATTAACAATGTCAACAAAAAAACTTTTGCAAGAAAAAGTTGTATCAATATTACCATGTGACGATGGCAAGCTCCAACCCTTAAATAAAAACATGGAGAAAAATAACCCTAACTATATAACTAACTTCTATTATATATATATATATATATATATATATATATATATATATATTACAAGTAAATATTTAATAATAATAATTCATTTATATGTAAACTTTCAAATAATTTAAAAAAGTACTATAAAATAAAACACCAATTTAATCTATTTTTGTTAATCATACATACATAAATACTTACATTTACATTTCATTTAATAATGTATACATATCTTATTCTCTTCTCCAATTTTTATTCTAACTTTTTTTTTAAAAAATTTTAAAGCAAGACAAGCAACTTCTATGATTTTATGATATGGGTCTCTAAACTCTTATCTGTCGCTAATCTCTATTAACTTTCTACTTCTTATGTATCATCTCTTCTCATTTCTTTATTTGGTTCAACTTAATTCAACCTTGTCCAGTTATTAGTTTCCCTTTTAGTTGATACTTTAACCCAAAATTTGCTTCTAGTTTGTGTTAAGTGTCTATCATGTCTCTAACATGACTTAGGGTTGTTCTCCTTCACCTCTTCACACCATTATCATTTAATTGGATATACAAGATTATATTATTTTAATTAGTATTTATTTTCTTGTGACTCAATCTACTGTGTTTTAGAATTTTTTTATTATTTAATGAGCTTTCGATAAAATCGTGTATCGTTAGATGTTGGTCAAATTGGAGATGAAGATCATGGTGCCAAAGAAACTGTAAAAGTTTGTCATGAAAGTATTTCATGAGGTAATGTACCTCTTTAGTAGGAAAATCTTCTTAGTTATTTTTGCAATTTTTTTATTTTTTTAATATGTGTGCAAGTGATTTGAAATTCATACTTTTTTTGGATATTTTGTGGGATGAATACCCTCTAAATATGTACTAAAAATCTAGGTTCAATCAACGTAGAAGGCCCAAAGTGTTAAGCTAGACGGGTTTCAAAGAATGACCAATATAACAGGTGTTCGTAAATAAGAGAAGAGGCGATTACTCATTTAAGCATTTCCATTTACATTGATAGAAAGAGTATAGTATACAAAGATAAGAAATTATGTATTACAGAGGTTGGATCTGCAACATGAGAGAGATGCAATCATAAGGGAGGCATATGATGAAGTGGTGGGAATCTGAAAATCAGGGAATGGCACAGTTAATAATATAATTTTGGGTAGATTATGGTGGCCTACATTGTTCGAATATGCACATAAATATGCAAGAGTTTGTGTTATATGCTAGACACTTAGAAGCCTAATGCGAAGAATGAAATGTCGTTATTTCTTGTGTTAGTTTTGACACCATTTGATAAATTGGCCATTAGTTTCATAAGACTAATCAAGCTTGTAGAAAAACAAGACATGCACAATTCATCCTAACAAAAACATAATATTTAATAAGATGGGTAGAGGTTATATCAACAAAATATTCAAGATTGCCATCAACTTTCTATATGAAAATATCATAACACAATTTCATTATCCGTTGAATATTACAAGTGACCATAACAAACAATTTATAAACCATTCGATTGAGTAGTTATTGTGACATTTCCTGATTAATCATAATAAGAGTACATGTACATTGTATCATATGTATGAAAATAATACCATAAAAGTATATTAAAAAGTTTTATAAAAAGTACTCACAAAAATCATTAATATAGATTTGACACATTAGGATACAAAGATCTTGCAATATCATTAGCATCCTACATAAAATATAAAATATTAACCAAGTATTTATATTTAAATTAGTATACGGGTTAGAGGCTATAGTATTGATAGTATTTATTTTATCAAATTTGAGATTGAAAGTTAAGTTCAGGATGAATGAGGAAGACTCTGCTAAGGAGATATTGATAGATTTATAGAGGTTGGATCAAAAAAGATTCATTGTGGCATATAACTAGATCTATGAAAAAAAAGATAGAAATCATAACATGATTACTTAAAAAAATGAAAAAAATGAGGAATTATTGAACTAAGAGATAAAATGTTACTATATGATATTAAATATAAAAATAAAATAAATTAAAAATAAGATAACTATGACCATATATACTAGATCAAATATTGGATATAGGAAAAATTAAATTATATACTTTATCAGAGGTACCATCAAAAGGATATGTGAATGGGGCCTGACAAAGAACTTATATTACAAATTGAGAACAATATAGGATAAAGAAAAAGTAAAAAAAAAAAAGAGAAAAAGATTCTGGGAGAAAAAGTCAAAATGATTTTATAAAAAAATAGAAAAATAGAGTTTCACTAAGTTGAAGACTAGTAAATGACGGTTTGGTAAATAAGAGTAGTGAACATTTACAAGGGCGTGCCACCAAAAAGTGAATTCAATGCTTGTTACAACATAAAATTAAAATGGTAACTTAGTTAGAATATTTAAGATAACTAAGAATAATAAGCAAATGGATGGTGGATGATGTAATTTTTTTAAAGTATTAACTGAAGGGAAGGAATGACACAAAGGCTGATTAAAAAAAATAGTGAAAGAAAGAAAGAAATGATATAAAAGTTGAAGTAAAATGATGGCTAAAATACACAACTAATATATTAGATAGATTGATGAAAAATGTAGAGTTGAAAACTAGTTAAATGAATTTTAAAATGCAAATAAATAAATTTCTCATTTTTTTGGTTTTCTTAAATGTGTAAATGAAAAGATGAATAATCTAATAATGAATATGCAAAACTAAATATTGATTTAAGATGCAAGTGATTTAATGATAACTAAGTGTATCTTTTAGATTTGATGGATGCAAGTAAAAAATTAATTTGAATGCTGAAATTATTATGTAGATAAAGTATTTTTGTTCACTTTTTGATTTGCTAACAAAATTTTCAACAAATAAATCTAAATCCTCACACTACTACCTATTTGAATTTACTCAATATTGACTTAGGGATTTTCTCCATAAATAGGGGTGTAGGATGATGAAACCAAGAGTAAAAAAATAAAGTCAAAATACAATAGTATTATCATTGGTTATCACAAATGGTAGAGTGCAAGCTACTCACTCATCGACTTACCATTCCAAATTATAATAATGGTGGTGAAAGGAAATAACAACAAGGTTGTGATTGATCCTTAAGGAAATAACAAAGTATAGAGTATGGCTTCCTCAAATTTTCAATGCTTTAAAAATTATAACATAGATTCTCCAATATAAATTTATAATGCAACAAAATTTGAATCCTTAATTTCATCATAGACAAGCTTATTTGTTAAAATAGGTCAATTAAAACAATTGGTAGTTCACTAGAATTGAGTAGGAGTTCACCTGGATTAGTTGGGAGATAACTAAGATTGTTTGGGAGTTGACTGGGATGATGGAGAGATAATTAGAGAACACAATTAGAAGTGGAGTGGCGAAGATGCAAAATTATTCAAAACATGAATTTTCTAGGGTACAAAGATAGTCCTAGTAGCAATCATGAAACTGATTCTATATGCACAGTGGTGGTTTCAAAACTATCATAGCAGTTATCAAAATTATCATGGTATTTTTTTCCTGCATTATGAGATTTTCAGGTTCAAGTTCATTTTCTACAAATTTGACAGTTAGAGAAGGTATATAAAGTAGCAAAAAGGGGAAATGAATAGGAAAATATGTCTAAGAAAAAAAAAATAAATTTAGAGGTCCACACACCTCATCATTCTTTTAAATTGTTACACCATGTAAAATTTAGGTGTGCACATATTTCCCCCTTGGAGACATACCCTGTCCTGATTTAGATAGAGTGTTTTTTCCAAATAAGAGGCACATCCCATTAAAAAGGGGGGTTATAAAAATCACCTCACTTACCTGTGTGGCAAAGTGTATCCATCCGCCACCTTCAACCAAAAAGATGAGAATCAAGTGCAATATATTGAAATGAACAAAAAAATCACTATTTAATTGAAATACAAAACAAAATTATTTGTTGTCTATGCAAGGCATGAGAATACTACCTAGTACATCCTTTTGGTGGGTGAAACGTTGCACTGAGCAAAACAAATGTCAACCTAAAAAATATGAATTTAAATTGAAACATAAAATTAATATGATTCTAACATATTTTAAGGAAAGCAAAATAAGGTTATTTTACCATCGATTTAGAAGAAGGGTGCTACATGAGTCACCTCATGTTGTTATATACCTATAAAACTAAAAAATGCATCAAACCATACAAAAAATAAATCAAATGAGAAAAACTATGCCAAACATATAATTTTGGATTAAAATAATAAAAATAAAGTTATTATAAATAATAATTTATTCTAAATTTGGAAATCATTTTCACACGCCCACTTTCCAAATTTATATCTTTGGCCCACTATTGATTGAATTTTAAGCAGAGATAGTTGATAGAGAGAACATAGACACAAATGGTGCTAGTAGAAGTATCACTAGGTGGGGTGCAAGCATAGGAAAGTTTTCCTAAATTTTCCTTTAAAACCTAGGTTTATTAGATTTGTTTGAATAAATGCCTAGGATAAGTGAAAATTGATAAATTTACCATCAAAATATTCATTGTTACTAGTAGACTAGGCAAATGTCAAAAATTTTAATTTTATAATAGATTTTTTATTATTTTTGGGTTTTGAGGAGTGGTAGGCAAAACCAATGGCATTGGATGAAACCAGTAGTCTTTGAAAATTATTAGTTGCATTTTTGCATCAGTGGTTACAAAATTAAAACAATGGTTGTATAACCACCATTCTATGTAGACTAAAAGTGTCATAACTAACATGGTGATTGCACAACCACCATGATATTTGTTTAATTGTCAATTTGTGAATACATGTAGTTTTTACATAGTAGGAGTTAGGATGATTTTTAAAGGCCCATAATGTTCAATTTTTTTGTTATGGATGCATGGGACTTATTTGAGGTGAATCAGAGCTCAAAAGCAAAAGTGGTTACCTCGAGTGATTGCCTTATTGACCACGAAAGAGATTACTTATTGGGGTGATATTTGGAGGATTGCTCTAGTGGGATTGGCTATCCTAGAGAACACGTTACTATGTGATCTATTCACCTATTGAGATGCAAACCATAACACATTTTGGTTCTTGTATGTGTTGAGTGAGTGGACCATCATCCTTGAATACATCTACATGATATTTGGATTGCCCATGATGGGAATATTTTGACACTTAGAGAGGCGACAAATGGGCATGAAGATCAAAGATGGGTCAAGTAATTTTGTGGCAAAGAAATACTCGATGTGGGTACCAAGCAGGGTGTGAGATTAGAAAGAGTTGAGAGCACTCCTATCCATACCATCTACAAGGTCATCATTGGAGTGTTGACCTCCCCATTCCATAGAAATATTATCAAGGAAACATGGATATTAAGGATGTTTAGCTTGGCTAACTTTTATGGCAGCTATTGGTCCAAGGGAATATTAGCAATAGTCCCTATAAAATCCCATACAACCATGCTAATGTTTGAGTTATATCAATGTATTACTATATAAATTGAATATGTTGATGGCACAAATGAACAAAGCACGGGAAAGTTATTATAGATTCATTAACCATTATTATTTATACAATTATATAGGTTTTAGTCATTTAGATCATGTTCATAATTGATAACAAACATATATGTGTAAGGGAATAACAAATAATTATAGGAAATTTACATGCATAGGTCATGATTAACACATAAGAATTTCAAAATAATACCATCAATAATCTCTATTTTTTATTAGGTAAGTGATGAGGGTCATCAATCCTCTTCATTTAATAATGTCAATCCAGGGTTGGTGGTGTGAAGGCTATATGCATTAGGGTAAAAAATACATTCAAGTAAGAGTTAGTATATTAACAACACACCTGAATTAAAACACATTTGATGAAATTTAAATTACATAAATAAAACACACTTTGTAAAATGGAAATCACACCTGCATAATTTAAATTTCAAGAATTGAAAAATACGTTGCAAAAAAGAAACTAAATAGTTGTTGGTCTATGGATCTAGTTAGTTTTTATGCTCTATGATACTCCAAAGATAAAACAAATTTTTATAAAAAATAAAAAAATAGATAAATCTAATCTAGAAAATATAAATACAAACTGACATTTTTTTCTTAGGCTTATAAAAAGGACTAAAAACATGAAACTTTAACAATGCTCAAATGCTTTATTCAATTTGGTCTTCTTCCAACTTTATAATTATTCATATTTCATTCTATGAATGAAAATGTTATATTAATAATATAACTTCTTCAAAAACTTCATGTTTGAGAATAACAACTCAACAAATTAGTTTTAGAACTGATTTCTTAATCTTAACAACCTAAAAAATTAGATTACAATTGATTCTTATTTTAGGTTAACCTAACAAATCAATTTGTAACTGATTCTTATTCCAAGATAATAATATAATAAATTAGATTCATACATTATTTGGAGAATAGTATTAATCCTCATTATTCAAAAATAAAATAATGAGAAATGTTATATTCAAAAGTACATCATCTTCAAATTTGTTGGAAAAAAATCCAGGGTGATTTATTTTCTTTCCAACAACTTTTGCTTTTGTTGGAGAGAATCAATTCCGATCTTGACAAATTCTGTTTTCCTCCAACAATTTGATGTTGAGATATTCATAGTTGTTTAAATTTTATATACATCTTACCTTCTTTATAAATATCTATTTTAAAAAATACTATAAATATATCTCATAGAATAACTTTCTAAAAATATATTGTAACCATGTCTAGAGTTTTTTGCTTTCATGTTTCTAAACCTCCAAATTTCTAGAGTTGATTTCTGCTAATGTGTATTTTTGTGTGTGTGTATATATATATATATATACTATAAAAATTATCTCAATACATTCTTTCATTCTTTCTTTGGTCTTCTAGACCCAAAAATTAATTTTGGGCATCTTCGGAGCTAATTATAAGCATTTTTGGAGCCAGACTGGGTCTTCTAAATCTAACTTCAAAGGATCAAACTTTTGCATATGGACTCAGATAAAAATGAAAATATTTTTTAACTTGAATAATTTTTTGAGAGGAATATAAAAATGTAATCATATTTAGAAATAAATATGTTCTTGATGACCATTTTTCATTTTCACCAGAACTTATCCATTTTAGTCTTACATCTTTACATGCCAAAACAACAAATAAACCAACATAAAAACACAAAACCTATTTTTGGTTGATGCAAGGTTACTTGTATGATATGGATGATATTAAATCATTAATCCATATGTCTCAATATCTACTGATGATCTTTGGAGATGCTTCAAGTTTGTCCTTGATTTGGTATTTTAGTGCTTCAAACTTTACTATTCGCATTGATGATTCATTTCATCATGTATAAAAAACATTTAGCATTCATTCTCCAAGAACTTGCTATAAAATAACAATAATTTATACTGCAATAACTCCTAATGAATAGACTAGATATATATTCTATATTTCATTATAAAGAAGCATAAGTTATTAAAATTACATCTAATTCCACATTAAAACATGATTTATGACAACTAAAATGGTATTATTTATGATATAAATGAGACATATTATGGTCTCATCAGTAAGGGTTAACACATTTGAAACTAGAGCCATGATCTAAGAAACATTTTGAGCCAAAGCTATAAACTAGTATTAAGGGTTTTGAAGGGTCCCACAACCATTTACAAAGCTTATGAAAATATACTATGAAGCTCAACAAAACTAAACAATATAATCTAGTAAAAAGAAAAAACATTAAGACATAAGCTTGGTACAAGGAAAAACATCCATATTTCTTCGGTAAAAATTCTGAAAACCACCAGCAGACTCCACAATAGGATACCAACACAGAAGCAACTAGCCAAGCTACCTTCAACCTCCAGCGAGGAAAAGATCAAAACAAAGCTAGCCAAATCAAATTTGAATTTACATCAAGCCAAACCATCATAAAACACATAGGGTTTTGACTACATCAAGATTGGATCCCCAAACCATAATAGCAAGGTTTTGACCACATTCATAAACAAGAGACAACCCAAAAAAATATTGGGGTGATAGTGGTTTTGAATAGATCATGATTGGTTCCCCTGACTAGGACAAGAAGGTTTTGATTGGATCAATGATCCCTATTATTAAATTCAACTTCAATAATTAAGGATCAATCTTCATTATTATAAAGCTAAATGAGAATTTGACTCTTTGCCTTCAAAGCCTTTCATTTCCAAGTTCAAAGAGACTTTCATCTTCTACAAGCCTTTGCAATTATATTTGAATTTATATTAAACAAAATATATTATATCATACACTTTTCACCTTTTGAAGTTACAAACATATTCATGTGATTTATTCTTCATATCTTACTACCAACAAGGACAAAAATTCATGGATTTCCTATAATTAAGAGAGGAAGAGGAGGGAGATAGGCCCCTAGAACTAGAAATGGTGTCGTGCAACAAGTAGTTATTGTTAGAAGAGACATTAAACAAGCCTCAAGAGTAAGGTCATAGATAGGAGATGTTGAAAAACCTGTTGTAGTTGGGGTAGAGGTAGGGAAAAAACCTATAACGACTAAGGGATTAGAGGGTAAGGCTCCTTTAGGGGGTTTAGCCAAAGGTTTTTATAGAGGATGGAGATGAGGAGGCTAAGATAATTTATGATAATGAGTCTGACCCTAATTAATAAGAGGTGGATCCAAACAAGTTCTCAAATAAAATTTCATTTTCTTACTTTTTTAGTTTGTTTTGCTATCTATTTACCCTATAGATAACTTACATGTGTGTGTGCGTGTGTGTGTGTGCACACGTGTGCGTACGCATGCACGTGTGTGTGTGTGTGTGTGTGTGTGTGTGTGTGTGTGCGGGCACGTGTGTGCATTTGTGATGTGTATACTTTGTGACCAAGTAGTGCAAGATGATCCAAGACACCTAACTTAACCTATTCTATGTGGCCATCGACATGAGCAAGGATGAGCTTTTCATGGATCCAGGTCTACCTACGAGTGTGGGATGTTATATTGATATCTTATCCCCTACATACCATAGTACTTAATATCTAGATAGATGATGGAAACATATCACAACTTTAGAGGCTTAGGTTAATATCTGAAGTGATTTGATTACTTCAAAGATCAGACATACATTTAAGTAGACAAATTGTACGAGGAGAGGCTTGCCGGGGTGGAACTAACAACAAGAGATACCAATGCCAGAGTAACATCCCTCAAAATTTGTCATTTAGAGGCTCACATAGGAGGTGAAGTAGGATTCTGAGGAAATTTTCCTCAAGGAGATCACACATAGGATAATCAAGATTAACTCCTCGGGGATCTACCTAGGTTGTTAGTGTTATAAAATATTTTTAATTTTTTGAGAGTTTGACAACACTTTCCTTCTCAATGTCACGATAGTGTACAAAACTTGATGTATAATTGATATATATGATCCATTTAATTTTAATTTTCTTTAGCATATGTTAATTTATATAATGTTTTCCTTTTCAACTTAAGCACTTTATATGGCTAGAAATATGTGAAATGTTATTGAATCTAATTGTGATAAATGTTATGGAAATGATTATATTTTTAAAGTTTAACAAAATGTATGCAAATGTGAAATTTAGTGGTTTAAGAAATATAAATGTGATAGCACTTATTTTTTATGTAATGATTGAGCTACTTTGTTCACATGATAGGTATCACTCAATTTGTAGCAAGGGATTGAAATAGGAGATATGATGTATGGAAGGGTGAAAAGGGAAAATCAACTCATCAAAATGTAATAGTAGGGAAAAGAAATATCTTAGTCTAAACAAGTTGTGTGATGATTTTATTTAATTTAAAACTTAGGAAATAGTGGTCTAATCTTCTTTGTACTAACTTAGATCAATAGATATCCAACCATGGAAAAATTGGTAAAAGGGACAGTTTTCTTTTCAACATCGACCTCTAGGAAAAATATTTGAGATTTTTAATTGGAACATCTTTGCATTGCTTTTATTTGTTTTGCTTATCATAGTGAACACATATGTTTAACCCCACCTAACTAGGAGGAAGCAAGGTCTCATCACCGATGGTTAATCATAGGTGAGCAAGGAAATCTCCTCCAATGCTAACCCCATGCCACTAGTAGGATAGGAGGGCTCATCACCAAAGGTTAGTAAAAGGATAGAGATGTATAATATTTTTCTCATATTTATTGGCTTGGATTAACTTGGCTTTGCAATGTGTTATTATAATTTTATTTTATTTAGGGAAGGATCTTACCCCCAGGGCTTTTTCCCATGCAACCAATAAGATGCGAGGGCTTACCATTGAATGCCAAAATGGGTAATCAAGATGACCTGGGTAAAACATGATATAGCTTAGCTTATAGATGACTATAGGAGAAATATTCCATGAGAAAACTTATAGAGTAGGTTGTAGGATATTGTGTCTAATATCAAGGAAAATTATGGGAAACTGAGCATGAAATACTGACAAGGAACAATATTATTCTTCTACTTAATGCTGATCTCAAAGGCATTATTCTAGGCAATAAAAGATAGTGAGTAATGAATAAAATATAGAACTATTTTTTACAATAATGTTTTTCCATGTGAACTCATAGCTAAATAATTTCCTCATCAAAATGACTAAAATCCATAATCAACAACACAAATGACAACACGAGGATATAAATTTAGTGATGGAAATGTAAGACATGTGGAACTCTATTTAGTAACATAATAAATGTAAACAGTTGAAGGATTCATCAAACTCCTTACCATTCAATGTGCATAAGCAAAAGGCTCAATTTTTGAAATCTTTAGTTACTAGATAGGGGTCTAACCAAATATGCCTAAATTTATGACCTTTACCCTTATTATTATCAATTATACTCTTGAGTATCAATACTAATCTCCAAAATTTATGGGGAGTTTGTGGATTTTCTTGTTATGTTTCCTACACATGTGCACTATATAGGCCTCATGATTTTGGGTGTCTTTAAGCTAGTTTTCATATAAACTCTCTAGTTGATTCAGACATGCATCTCCATATTTGTCTTTGTCTAGGAGACCCTAGAGATAAATGTGGATGTTGTGAATTTATACCTAGATATGAGTAAGATAGCCTCTTTTCCAAATACTCAAGAATAAGGGTAGCCATTGTAGGTGGGTAAATACTTATTCTACATGCCCATAAAGTGGGATCAAGTTGAAATTTTCAATCCCTTTTGTTATTTTTTATGGTTTAGTCAAGATGGACTTCAACATTTTATTGGTCACTTTGACTTGAGCATTAACTTGAGTTTAGTATAAGGTGGTAGTTTAGTGAGATATGTAGAATTTATTATATAATTTACATACCTTAGGATTTTTAAAATGGAAATCATTGTCAGAAATGATGACTTATAGAAACCCAAACATGTAGATTATCTAGTTCAAGATGAGTTTAGTGATGATAAATATAGTGATTATGGTTGGCACCATATTTTCTACCCACTTAGTGAAATAATCAGTGGCCATGATGATGAAGTGATAGTTATTAGAAGAAGTGGGTGAGAGTTTTCTGATTAAATCTAACCCCAAAGTGGATAAGGTGCAAAGAATAATGACATGTTGAAGTGTTTGAGAAATAACATGAAGCTTGTGTGAAAGTCATTGGCATTTGGGACTTTTTCTAAATTATTCCATAACATTATGCTTTAGTGTGGTCCAAAAATATCCCACCTATGAATATTTATAACACTTGTGTGACCACAAAAGTGACTATCACAAACACCACTATGATATTGAAATAAAACCATTTTAGACTCTTCTTGGTATATGCATCTAAGAAGCATGCCATCAAAACATTTTTGATATAGGATTGTATCAAGAATGATGTACTTATTTTTGATAATTCAAAGGTGTCACTCCTACTAAGAATTGGCACCTTTGGGATATGTATGATCAGTGAAGTAATATATGATGTCTACATACCATAGGGAGGAATTGTCCATGGATTTTTCAATGTAATAGATGAACTCATCAAGAAATTAACTCTCAACAATATCATCAACATCCAAAGGAGAATTGGCCAGCTAGTCAATAATGATTTATCCTTTAATGGAATTTTATTTGATGTATGTTAATTTAAGTTTTCTTAACAACATGATGAAACAACCAACCTTTTTATATACAACTAGTTGGGTTAAAGAGGCGTGAAGGGATTTATAATTACAATGACATTTGTTTCTTAAATTGAGCATGTAGTTTCTCAATCACTTTATATCAAAGAGTATAGCCATAAATTCCATCTCTACCTAGGTATATCTCATTTCATAATAAAGGAGGACTAAACTAATAAAATAGAGTATCATGGTAGGAATAATGGAATGACAAGAAATAATAATTTGGTGTCAATCAATATTATATTCACATTGTAAATGAATAACAATTACAAATATTCATAGTAATAAATTTGCTTATTCACTTCATCTCCTATGAGACTATTCATCTTCCTTACATGGACTAATCATCTACCACTACGATACAAAAGCTCTCTTAAAAAAAATCTAGGATTAAATATTATTATGTGCAATAATATCAGATCCCCTATTAATATGTATAGGCTATTTTTATTCCAAGCATGTCTCTGAACTTACAAAAATCTCATCCAAGTGCTTTTGTCAAGATGTATGTTGGTTGCTTTGCATTAGGACAATGTAAAAATTTACACTGCCATCTTTCACATAATGCTGAATCAAATGAAATTTGGTGTGATGTCTTTAGTTCGGTTATGAAAGATTAGTATATTTTATATTTTGAATGTAGATGTTTTTTTAGCCATGATTGATGTTGACAAAATTTATTACTCTTGCAAATATGAAAGAACCCTTCTGAGGCACAACATTTCTCTGGTTGCCTCTAAAACTGCCATGTATTTTGATTATGTTAAAGTAATTATCAGCATTGATTACTTATTTTAATTTCATCTAATGAAATTTGTTCCCAAATTTATTATAAAATATGATGTAGCCATCTTCAAAGTCACTAGCATAGTCAAAATCTGAATATTCAATCAATGTGAAGTCAGTTGCCCTGAAGTATTTGAGCCCAAAATTATGGATTACTTTTAGATTTTGAAGGACTCTTTTTTATGCTACCCAGTGACTTTATCTAGTTTGTTTCATGAATATATAAATAACACTAGTAATAAAATATATTTTTGGTCTACTTGTGGTCACATAGATCAAACTTCTAATGAGCTGTCATTTTTTGTGGCACCTACCAAATATGTGGTATCTCTTTTGATGTCAATTTCAGATTTTTTATTCCAAAGAGAGGCTTATATCATTCTATTTTTTTTATAATTTCACTAATATATTTTTGTTGAGTGATGAAGATATACTTTGGTTTTTGACTCACTTCAATGCCCAAATAGTAATGAAGATAGCACATATCTATCATTTTAAAGTATTTCATAAACTTTATTTTATTTTTTGTAGTGTATTTCTCATCATATGCTACAATGAGCATATTATCCCTATACATCACTATAAATGCAATTTTTTTCAACCATATTGATAAAAATAATTGTGTCTTCAAACTCCAAACATTTTAATTTCATGTTTGGGAGGTGCTCAATGAGTCTTTTTGTACCATAATCATATATCAAAATTTTCAACTTGCACTCTTTGTACTCTTGGCCATCCAATTTAAAACCTTCTGTGTGATTCATGTACACTATTTATTTGAGATCACCATTAATAAATATAGTTTTTCCATCCATTTGATGAAATTTCCATTCATTTTGAACTACCAAAACCAACAAAGTTAGAATGGTAGTCATTTTTTTGTTAGTGTAAATGTTTGATTATAGTTTAATCCTTATTTTTGATAAAATCACTTTGCAACAATCCTTGATTTGTGATTTTCAAGTGATCCATCTAATTGTTATTTGTTTAAAAATACCCACTTGCAACCAATGGGTTTATAACCAATTGGAGGGTCAATCAATTCCCAAGTTCCATTTTTAACCAATGCATCATACTCACTCTTCATTAGTTTTTTCCATGCATCAATATTTTCAACTTGTTTGAAGGGAGTAGGATCAAAGTCATAAACAACATTGAATTCTTCTTCTTGAGGGTCTTCCAAGGTAATTTTTTCTATCTTATCTTGAATTTCATATAGGAGCTTACTTGATTGTTGTGCAGTTGTATTTGCACTTCGAGAGCCTATGTTTTCAACCTCATCATATCTTACATCCTTCAATGTCTTTTTGGGCCATTTTGGTATCTTTTTTTGAGTAGCTTGTGGAGTAATTGGTGCCTAATTTTATTGATTTAAAGATCATTCATGTTATAGCATTGGACCACCTTTTGATGAATTTTCACTTTCTTTCATAAGAGTAGTGTCATTTTCAATTATAGGAATCAATAGAGATTAAATGTTTTCCAAATTATAGGTTCCCCCTTCACTATTTGGAACTTCCATATCAATCTCTTTGAAAACATAAAATTTAATAAGTTTTTTAAGTCGATTTAATTGTCTACTGATGTTTGTCGTGTCCTTTATAGTTTCAAAAAAGAAAATATCTCTTTCGACAAGAAATTTCTTATTGTTGTCATTAAATAATATGTACGCCTTTGAAGATTTTGAGTATCCCAAAAGGATGAATTTATGACTTGTGGTCCAAATTATTCATTTTCTCCTTGGGAATCAATGTGTAACAAGTGGATCCAAAAACCTGAATATGCCATACCGAAGTGAGATTACCACACTAGACTTCATGTGGAGCATACATTTGAAGGGTTACTGACAGTGACTTGTTGTAGAGATAAATTGTTATTTGAGTTGATTTTTCCCAAAAATGTAAATTTACCCCTTTGAAACACCACATTGCTTGAATCGTGTTCATCATAGTTTTGTTCAACCACTCAAATGGTCTATTTTATTGAGAAGTGTAAGGGACTATGAGATGATTCTTAATTCCATTTTGTTTAAGATGATTCTTAATTCCATTTTATGGGCTATACAATAGTGAAAACATCAAAGGGGCTAACTTTTGTGACACTTCCAGTTACACTTCCACTAGTGGCTTTGTCTACTCCAATGACCAGTTCAGTTGCAACTCTAGTTGTAACTATAGCTACAATGGCTAATACTATGAACATGTAGGATCCATCATCGAGCAGTGCCACACTAGCTCCTTGATTTTATATATATATATATATATATATATATATATATATATATATATATATATATATTGCATGTTTTTTTATTTTAATTGAGACTCAAATGTTGAGTCTATTATTGGAATATATATATATATATATATATATATATATATATAATGCTTAATAGTTTTCATTGAGGGATAATATTTATATGTATACATGCATGGTATGCATGGATTTTGACACTCTGTTCCTAAAATAGATTATGTAAGTTTAGAATTTGTTTGGAGGATGAGGTGTCCCCATCCTAAGATACATATACTTGTATCCTCCGTATTCTAAATAGAGGAGAATTTTTCAATTGAGATGAATACTAAATTCTGAGGATTCTTCTGTAAATTTGTCTTGATGTGTGTTTCTTCTACAAACCTTGTGATTCATTGAAGAAGTTTCATCATACTAATATTTTTTTAGTCTTTGGGTTATGTAAAAGTGTTTTCAATACAATCATTTAGATTGTATTGTAGTTAATTTGAATGCTTTATATTTATTAATCATAATCTCCCTTTAAAGATGTGAAATTGAAATTATACATCGACATGAACCTTTGGTTATGAACATTGAAGTTTATTATATTTGTTTCCTTATATTCCTAATCATGTTCATGTGTTTTGTGTGTTAATAGCAATTTGTAGCAGAAATTAGTTCTCAATCACTTGTCCAACCCATAGTACAGGGTTCGGTTTGAAAGGGTTTCATTTATTTTTGGTTCACAAACCTTCTTTTCTTCCCTACCTATCCCTCTTTTTATACTTTTTCGATCTAGTCCTCCTTAGGTTAATATTCATTTAGCCATATCAAGTATACTTTTGGTTTCTTTTAGACTCTATAAATTTGAACCATCTAAAGTAAATAACCTATGGTTCATCACTATTCCACTACCTAATTATTTAAAAAATTGAATACCTCAGAACTCGTGCCTTAAAATGAAGTTTTTCATTGATCTTAAAATGTTAGAGGCTGCCATGTAAGGTTTTGTGGTGTGCATAAAACTCACATCAACATAACTATTAAAGCATATATGTATTTCATTTAGTTTTTCCATATTTTAACATGACCCATATAGGGAATGTTGAATAACAAAACTTTTTAGACCTATTTGAACTAGATGTAACATATAATAAAAATATAAAAAATAAATTTTATTATGGCTGAATTCAGAATGAACGTAACTTTCTAAAGTGACTCCCACTCTTAGCTATTATTATACATGATAGACAAAGACCCTATACATAATTTTTGAGTACAACTGTATGTACCAAGGAAAACGTATGTAATAAACAAAATATGAACCAAAACAAACAATTAAATTTAAAATAATAATAATTTAAATATAGTTAACCTTATTATATATATATATATATATATATATATATATATATAAAAATATATAATTTAAAATTAATAATTAAAAAGCATACATATATTAGATAAATTTATGTAAAAGATATTGAGAGATCAAGATGCTTTATTTCATTTATTTCACAAATTTAAAATTATATAAACATCTCAAAAATGATACCTATTAATGTAATTTACATAGATTTATCTAAACTATGTATGGTCATTAATTTAAATTTTTATAATAATATTAAATTATTTTACAGTGTGTTCTTTCTTATTTATTATATGTAAAATAATTTTCAAAAATACATATTCAACACAAATATTTTATTAATACATAATTTAAAATAATTTATTATAACAATCATTTATATTCAATAAACACAACATATTTTTGAAATTTTTGATATAAAATTAAAAGTGGATTTTTCAAAGAACCCAAACCCTTATACATATTCAGAATTAAAAATATAATAATAAAATCCAAACAAAACAAAAAAAACTACAAGGCAAAGAAGTCTATTAGCCCATGCTCAGAAAAATATGACAACCAACAATAAAAATACCAACTATGTAAACTAGCAACAAAGATACATCATTACATGATGCGACATATTTTATTCTCTAACAAGTAATTTGGAGAACCTCCAAATTTGGAAGTGTTGATAATGCATATTCCATTTCTAGATCATTGGAGTGTGTCCAATTTAGGACATTGGGCATTGCAATATATTTTTTGCAAATTGTACAAGTTATTAAGTTACAATTTTCTTATGTTTGATATTGCAAGCTTTGTGTGTGATATTTATTTCAAATTTATAAGAATTGATAAAATCAAACATCCACCACCTTATATGTATCTTGTATTCTTTGACACAAATGTTCATGTAATGTCTATCAAATATTTATTTTTATTATAAGAATTGATAAAATCAAACATCCACCACTTCATATGTATCTTGTATTCTTCAACACAAATGTTCATGTAATGTCTATCAATTTTTTTGTAATAACGATGATAATAGGGCTCTCTTTAATGATCACATATGCTAATATAAATGTTGTTATTGATTATACATGTTATATGCATATCCTCAATTTTAATTTATTTTAGAATTTTAATTATATATTATTTTTTAAAATGGTAGTTACATTCATTAAAGGATTAATATTTAATTAAAGATGTAGAATATAATGATGTTTGATTATACATGTTATGTGTATATTTTGAATTGTAATCTATTTTATAATTTTAATTATTTATTATTTTTTAAAACGATAATTACATTTATTAAAAGATTAATATCTAATAAAAAATGTAAGTTTTATGTTTTGTTTATTAATTATCTATTTTCAATATATAAATTTTAATATTTTACTTAGAGCTCGAATGAATTAATGTATATATTAATAAATATCTCAATATTCATTTAAATTTTTATTTGTGTTTATAGTCAATTTTGAGATATTAAAATCTCCCAAATGGCCCATTAACTCAAAATAAATTATCAAGAAATAATCGTTTTCCATTATTCTCATTTATAATCAATGCATTCAACAATTTCTATATTTTTAAAGATGATGTACAACTTAAAAGACTAGATTGAAAAGGATGGTGAACATGTTATATATATATATATATATATATATATATATATATATATATATTTTAATTTGAACAATAAAATTTGATAGACAAAATTTGAGCTACAACTTCAACAACTTGTATATTATTTTATTATCATTTCCTAACATACATTACCTGTGGTACTATTTTACATTTCATGGCCTTATTAACTAAAGTTTGTTAACATGATAATGATTAATGTCTAATATCAAATAGATCAATATGCATGGAACAATTCTCATAATTAAAAATAATAATTATTTTATATTTAAAAATAATAATATAATTATTATAAGAATGTATATTTTAAAAATAATTGTCTACAAATTTTTGATGATCAATAAATTTGTTATTTCAAAAAATAAAAAATATAAATAGTAATAGTGAAAGTTTTAAGTATTTAACATTATTATAATACCTATCCACAACCTATTTTAGATGACTATAATAAATAAATGAGGATTAACTAATAATTATTTATTGAGGTTATTTTGAATTGATTTTTAAAAATATTTATAGATTAAAATTAAAAAAAAATTAATGATGTTTTAGTAAATAGTTTCTAAATTTCACGATGTCATGATTAGTGAATTGATATATGCATTTTTGGAGTTACTATGGTGAGAACACTTTGAGACAGGTTTATCATGAGAAGTTTATAATTCTCACACTTGTATTTAAAAATATCTATTTTTGGAATCTCTAGTATTAGTTTTATGAGTTTATTATTGAATTATGTAACTCATTGATTAGCTTGGGGAATTAATAGCAGTATACAGGTGTTGGAAATGATTAAGTTTTCCTACAATATTTGTTTCAGAATAACTACTATTTGGGATGCATCTATTTGTGGCATGTGTATAATTAGATGCATTTATAAGAGCCTAGTGGGCATGTTTGAAATGCTAGACATTATATACTATTTATTATTTCCAAAGTGGTTTAGCATATTAAGACCCATGTCTGGGTAGTGTATTGCGACATGGTCACAATGATTAATGTATTTTGTTTACATTAACAAACTTGTCTTGTAGTTATATTGGTGATTGTTGTAGTATTTGGCAGTTCATCACTTACAGGATGTGACTATGAAGAGAAAATTTGATATATTGTGACCTTATTGGTAGTTGCAGGATTCAATATAACTCATGCCTAATTTTTAGGCTTATTACATTTTTGAGTTATGAGTCATATTTTGCCACTATTATCTCTATGCTATGATTTGGGTTCTGTACTTGTTATGTTGCAGAGACTATTTAACAATATCAAAGGAGATCACTAAACTTATCTGAGTAGAGGCTCTTGTGTAGCTGTGCATCATATGAAACCATCACATCCTAGTTCTGTGTAGAGGCTATTGATGGCCGTGTAGTAGCAGTGGGATTGTGGAAGATATGATCAATCGATTGTTCTAAGTAGATGCAGTTACAAAACTTAAGTAGATCGATAAAGATTCATCAAAATTCTTTAGAATCAACTAGAATTCTAGAGGATTAGAATAGCTTCTAGTTGTGGAGTAGTAGTTTTAGAGACCATATAGTCTACTATCGAGATCTTCATGAGATAATATGAAGTATTAGATCTAGCACCAGCTTTTGGTAGACCAAAAGCCTTCTCAATGGAGAGGATTGATCCAGAGGTCAATTTAGAAAAGGTCTCAGATTAGACCAAAACCTACACCATCATGTAGGGCTCATTGAGACCTTTCCAATGGTATGTATGACTTTGAAAATAGAGCTCATATGCTCCTTGTGTTGTCAATCAAAGTTCTAGTCAAAGCAAGTCAATAGGTGGTCAAAGCTGGTCAAACTAATTTTTTAAGCATGATATAATGTTTTCAAATCAATTCCATGGTGTAGATCTCATGGAGAGATTTTTGGCACATTTTACGATTCAAAAAATGGAGTCCGTATGTACAAGTTATGACCAATCAAAATTATGGTCAATTTGATGACATGGCAATAAAGTGACGTGGAAATATGATTCGACCCAAGTCTTTAATATTTGGGAATAAATATATTCCATCATATATTTAGGAATAATTATCACCCCATATTTTAAAAATGTGATGGATAATTTAAAATCTCATAAAAATTGGGTATCGGATAACTATGAAATTTATTAAAATAAGATTGTGGATAATCATCCCAATCAGAAAAAGTGGACCCATAACAAGTATATAAAGGGTTTAGAGGTTCATTTAAATTCATTAAAAAAAAATTCAAAGCTCTCATCAGAGCCAAAGAGCCTAAATCTAGAGCCAGAGCTGAAGAGTCGAGAGCCAAAGCCAAAGAGCTAAGAGCCAGAACTGAGAGCCAGAGCCAAGAGCCAAGAGCTAGAGCTAGAGATGATTCCAGCCATGTATTGATTTTCTAGGTTTGAGGTATTTTGATGCAATTTTTAATGCCTCAAAGTGAAGCATTGTAGATTGTGTAAAGTCTAATATAAAGACCAGTCTACATATATTCCATGTTTTGAAGCACTTGGAGAGATTTCGACTTCTCAATGTAAACTAGGGATTTGTCTTAGACTCTGAGACAATTTCAAAAGTATGTTGAAATCCTTGTGATGATTTTTTAAGGCCATATTATAAGTCCATATTTGATACTTTTGGTGAAAAATCCATAGGATTGTGAGATTGTATTATTAGCAAAGGATTAGAAGATCTGTTTGTGGTCCAGAGCTTTCAAGATTTCAGATCTATTACCAAAATTATAAGCAGTCTCAGAATATCCATTTGAAAATCATGAGGGTAGGCCATGTACTCACTTTTCAATGAAATAGATTAGTTAATACTATAAGCAAACCCTGAGATGTAAGCATTTGTCGAACTCTGTAATCAACTCTTGTGTAGTGTGGAGATGTGCTTGTGAGTTGGTTTTTGTTTGTGCATTCTTTTTCACATTTTGATTAATCATTATTGAATTCATAATTAAATTTAACAAGAAATTAAGATCCATTGTGAAATTTTTTGCATAGAAATCAGTGTAGAGTTTACGGATCATATAATCATGGAGAAGAGAGAATCTCTTTTTCAAATCCTTAAATGTGGCCATTGGCATGAACCTAAACTTATTTTTACCAAATAAGGGTAGAGATTCTTCATGATCAACATCAAGGGTTTTTATAGATTCATCTAGGTTAACCCTGAAGATTGGATTAATAAAGAATTTAACCAAGGATCTTACCTTCTCCTTATCGGAGACAAGGAACATTATGTTGGTATCAAATACAAAGGTAACCATCAAACTAGCATTGATCATGTTAGTAGCAGAAATTAAATTTTTATCGATGATAGAAAGGACAATGTTAAAAAATTATTCAGAAGGAATCCAAAAGATGTTGTAAAGATGACGAGGTGAGACTTTGCCAACGAAACCCATTTGTGGTTTTGGGTAGGAACACAAAACTAAAGGATTAGCTAGAGCTTCTTGCATAATAGGCTCCATATAATTTTGAGTATAACTAGATGACAAGAGCAAAGCGTTCAAAGTCAGGTTATGGAAAAAATCCATGTAAATAAGGATATAAATAAACACAAACCAATCATAGCCAAAATATGGCAGTGGTAGAGGTAAAGAAAGATAAAAATGAAATTGATTACCAATTTCAATGCCCAATCTTGTCAGCAAAGCATAACTATGATTATCAATGATAAGATCTATTGATTGGTTGATTGCAATATTCACCAAATCATTAGCAATCTTATTCATTTATTAAGTTATGTTATTAAAACATGTGCGATGGCATTTATAACATATGTGATGACATTTTTTTATTGATGTGATCAATTTCAAAGTGATAAATTTAGTTAATAGTCATTTATTAGTGCTTAATGTTATGACAAAGGGTTTCCATGACATGGATTGAATTTTAATAGATTCACCATGCCATTTAGAGTCAAAGAGGGTAGTCTCCTGAAACTATCAAAGATGTCAGATCTTGATAGAGCTCAACCCAATGGTAGATCACAACATCATTTGAAGTTAGAAAGATAAGTCCCTATGACTTGTCAAATATGTCAAAAATGGACGAGATAAGTGGAAAAACTAATCTTTTGGTCACGAGGCATGATGACCATGGAATCTCCTTCCAACATACCAAATAACTTAGCTAATTATTTTTCTTTCTTCACCATTTTCAGCTCTTACTGTTGGTTTCAAACCTGTCATCTATGCATCCTTCCTACTCTTTCCTTCTCTCCTTGTGGGATTAGACCCACCATAGATTTTATCCTTTGTGGGAGTTCACCCACCATAATTTGTCCCCCTCTACCAAATGCTTATCCAAATCTCATTTAGTGCACTTGTGGGTTGAAACCCACTCTAATTTGACCATCACCACCAAGATGTTCTTTCATGCATCTTACTCTTCCATGTGGGCTTGAACCCACCATAAACCAAACACCTCCTCATAAATCCCTCTTAGCTTTGTCTCCAGCTTGTCCAACCTGCTATTAGATCCTCTTCAACATCATATATCACTATTTGTATCTTCTCTCTCATGGTTAAAACATCACCCTCAACATATGTTATAGCTACCATACAAATCAATCACTCCTCTACACCTTTAGTGAGCTCAAGAACTCACTCTCAACACCTACAACCTCAGGTTCTTCCACATACAATCAAGCTAATCTCAAACTCAATGTCACATTCTCATCCATCATTTCCATGCTACAAGCTTGCTTCACATAAATATTTATCTTCTCAAAGCTTTTACCATTCTGCCTACTCCATAGGATAGTATTTAGTTGTTTGTGTGGTAGATCTCCTTCTTATATCTATTGAAAATGAGCCTCCAATTGCATATATCCTTGAGAAAATTCTTGTTCCCATGCTTTCCCACTCTCTTTTGTCTCCACAATGACTTGAAGACAACCACCCATGACTAAAACATCATCACCAACCAATTCCTTGACCACCACTACCATACTAGTCTTTTGGTCAGCTTCTTCACTCTGCTTCTCATACAAATGAGCATGCATAACTAAAACACACTTTGTCCTTTTCTTAGCTATTTTATCCATGGTTGAACCTACTCATTAAACAAACATATCAAGGAAAATAAGAGCTCCCAAAATCACCTCATCAACTACTTCATCATGTTTCATAGATGTGTTATCTAAGTCCTCCCTAGTGGTTGCATGATTCTCATGTCTTCCACTCTCATAATGGAATGCCAAGGATCCATTCTCAACAACCTTCATGCTTATTTCTTACTCATTCACATCCTTGATTTTGTCTATTCCACATGCCTAAAACTCAACCATAATCTCTTTGTATGAACTTGATTTCACAACATCCACTCCCAATGTTTCTTTCAAATAAACTTGCAACTCATTATGGCTGCGCTCTTCATCCACCTACAACTCTACATTGATGAAATATTCATCTACTTGCAACTCTACATGGTTGCAAGATTCATTTAACTCTATTATTCGTAGGATGTCCTTAACCTTTCTACCCTCTAAAATAAACTTGATGAACTCATTATCATCATGAACTAAAGATGATTCAACATTCTACCACTCATGGGACTTCAAAGTCTCTTTCCCATCATCACACAATTGGTCTCCATCTTCTGGTGAATAATGTATCACCTCTTTATCCTCTTACATGAGGATTTATTCACCTATGGACTGCTCATAGCTATGATACACCTTATTTTTAAAAAATTAGAATTAGGCTCTACATATAGAAGTCTCACCTCTGTGTTATCTTTCAAGACAATATCCTCTTCAAAAAATATATGCACCTCCATGCTACTTCTTGATGTAGTCTTTGGATACTCACATGGCATCTTCCCATCTTTATTGCCTCTCTTGGCAATCTTCTTCTCACCAACTCTCTCAAACCTCTTCACATGAAGCTTCTTCAACCAATCTAGCTATAATTTTGAGTGTACAAAGCGACCCAACAAATTAAAAACCCTTTGTTTCCAATGACAAGCCTTTATCTTATGCTTCCATTGTCTCCTCACTTGGATATCTTTCCAATATATTACTGCAACTCCACATAACCATTTGCATATAGCCTTTACCCTTATGGGGTCAACAACATTCATATTTTTAAAATATAACTCTAGCTCAACTATCCAAGTCATGAGATATTTTGGACTTTATTCTCCATAAAATAAAAAAGTATCATTAAAGGATTTACCATTTTCATTCACTATGACATCAGTTGGTCTCTTATGTCTGCTAGCATCTTTCCCTCTACTTACTTGGCCTCTCTCCAAAGGATTTAATCTCACTTGTAGGGACAACAACCCCACCATTGTCTCTTATTCATTACCTTCGCTCATAGCTACAATAATGTCACCTTGTGCAGTCTTCTTCATCATATCCAATCTTGCTTGGAATACTTTCAACATCTATGTTAACTCATCCATCTCACACGCTCTTCTCTTATATTCCATCTCTCCCCAAAAATCAGTAGGGTTCTCTTTCACAACCTATAATAGACTCAAAACAAAGCCTCTCTCAAACTCCTCCATAACTTTGGAGGACTTATCTCACACCTACTTGTACCACCTATGCAAGCTTGTCTTTCACAACTTACAATACTCTATGTAGATTTCTCTTTCACAACCCGCTACACACATTCAATAGATTTTGTACACACACAACTATGGAGATACCACCTTGCTTTGATACCACTTGGTGCAAACACAAATAAGGGGAGATAAATTAAGGTCTTCCTTTATTTCCCATGTTGCATGGGTCAAACCAATTTAATGGACACACATCACATTTTGTCAACAATTGGCTTCACTCAAAATAAAGATTCAATCATACATTCATTACAACAGAATATAAAATATATTCATGGCACAATTGGGCTCATCAAATATATAAACATGGAGGAAACTATAAAAATTACACTAAGTAATACACAAACTTCTACCATCCCATAGGTAGCATAGCACTGCTCTGAATCTAGAAAGATGGAAAAAATTACAATTCTAGTCTACTTCTCAAATGTCCAACAGAGCCTCTCGAAATAGAATGCCATTTTGTCCATATAGATAAGAATGGGTTGACCTGTGATCTTTTACAATGTCCATTCACCTTATCCTGACATTTCATCTCTAGACTCCAACATTTCAGGTTCCAAACAGTCTAAAAGAAAGGTTAAAAGTCATGTATGCAAACACATGAGACCTAATCATGGTTTTGACACAAAAATGTAACTATTGGATGTTTTTTATCCTATCTTAAACCCTATCATGCTTTTGGGGATAATTTTACGTTGATAAGATGTAATCAAGATTCTCTAAGACATATATCACATTGTAGACCCTGCCAAGATTTCTTGGCACTAAAGCCATTTGAATATGCATGAGATCTAGTCGAGTTCTAAACAATGCATAGCATTGAGGATTGTCAAAAGGGATCTTAATGTTCTATTTAGGTTTTTTAATCCTGTGAAGCTCTATTGAAAGACTTGTCTCAGCTAAGACCATTTTTGATTTTTCTTCCTTGACTTCCACTCTCTGGATTCAATGTTAAGCTCACCAACCTAATTGGTAAACAAACTCTGCAAAGCAAAGGAAAGGACCCTCAAGCATATCACAGTCCTAGTCAGGATTTTTATCCTAGATAGCAAAGACAATGCATGAACCACCTAGATGCAATGAGTGTTATGTGGATCATTCATTCTCATGAGAGATGGGTTCATGTGAACCACTACTTATGAAACATGGGTCACTGAGTTTGAATTGAAAACTACACATTTGAATCCTAATAGCAATATCATAACAATGCATGAAGTTTTAACACAGTTCAAATTTGAAGCAAATGAAACACTTTTATTTGGAATGACCATTATGAAGACCAAATCGAGGGTTTGGTTCTTGAATACAAATGAGGATTGTGGGTGACTTCCAAGAAGACCCAATCAGAGTTTTGGTATTCGATTACCATTTCAGAATGTTTAAGATTATGCTAAGACTTAATCAGAGCCTTAAGACATGATTACAACTGCCACCTAATAGCATGCTATACCAAGACCTAATCAGTGTTAAGAAACTCAATTAATACTAATGAGTGAAAGAAACTCCAAAGAAGACCAAATCAAAGATTTGAAGTCTGACTACAACTAAGATTCTTCCCACTTCAAAATATGAAATTTTAGTCTTCAAGAACATTAAGGAAATAATCAATTATTCAAGATGAATGTCAAAAGGTACAAAATGATGTCACTAACACAATCATAGCAAGTACAAGAATGATTTGTCATAAAAACTGATAAAAGTTCCTCCACACCAAGCATACCAAAATTAAAACTAAAGTAAATCAAATAATGGAAAGAAAACTCACTATTTTTGGTGATGCAAGTTTGTTTTGGACCTTAGATGCTCATGTATCAATTGGGTTGCATGGATGTTGTGCTACGTTGAAAACTAGGTTGCATTGCACTAAACATTAGATTGTGTGGATACCATATCAACATTAAGGATCAACATTTTAGATCGTGGTGCATTGTCTTGCACCTCACAAGGGCACTACCCCTTGACTCATTGAGGGCAATCACCTCTATATATATGGATGACCCTATCTCTATATGAGGGTGAGTTATAGCAAACAAAACATAAATATATAAGGGCATGATAGGATGGAGGGGTAAAATATTCCTAACAAAAAATTGTTGCCAAAATGAGGTTATATTGGGACTCCACCTTATTGGGAGTAAAAGAAACAATTTTCTATTATGAGGTACATAGTGTGTAGTTTGGCACTATGTGAATTGCATGTGGGTTACAAAATTATAAAAATATTTAAGGCTCTCAAAATGAGAATATAGACCAATTAAATTGTACTTATATCAAAATATTTAATGTCAAATATTTTTTTGAAACACTATAAATAATTATAAATAATATTAAAATATTTATTTATCATTTTATATTATATACATTCAATGTTTAACTTTGACTAAATCCTTTTAAAATTTGAAATTTAGATTCATAGTGCTAAATGTAAAATTTATACTAATAAACACGCATGCAATTGTACTTTGTATTTCTAGATTGTATGAATTAAAAATCAAATAATTTCCATCTCTCAACTTTGGGTTATGGGTTATACTAGCATTTAAAGCGAAACACTAAAGATAACTTGTCATGAAATTTTTATCCAACATGTAAGGTGGTGGACTATCAAATGAATATTTGGATAGAAGAAAATGTTCAAGATTTTGATACTCTTCATCTTTATATGCATGATCTTTCAAAATTATTTATTAAAACAAAATATTAATCATTATAATTGTTTTTATTTTTTATATAGGTTTGTGCATATGATCCTTCAAAATTATTATAAATTTATTAATTAATAATTAATTTAAAAAAATAATTTTTATAATTATTTTCATTCTTTATAAGGATTTGTTCTTTCTGTATATAGAAAAGGGGTTACAAATATTTTATATTATAATATAAAGAGTAAATATAAATTATTAATATGATTTCTAGGATTAAAATTTATAATTCATTAATGATAGAGTATGTAGTGTGACTAATATTGCAAATAATAAAATTTATAAATTATATATTAATTACATTGAAACTCAATGTCTCACATTATTTAAGGACATTAAACTAACAACCAATAAATAACATGAACCTAATAATATTTTAGGTTGATTAACACTTAAAATCCTAATAATTTTTAATAACTATAAAATTAGAACAAAAAACAATAATAGAGTTAGACAAACTTTAAATCTATTGACAATTCCACAACATTGCTAATTACAAAGGTAATATGATTGAAAAATTATAAAACACATAAAACTTAAAAAGAACTAAATTAAATGTGTCACTTAATTAAATGTCATATTGAAAAATGTAAATAAAAAATAAAAAATAATATAAATTTTATATTTTTTAATAAATTTGATATTCATTAAACTCAAAACTTAAATTTACATAAAATCAAAATAAACTCAAAATATATATGCCCATCTAAAATAAAACCACTTAACATTCTTTCAATATCATTTTTTCCCTTCAACAAGATAACTTCATCTCTTATTACTCATAAGTTGTAGAAGAACCAATTCAACAAACTTGATTTAATTATTTTACATAACACAAATTTAATTAAAAAAACTTGAAATATTTAATAATATCATCTTTCTATCAATCATTTACTTCTTTCTGTTGATCAACGAATTTATTGTAAGGAGGAAAACCCAAACTTATTTTAAACTTAAACCATTTGAACCATAAACATTCTAACTTATTAACATTATAAGAAAATAAAGTGTAATCCATGAATAAAATATAATTTATCTGTACGACTAGATTTTTTGAGACTCACTCACTCGACTCTAAGGGAGATGGTGTTATGGTTTATCACCCTTCTCTTAGTCTCCTGCATGGGAATGTTCTTGTGCTCTTATCAAAAGAGACATTAGAGGTGGAATCTATGATCCTTCTATTCATGAAATGGAGCTTGATATCAGTAGCAAATCTTTGTTTAGAAAATGTGTGGGCACTCATATTTTGTTTGTAGATCTTTTCAACTGGACATTGACTGTTTGGGGTTCCTATCTTTGCATCTTCATTTTATATGATTGGTTGTGGTTTCTTCCAATTGATCTTCCATTACTTTTCTAACAGGGATTTTATTTGGACATTAGAAGTTTTATGGTAATGTCAAGTTTTTTTCCCCATGGACATCCTTTTCTTATCCAATAAAGATGAATATCTTGACTATTCTTTTTTGGATTAGATTGAATAATCTCCCACCTATCATGAGAAAAGATGAGCATATCAAAATTATGGTTAATAGAGTCGGAGGGTCTTTTGTGAAAATTGATAAAAAATATTTGGGAAGCAGATTTGTGAGAGTTTGTGATATCTTTGATCTCTCCAAACCTCTCTTCTAATTCGTTAATCTGATCTCTTCACGAAACACGTGAACTTAGTATCTTAACTATGAAGGCTTTCCTTTTAAACGTTTTGTGGTAATAACTTTGGGCATCATGCAGTTGGGTGCTCTTCTAAGGATCATTTTCCCACCTCATCACATTCTCAGTTACTTTGGAAGAAGAAATATAGGTCTCCTAATCAAGTTTTTTTGTGGCGTAATCATGGAAAGCTCTTTCAACATCGTGGTTCTACCCATCCCCCTCCTTGCTTGGGAATTTTTGTTCTCCCCTAAGTAGGAGGATCCTTTGAAGGAGGTGTTGCTCTAGTTTCGGCCCCCAATTCTTTCCAGCGTGTTGAGAAGTTCTCCACCCCTCCTTGATCGAAAATTATGAAGCCAAAAGCTAATGTGAGCTTAATCACTGAAAGAAAAAGATGAAGATCAGAGGCAGAAAAGCTAAGGTCAGTTTAGTATTTAAGGAGAGAGTAAAATATGGATCTCAGTGAACGATGGAGGACTTCCTTGCCTTACGAGGGAGAAGAGAAGTTTCTACACACTGTTAACTTTTTCTCCCTTTAATTTATGTGCAATGGTTATGTTGGAATGGTAACCCCCTTAATCTTATCTCGTCTTTAGTAATTATGTCATATTTTTGATGCTCTTTCGTTGATAGGCAATAGGTGTGTGTTTGTGTCTATTTTTCTTTCATTTATTTTTGAAAGTTTTTATTGTGGTTGGGATGTTCTTTTAGAGTCAACATTTTTTTGGTTGATCCTCTATACTATTTTGAATGGTTTAACCTTTTTTGGATGGTAGATCCCCTATTTTATGCTCCAAAACTAATTCAAAATTTTGATTAAAAACATTCTTACAATTCATAATTCTAATAAAAAACATTAATTCTCAATTAAAAATAAAATTATCCATCTCAACTATATATATGAAAGGTACCCATTATTTTTCTATTGTTACCTTAAAAAGTGGTAATTTACCTCCCTTCTTTATAAGGCACATACCCTCCAAAACGAGACACTCTCTCTCTTACTCTTGAAAATGACAAGACCATAGTCTTTTATCTGTTCAAGATAAGAACGACAAGATCCACTTTCTCCATTATTTCATTCTATCCATTGCCTCCACTTTCCATTGCCTCAAATTCATCTCTCTTATCTTGTTAGACATGTGGTGTGTGAGGACAAAATTCGACCAAAATCATGAGATAAAGAATATTTAAACTCCTTGGATGAAACCAACTCAATCTTATTTATGGTCATTTTTATTTATCTTTTGCCTCCTCGCCTTTTTTAATATTATTTATTTATTTATTATTATGATGTGTTTGGGTAGTTAATATTTGATAAAATAAATATTTATATGTAAAATTTTATGAAATATTAAAAGTTATTTTGAAATTAGATATTGATTTAATGTATAAATTATTTTTGAAAAAATTATCATTTTTTTAATTATGTTTTAATAAGAGATGTATATTTTACCTCTTTTTATTTTTTATTTCTTTTATTTTTTCATTCAAATTATTTCCATTATATTTCAATAATTATAAAGAATAGTGAGTTTTGTGCAAGCATTCAATTATTTATATAATTATAATTTGTTTTTTAATAATTAAAATAGGAGTAATTTTTATAACACGAGTATTTAAATTTTTATATATTATATATATATATATATATAATTTTGATAATTAAGGGAATTAAGGTTTAGTTTAACGTTTTGGAGTTTATTTAACTCTAATGTAGAACGAGTCCTTCCTATAATCACTTAGTCGACTGTGTGAATACAAGAGTAATCGATCTCTTGAGACCTAAAAAGTATTGAATTTGGGTAGGGAATAACAAATCACTCAAGCCCCACTACATAGCCTCACCCTTACACCCTCTTATCTACCATAATTTATTACCAATTCTCCTCTTCTTATTTATCACCTTGCCCTGTTTTTCTATTTAACTCAACTTTATTTAATCTCGATAAAAAATTTGTACTCTTTTAACCAAAATTTAATTCAAAATTAACACCTTTAAATTCAAACCTCCACACCCACTTTCTTTTATTTTCTTTATACATGAACAAATTTTACAATATAAATATTCACACTATTGCCTCTCTAAACTCCTCTTCTTATACAATGAACTCCTCTAAACCCAAACCTTCACCTCTTTTTCAGCCTCCCAACTCATTTTATTTAGTTTTAACATGGTACACTTTTTTTCCCTTTCTTCCACTCTTACGTGTTAAGGACACCATTAAACTCAAACCTCTACTTACAATTCCTTGTATATCTATTGAAACATGAGATACATAATATTTTGCCTTTTATTTTTTTTGGTCCTTTTATTTATTTTTTTCCTTTTATCTTTTTGGGTCTTCTATCTAAATCTTTTTTTCATAAGTTAGTCTCATTAAATTTTTATTTTCTTATTTTTTTTGGCCGCTTTTTTAAATGTTAATTTTTTTAATTCATAATCCAATCTCATTAAATTTTCATTTTCCCTTCTTATTATAATTTTATCTTTTTGAACCTCTTCTTTAAATGTTGCATCTTTTTATTTATAGTCCAACTTCATTAAACTTTCATTTTTCTTTCTCGTTACAATCTAACTCAAATTTGATATATGTGTATCCTTTATCTTTTGTGAAGTCCCCTACCTAAATCTTCTCTTCATAAACCAAATTCATTAAATTCTCATTTTCTTATTTTTTTGGATCGTCTCCTTAAATGTTGCCTCTTTTTATTTATAATCTGACCTCATAAATTTTTATTTTCCCTTCTTATTACAATTTTATCTTTTTGGACCTCCTTAAATGTTACCTCTTTTTATTTATAGTCCAACCTCATTAAATTTTCATTGTCCCTTCTCATGACAATCTATCTCAAATTTGGTATATGTGTATCTTTTATCTTTTTTGAGGTCCCCTACTTAAATCTTCTCTTCATAAACCAAACTCAATAAATTTTCGTTTCTTTATCTTTTTGAGATGCCTTATTAAATATTGCCTTTTTTAATTTATAGTTCAACCTCATTAAATTTTTATTTTCCCTCCTCATTCCAATTTTGTCCTTTTGAACCTCTTTTTTAAATGTTACCTCTTTTTATTTATAGCCCAACATCATTAAATTTTCTTTTTTCCTTTTCATTACAATTTAATTCAAATTTGGCATGTGTATCCTTTATTTAATTTTTATCTATTTTGTCTTTTTATCTTTTCGGATCCTTTATTTTTTTAAAATCTTTTTTGTCTTTTTATCTTTTTGGGATCCCCATCTAAATCTTCTCTTCATAAGTCAAACTCAATAAATTCTCATTTTGTTATCTTTTTAGACTACTTTATTAAATGTTGCCTCTTTTTATTTGTTGTCCAATTCATTAAATTTCTATTTTCCCTTCTCATTCCAATTTTGTCTTTTTAGACCTCCTCCTTAAATGTTGCCTCTTTTTATTTATAGTCCAACCTCATTAAATTTTCATTACAATCTAATTTAAATTTAATATATGTGCAAATACATAAATAGATTGTAATTAAATTGTAAACAAATACTATATCATTTTTTATTATGTTAAAAATATGTATAAAATAATAATATAAGTTTAATTAATTAATTTTAAAATTAGAAAGTAACAACGAGTTTATAAATGAATCTTAAATAACATAAGATCTAGTGATAGTTGTTAGAATATAATACTAGAAATACGTGCCTAGAAGTGATAACAATCTTGCCTAATGTCACATTACATTTTTTGATAAGGATTAAAAAACTTATAATTATTAAATAAATATTAAAATTGGTGTATTTGATTACTTATATAGATTATTTTTATTTAATGTCATTGTGGTTACATTGGTTTTTAGGAGTTGTGATTACGTCATTTATTAAAAGTAGAGTTAGTTAGCATTTATTTTACTATTTAATTAAATGTTGATGTATAACATTTATGTATCTTGCAGTTAGCTTTAATGTTTATGGATTATTATATTAGCATATTCTTATGATGTGAGCTAACTACTGTTATTCCCTAAGGTGGATGTAAGACTCACTTCCCCCCTCATAGTGGGCATCCCCCTCACATTGGCAATGCCCAAAGAGAGAACATCATAGAAGAGAGGATGGAAAATCAATGACAAGCAACTTGGAGAAAGTGTAACTATACATATTGTGTAATCAAATGCCTATATTGTTCATTTTTCTTATATTATGCTAGTTACTTGTCATATCTTGATGCCTGTCTAGGTTCAGTTCTAGTTAGATTTTTGATGTTTTGTGACTCATTATGGATATGTTGTGAATTTATGCATTAGTCACTTAGCATGTTGGTCTTGTGTCTTGATTTGAATCTACAATGCATTAACTAATTATAACAACATTTCACTTGTGGACAAGCTTGTGGAAGATAGACTCTTAGCATATCACATAAAAGTAACTTGAGTGTAGTAATATCTTGAGGGCATTAACACCCATGACAAACTTTGAACATAAGCCTTAGAATGGTAAAGTTATTCATGCAAATTGGTTGAATTGGGTTTTATTTAAAGGTTGCAAGGGTAACTTGGGGAGTTTTACCTTAATAAGTGGTATGTTATGTTAATCTTATAGCATTAAAAAAAAAAATCTTGCAAGACATCAAGTGGTAACCTTAAGTGGGCATTAAAATTTTGTCATTTATCAATAGAGAATTCTCTTGGATCCTTATGTACTCTTTGTGTGGAGATTGGCATTTATGGAAGGTTGGACAATAATATTATTAGCAAGAAATCTATAATGCCTTTATGAAATGGAACATGTTTTTAGTTGGGACCTGACACAACTCCCACCCATTTTGGCCAAGTACAAATTAATAAAAATACAAATCTTCAGCCCTCCTGGCTTTGGCATGATGGAGTCCAAACATGGATTTTTATGTTGTGACCCTACTAGACTGGATTTAAATTTTGGAGGGAGTTGGCATTCATTTTTGAGCTCATGGGAGAACATTGTGCTCAATCCAAGCTCCATTCATCTTCTTCACATTCTTATAGGAATGTTTCCAATTGCTTATAACCCTTTCCTCCATGCATTTGAAAGAGATGTAAGAATATTTTTATTGATTAGGTTTTGCATTTTATGTATGGGTTTATATACATGCACGTGTATATACATACATGAGCATGTTGATTTTGATTGGGTCACAATTAGTGGTTTGTTAATTCAAATCCTCTTCTTTTTGTGGGCTAATTCCACCTTTGGATTGATTTTTTGTGCCTTTATTTTTGGTAATAACCATTTTCAATGGTTAGCCTATGCACATATGTGTCCTTTTGAAGCCTATATATACAATTTTATTGTAGTTCATTACACACCATATTGATTGCTATCAACAAATTCTCTTAAAAGCTAAGTCTTTCATTCACTTTGATCAAGTCTTATCAAGAGGTCTACACATTTGATTAAAGAATCAAGAAATTGATCCTACATTGCACTCATCATCAATTCAAATCTTTCCTCATCACATTTGTATCAAGAGAAGCTTATAATAGAGCATATAATTATATTTGATTATCTAGGGAGAGGAGGTGAAGTCCTTTCTCTCATTTTGGGTTGGGAACACTCACAAGCATTATAAATACATTGAGCCCTGATTTTGAGCATGTAGAATATGTATCATAAATCCCCAAGAAGGAGGCCTAGGCCACTAACCTTGCACATTTATATATTTTTACGAAATTATGAAGAATTAGGTATACAATAAAGGAAACTAAATTTAAATAATTATTTCCATCAACTATATCAAGCAAAGGCAGAATTATGCTCATCATCTACTAGCGAAGCAACATAGAAAGTTCTAGATCCTAAAAAGTATCAAAGGTTAGAATTGTAGCAACATGTCAAATCAATAGTATAGGGTCATAATCGGTGGTTAATTTTATCTCGAGTCACAATCAACAGTCTACCAATTCTATTCTCTTTCTAGAAACATAGTCATATTCCAATGTTGTAGTTCAATTAGTCTCAAAACCTATTTCTAGTATCAAATTTCAATTACAATGCCCAGATGTGTCTATTTCAGTCACTTATCTCTCTCTCTTTCCATTAAAATTTCTTATTCGATGTAGCACTCAAAGAGGCAGGATTGACTAGAATAACTAACCACATGGACCTACTCTTAGCCATTTGACTAAACTTAGCTAGTTGTGTGAATGATATGATTGCACAAATGATAGAGCCAATAAGATCTAATGCACATTGATTTGTTTAGACAGGTGCCAAATTTGAACGGGTGGAGGCCCATAAAAAGTTATGCTACCTCTAGGGTAAGCCTATAAATTTACATAGACCCTATATATTCGTGCAATGCCTCATTGAATGCATCTATCGACTGATGCTATGTGGCTATAAAAGGAGGGGCAAGGCCAAACATTTACAAGCTTTGCTCCATAGGGAAAACTTTGCCAAGTTGCAAAAAGACTCTTGGCTCACAGAGCAAAGATTTTGCTCATTTTTAAAATTGAAAGAAAATTTGAGAGAATAAGCCCTAAAGCCTTGAGTGCATGGAAGTCTAAGTATTCTATTAGTGAGAGATAAATTCAAGTCTAAGGACTGTACTGTGTAGATCTGAAAGCTTCATTGTAAAACTAAGAAGCTACTAATATTTTGTAACCCTGAGTTTATGAATGAAAACTTATAAATCTTGTATCTACCGTGCACGAGTATGAACATTTGGATGAAATTATCACTCAATTACACAATGTAAGACATCACTTCATTAAAACCCCTGATCACAACTACATCACTTTTTATTAATCATTTTCTTCTTTCGATCAACTATATCATAAAAAATTTATTACAAATAAGAGAACCTCAACTTATTTTAAAGTTAAGCCATCTCAACCATAAACATTCCAACCTATTAATATACAAGAAAATAAAGTGTAACCGATGCCTCCCTTGTTTGAATTCTTGTATCAACAGAGGAGTTACTAGCAAGATACCCCCATCTCAACCATTAAAAGTATGTAAAATATATATACATTTAAGAAAAAAAACTATCAATATAAAGTACCACATTCTTGCAATCTTATCTTAAAGAATGCCAATTTGCCCCACTTCTCTGTAAGGTACATACCCTCCGAAACGAGACACTATCCGACACTGTTGAACATGACAATTATTCCATTCTTTGTCCCATTGACTCATATTCATCTTTCTTATCTTGTTAGACATTTGGTGTTTGAGGACAAAATTCTACCAAAATCATGAGATAAAGAATAAATGTTTAAAGACAAAAATTGGACCAAATTCCTTGGGGGAAACCGACTCAAAACCAACTCAATCTTACATGTCACTTTTGTTTTTTTTCCTTCCATTTCTTTTTGGGGAGGAGTGGATTGACATTTAATAAAATAAAAATATTTATACAACATTATTATTATTATTATTTTAATGGAATATTAAAAATCGTTTTTAAAGATACATTGATTTAGTGTAAATATTGTTTAAAAATAAAAATAAAAAAAAATTATTATGTTTAATAAGGGATATACATCTCACTTCTTTTTAATGTTTGTTTTGAATCGATTATTATTATTATTATTAGAATTGGGTTTATTATGTTGAGAGACGTTTTATAATGGTAGTCATGGGAAGTGTTATTGGTTGTAATATTTATAAGTGTATTCACTTTTAATTCTGACCTTAAATTTGATTTTTATTTGATTCTTAGATTTTTTTTATTTTTTTTGAAGAATCCAATAAAAATTTCATAAAATCTTGGTCATATGGTGAAGTTTGTAACTCTTTTTTTCAAAAATATATTTTCAAACTTGACACATTAGTACAGTCAAATTAACACACTTTGTCACTTGTCAATACAAAATTTACAAAAAATAAAATAAAATTATTAATAATTATAATATGTGAAATCTCAAAAAAAAAAATTCAAAATAATATGTAAAATCTCAAAAAAAAAATTCAAAATATATCTTAACGTTTTTCAAATAAATATAATTAAATTATCGAACTCAAATCCAAACTCAAACTTTTACTCTCTCTAAACTCTTCTTATACAATAAATTCTGTGAACCCAAACCTTCACTTTTTTTCACGCTCCACCTCTTTTTATTTATATTTCAATAGTAAAAAATGCTTATAACTCAAACATCAACCTATAATTCATTTCCTTTTATTTCTCTTCAAACATAGGTCACCTTTACAACATTTTGTCCAAATTTTTTTTGAGGATCCCCACCCTAAATGTATCATTTGCCTCTTTTCTTCATAAACCATACTCATTAAATTCTCATTTGCTTACCTTTTTTGCGCTGCTTCTTAAATTTTATCTTTTTTCTTCATAATCCAATCTCATTAAATTTTTATTTTTTATTTTAATTATAATTCAATTTACAACAGGGATATATAATATGTAAAATGAATTATAACTAAATCATGATATAAATATCAAATTATTTTTTAATATATTAAAGAATTAAAAAATAATAATATAAATTTAATTAATTAATTTTAAAATTAGAAATTAGTGACCATACAAAGTTTGCAAGTAATTCTTAAATAATATAAAATATAGTGATATTTGTTATAATATAATACTAGAAATGCATACCTAGAAGTGACAATAACCTTACTTGATGTCACAACATATTTTCTGATAAAGATGAGAAAGAGTGTTAATTATTAAATAAATCTTAATTTTATATATGTGATCAATTATATGGATGATTTTTATTTAGTTTCATTATGGTTATATTGGGTTTTAAGAGTTATGATTACATCATTTACTAAAAGTTAAGTTAGCTAGTAGTTATTTTATTATTGCAAATTGGTTAAATGCAAATGTATAACATTTATAGTATTTTGTAATTAGCTCTAATATTTATGAATTACTTTTCTATTATATTCTTATGATGTGAACTATCACCTTTTCTTAAGGTGGATATAAGACTGACATTTGCTCCTCACTCTCTTGTAGTGGTGATGCCTAGAGGGAGAGCTACATAGAAGAGAGGATGAAAAATTAGTGAGAAGCAACTTGGAGAGAGCGTTAATATACATATTGTATTATATCTTTCACTTATTGTATAGTCCTATGCCTATGTCGTTCATTATGTTTATGTTATATTAGTTACTCATCATATCTTGATGTCTGTTTAGGTTCAGTTCTAATTCGAGTTTTGATGTTTTTCAACTCATTATGGATGTGTTATGAATTTATGCATTAGTCACTATGCATGTTGGTCTTGTGTCTTAATTTGAACCCATCATGTATTGACTTGTTGCAACATTTCACGTGTGGACAAGCTTATGGAAGATAGGCTCTTAGCCTATGGCATAAAATTAATTTAGGTATAGTAACACCTTAAGGGCATTAACACCACGGAAAACTTTGAACACATGCCTCGAGATGGTAAATAAATTCATGCAACTTGGTTGAGTTGGGCTATATTAAAAGGGCACAAAGGTAACTTGGGGAGTTTTACCTTAATAAGTGGTATGTTATGTTAAGATTAAATCTTAACGAATTTTAATATTTCAAGACCTTGAGTGGTAACTTTAAGTGGGCATTAGATTTTGGTCATTTATG